>CM055646.1:25911856-26339356 GCA_029378325.1 Elaeagnus macrophylla | reverse complement strand
ATTTGGCGTTCAAAGAAATCGTCATGGCTCTACACCATGTCGAATAATTTTCCCCATTAAGGGGCTTGGAAACAAGCACCATCCCTGGATGATCAGAATGATGAAGAAAATATGGATTGACAACATCAAACTTGCCTCCATTCAAAGGTTGTTGTTCCGTCATGATAATGAGAAACAGGGAAAAAGGAAAGGCAAAAAGAAAGAAGGCAGAGAGCTAGGGTATCGTTCCTGCTTTGATACCATGTAAAGAAGGAAAATAATATTTGCCAAAAATTAATTTTTATTGAAACAAGAGACGTAGCTTTATACAAGAGATTCTAAGTATAAAAGGCAACTGAACAAATATACAATTAATACAATATATTTGTAATGAATGGTGAGATATCATTGACCTTTCCTTTTCAACAATATATTTGTAATGAATGGTGAGATATCATTGACCTTTCCTTCTCAACAATATATTTGTAATAAATGGTGAGATATCATTGACCTTTCCTTTTCAACAGAGTGTGCATGCCATTAGTTTGTTCGAATTTAAACTAATAAAATAAGTTCTTAAAAATCAAAAACTGATGTGATCTAATAAAAGCTATAAAGTTAATTTAAATTGAATCTTTTTAGATTAGATTAGAATGATTTGATAGATTAAATTTTGTTTTACGGCAGACTTGTCGTGCTTATTTAAAAAAAATGTGACTTAATGAAAGATGAAGATAGAGGATAGCTAAAGAAGTACGACTCCTGATCAACAAAGCTTAACAAATATTAAAAAAATGGATGACAATGTCCAACGATAGAAAGAGGTAAAGATATTTATACTGCATTTGAGCTTATGCAACCTTTTAAGACTTCGAAAAAGATAGGAACTAAGGATAAAAGACTTTACCCTTTATTTAAAAAACAAAAAACTTTAAAATGCCAACAATATTATTTTTTTTTATTTAATAAAATTATAATATAAAAATAATAATATAATATAATTCAGTATGAATTGAATAAGATTTTATTGAATTTTCAACATCAAGAACCAATCTAACTCATTATAAATCAGATTTGAAACTTTTGGAATTAAATAAAAGAGAAAAATCGAACCAATTGGATTGATTTATATTAAATGGATTAGTTTGTATTAGAAGATTTTGGTTACCAAATTTTTCAAAAATATAAGCTATTGAGAAAAGAATCAATATTATTTTATACATTTATCACACCACCTTCATAAGTATTGGTTTTATGCATCATGTAAATTAAATACAATACAGTATCTTCAATTTAATATCAGGTTTATTATTGTTGGGACACAAACTCTCCCAAAAATTTAAGTTATTGAAATTTGATTTAGATAAATTTTAAATACTCCTAAAAATTGAGATTTAAATTATTAATTTTCTCTCAACACCCTAACTCTTGGATTGTGATCAGATATTATGACTGTATATCATGCCAATTAGATAGATAGATAGATAGATAATTAGACAGTGTCTTTGAGAATGGATACTAAAATTATTTAAACACGAATACTTAAAAGGTAAGGGAAGAAATAGAAAGCTTTTCACAAAATATATCATCAATATTTAGGACAAGTTATTGATTCGATAATATGCAGTCATGTAAAGTCTGAATTAAATAGCAATTCTCATCGTAAGAAGAATGTACAATAATTATACTGAGATAATTGAGATTTTATTATACAATATGCAACAATTTTTTTTCCTAAACAAAATGTACAATAATTAAAAAAAAAATTGCTATTTTCATTAAGAAAACACACATGCTTATTTTACGTAGAATTTGATACTCTGATGTTTCTAAAAATAAAAAAGTTTATTACAAAATTAGAGAAGTAAATATAACATAAATTTATACTTGTATAAATTATTATGTAACATGTAGTCAAATCATTTTATAAATGAAAAAATTTATGGGGCGGAGATATTACCACAATAATAATTCATTATTAACTATTTTATTCCATAACAATAATACTAAGTTGTAATAAATATTAAGAATAAATGGATTTTTCATGTGACAGAAATAAAAATAATTATGATAATATTATTATTTAAAAGGTTTGCTCACTTAAATTTTTTTTTTAAAAGGAGATAATTAAGGACAAAATATATGATTTTAATAATTTTTTAATTAAAAAATTATTTTTTAAATTAATATTTTAACATCAAAAACATTAAAATAATATAATTTGTTCTTAAATAGACTCTAAAAATAATATTTTAATTAAAAAATTATTAAAATTATGTATTTTGTTCTTAATTAATTTTTTTTTAAATTAAAGAATTAAATAAAATTATTTATAATTTAAAGAATTATATGATATAAAAAAAAAAAAAAAAAACCCAAATTAAGGACGTTTACGGTACTTTTCTCCATATAAAAGTAATCCATTTTTATTAGTATTAGTATGCATGCAAATTTGTTATTTTTGTATGCGGACCATGCGGTCTTCAGTCTCATCATATATCTAAATATGAAACTATTAATTCTTCACTAAAAAACACATAGGTCTGTACACCACAAGACAATTAAGGGGTTATTTTTTGGTCAGAAATTAAGCTGTTATTGAGCAAGTAATAAATGTTAGTGGGTCAATCACCCAATCACATGAATTGGAAACGAAAGCAAATTAAAGACAGAAAAAAACCATCTCAGTTATGTAAGATTATTCCTTTAGGAATGGAAAAGGTTAATATGTTGATCAGATTAAATTAAAAAATTGAGAATAAAGAGTATTGAGATACATCTATAAAAAGAAAAATGTATCATTTTATCTCTTATTGTCATTTCGTAAAACATATTAATTTGATTCATTACAGACCAATAATTCCTCTTCAGTTATTAAGGAAAAACCGAAAACAATACCATTTTCTTGAAATGGACCATGAGTTTAGTATTCAATTACTCCATTGTATTTGGAAGATGGACGCCACCGAGTAAATTTGCACACATATTTTGATCATACCAATATGTGTTATCATGTGATAAAATAACTTTAAAATTTAAAAAATTATATATTATATAAAAAAATTATGGATTAACATAAGATACATAATTAATTAATATGATGATAAATTTATGTATATTTAACCTAAAATATAAACTATTTACCTGCTAGATCAATCGGTTGAATTTATACTCTTAAAGTAAATGAATTCTTTTTTTTAACAATAAGAAACCTCACAGAAATTAGGGTCACTATCATACCTTCTGAATCATTGACATTTAAGATTTTTACTGACTCCATGAGCACTTAAGGCTATGTTCGAATTTAACATTAAGACGCAAGTCCTAAATTTTGAATCTGTGACCCTCTGTCCAATAAATTCACGATTTTATGCACATTCATCCACCATTCAGATCACTTGTTTATGGCCTAAAGGAATCATGATTGAATATCATAAACTTCATCTCTTTTCTCGCATAAAAAAAAAAAAAAAAAAAAGGAAAAACAACAAAATTAGCATTTTTTAAACTTATAATAACAAAACTAACACATCTTGTATTCAAACTTATATTTTTACAATTAAAATAAATGATTAATATGTCATTTTTCTTTGAACACTCATTCAATTATAATTGAACGACGACAATTTAAACCCGTTCAATATTGAACGTTCAATATTTTGCGTTCAAATTAAACGTTCAATATTATTAAGGTGCTATTTTAGGGGTGTTATTTTTAGTAAATTTCCAAAAAAATATTATTAATTGAAATAAAAAATTTGTATCAGTTATATTTTCATCTTGATTAGTGCCCCCCTTTTTTTTTTTTTTAAGCTGGTGTTATTATGTTCCATACATTTTAATATATTAGTTAAAAATTGGTACTTTGAATGTGAATTATTTTATTAATTTTAATAATATATTTAAAATAGTACAAAATTAATTTTTTTATAGCAATTATAAAAATAAAATAATATTTAAAGTCTTTATTGAATGTGATAATTATCATATATTATTAGATTCTTTGGATGTAATTTTTATTTTATTATTATGTTTAGAATTCTTATATAACATGATAATATAATACAAAATTAATTTTTATATACTTTCAAATTAATTGTAAAATTAAAATATTATTTAGAGTCCTTATTGGATGTAGTAATCATCATATTATTAGAGTCTTTATTGGATTTAATTCTTATTCTATAATTATGTTTAGAGTTCTTTTTAATAGATAATATAAGGATAATTTTGTTCAAAAAATATTAAGTGAAATTCAAATTTTGTATATATAGTATTGATATTTGGTAAAAATTTAACCTTTTTTCAGAAAATCCCCCGAAAAATGTTGGTATTCTTACTCAGAAATTGATTTCTCCCGTTATATATAGTACAAAATTAATAAGGTTGAACATGAGTGTTTTTTTTTTTGAGAATATTGGACATAGGTTTAGTAATAAAACTTCACTCATAAAAAGTCATAATTTTAATTTAAAGGAAAAGTCTTAATACCATAATTTGCGGTAAGATTACAGTGAGTTGGAAGTTGGAAGTTGGAAGTTGGAAGTTGGAATTTTTTGTTAGTTTAAAAAATTGGGCCCATTTTTATTATTTAATGAAAAAATTTCACTTTTATTTGTGATGTTACATAAATTGTAGTAAAAAGAAATGCTCTAATTTAAATTATAAATTAAAAAGGCATGTTTTTTAGTGTTATAAAAAATAAATAAATATATATATATATATATATATATATATTATTGAGGTGATTTATTTTATTCTCTAAATATTTTCCTATAAACGTTGGCTCATTATAGTTTACATATATACACGTAAGTTCAACAAATATCATTAAACTTGTAAGACCTCATTGAATGGCAGAGTGCAAAGTTAGTTGGCAATTTCTACTCTCAGAAAGTCGGAGAAAGAAGTGGTAAAAACCTGAAGTTAAAGAAGTAATTTTGATGAAAGTGTTTCTTGTTTTGTTTTTGACGAATAGAAGTGCTCTTTTGTTGCAAATTAGAACGATTGAGTAAGTAGCTTTCTTTCTTTAAGCATGCCCTCCAAACTAGATAGTAGCAGATTTATGTAAATCTGTCTTTGCTTGCATTAATGAGCTCCAACAAGCAGCTTAATTTCATCGAGATAATAAAAATATATAAAATGTTCTTTTTCCTTAAAAAAAAAAAAAACGTAGAAAACGATAGAAAGTAATCGGAGATTGAAAAAGAAGATGGTCCGTCTAGCTAGCTGGCGATCTATTTGCTTATCTTACTATTGCCTAGCTAGCTTTCTTCTAAACCATCTTCTATAAATAACTTCTCTTTCTCTCTGTTTTTTTCTCATATACTTCACCATTATTCCTCCACCTCCATATATTTACTCACCTCCACTGTCTCTGTTTTTTGATCAAGACTTTTAATTTTTTTAATAATCAAAGGTTTGCGCCTTTCGTTCAAAATTTCTTTCCACAGTTTTTTTTTTTTGATGTTTCCAGTGCATGAATTATCTGTTCCTTTCTGAGTGATTCACGACTTCTTAATTTTTGGCTTCTTGGCTATTTTCAGTCTCAGAGCTTTAACGAAGGCCCTGTGCTTGCATACAGATTAATCGGTTGAACTCGCAGATCAATGGAGATGTCAACGGTTCTGATTATCTTATCAGTTATAACTGCATATTCAATATGGTTCAAGTTAATCTTACGTTCTATGAGCGGTCCACGTGTTTGGCCTCTATTGGGTAGCCTTCCAGGTCTCATAGAAAACGCTAATCGCATGCACGATTGGATTGCAGACAATCTCCGTTCTTGTTACGGCACGTACCAGACCTGCATTTGTCCCATTCCCATTCTGGCTCAGAAACAAGGGCTCGTCACAGTCACATGTGATCCCAAGAACGTTGAGCATATTTTGAAGCTCCGATTCGATAATTATCCCAAGGGTCCGAATTGGAATGCTGCGTTTCATGATTTGTTAGGTGATGGAATCTTCAACTCTGATGGTGACACGTGGTTGTTTCAACGCAAGACTGCTGCACTAGAATTCACGACCAGGACTCTTCGCCAAGCTATGGCTCGTTGGGTAAGCCGAGCCATTAAGGATCGGTTCTGCCCTATCCTTGAGAAGGCTCAAGGTCAAGCCAAAGCAGTAGATCTTCAAGATCTCTTACTTCGGCTCACTTTTGATAACATTTGTGGCTTGACTTTTGGAAAAGATCCACAAACATTATCTCATGGGCTTCCAGAAAATAGCTTTGCTACGGCTTTTGATAGAGCAACAGAAGCCACATTACAACGGTTCATTTTACCTGAATTCATATGGAAGTTCAAGAGATGGTTCCGACTAGGAAATGAATCTAATTTGAGTCAAAGCCTAAGCCACATTGATGAGTACTTGTCTGATATCATCAACACACGTAAGCTTGAGTTGAGTCAGCAAACTGTTGGGTTTATGGTCCCACAAGATGACTTGTTGTCGAGGTTCATGAAGAAAAAAGAATCCTACTCAGAAGCATTCCTACAACATGTCACACTTAATTTCATACTTGCAGGACGTGACACGTCATCAGTTGCATTGAGTTGGTTCTTCTGGTTGGTCACTCAAAATCCAAGGGTGGAAGCAAAAATTCTCATTGAACTTTGCGAAGTTTTAATGGA
Source organism: Elaeagnus macrophylla (assembly GCA_029378325.1). Lineage (NCBI taxonomy): Eukaryota > Viridiplantae > Streptophyta > Magnoliopsida > Rosales > Elaeagnaceae > Elaeagnus > Elaeagnus macrophylla. The sequence continues at coordinate 26,332,743 of CM055646.1, read as the reverse complement.
GACACGTGGCAATAACACTGGTAAGTGGTTAGAAGAGCCTCTTGCTTTTGAAGAAATAGACCAATTGATATACCTTAAAGCAGCACTGTCAGAGACTCTTAGGTTGTATCCTTCGGTGCCAGAGGACTCAAAACATGTAGTCTCTGATGATGTTTTGCCTAGTGGGACATTTGTTCCAGCAGGTTCATCAATCACATATTCTATTTATTCTATTGGCCGAATGGAACACATTTGGGGAGAAGATTGCTTGAAATTTAAGCCCGAAAGATGGTTAACTAGTGATGGAAAGAGACTTGAGCTGCAAGAATCTAATTATAAATTTGTAGCTTTCAATGCTGGTCCAAGAATTTGTTTAGGCAAAGACTTGGCTTATTTGCAAATGAAATCAATTGCTGCATCAGTGCTATTGAGGCATCGGATCGCGGTGGTTCCGGGTCACAAAGTGGAGCAAAAGATGTCATTGACATTGTTCATGAAGTATGGTCTCTTAGTGAACATGCATCCAAGAGACTTGAAGCCTATTTTGGCGAGAGTATGCAAGTTTAACCATGGAGAAGTTGTTGGTGCTGCCTAGCAAACTGGTTTGGGCTGAACTTTATTAAGTTGGAAAACATAATTAAGTATAACATGTCAATTATTAAAAAGAAATAAAAATATTTCAATATATATGAAAATTAATGCATTGTCTTTATGTGTAATTAGAATATAGAGAAAATGGAATAATGGGGCTGGGCTGGGCTGGGGTGGTTATTACTTATGTAGTACATAAGTTTAAATTTTGGTGATGTATTGGAACAACAAAATATTATATCTCTCTAATCTCTTTCTTTCTATGTTTATGTAATGCTCGAAAGCCAGTAATGAAATTTGAAGTATAATTGACGAAAAGTGGTGAGCATGTTCCAGGAAAGTGTGGGCCAAGCCACGGTCTCACATTCGCCTCGTACTTACTTTAATCCTTTAAATTTGGGCCTAATTTGTCCACAAAAGCTCAATTTTTTTTAGAATTGCAGATGGAACTTGTTTATTAGTAATGGTTGACCTAAAACTGTATAGCTAGTGAAGATTGAAGAGTAAGGCATAAGCTGAAAATATTGTGTTGTTTGGTAAATTATTTTGTTTTAAGAAGGTTCGTTGTTTGGTATATTTATTATTTCATTTTATTTTCTTTATTAAGTCCTTTTCACTGTTTCACATCTATAGATGCTAGTTAATCAATTTGGTGAGATAAAATATCATAGTTGAAGTTGAGATCAAAATACAAGTGGTAACTCAGAGAGATGATGGGGTAAAAATATGTCCACAATAGCTTTGAGTTGATCTGATTTTTGATGGGGGTGTTGTTCTAGGGCTCGATCTACTGAAATCAATTTTAAAAACCCATTTGCTTACTCTACTAACTCAATCTATTGAAAAATTTAAAATATATATTATAATAAAGTTACTATTTCAATTCATACTCTTCCAATTTTAATTTTTAAAATTTTAGAAATTGATAAATCATTTTCAATTTCTACTGACCAAAGTTTAAAATTCAATTTTATAATTGAATTTTATATGTTACCTTTTTTTATTAAAAAGTCAAAATTTAAGGAAAATTTATAAATAAATAAAAAAATTAAAAAATTAAAAATTAATTATCAATCAAATAATATCCAATTTTTAATTTATAGTTTAAATCTAAACCTAGAAATTGATTATCACACACATACTAAAAAAAAAGTACAAAAATAAAAAAAAATGAAGATTTAGTTCCAAAATTAAGAAATTAGACATTAGAATGATTATCATGTTAAAAACGACAAAATCAAATTACTGAAAACAAATGTTTTAGACCAACTCCATCAAGTGAAATAATATAGAAGACCAAATAACTAAGACATACCATCATGTAAAAAAATGCAATTTACTTGTAACTTTTAATTGTAAATGAGGTGTTTTGAGGGAAAATAAGAACTTTAAGTAACTGGAAAAGAAGAATAATGGAAACGGAGAAGAGGGAAATGAGACCAAAGCCTAAGCCAATAGAAAACCAAGCTTTGAGAGGTCTAGAGTGAGTGTCTTCTGCCGAAATGGAAAGGTGGGTTGTTGAGAGCTGATAATTTGATATCGCAGTAAAAAAGGAAAGAGTTTTACTGGGAGAGATATGGAGATGATCTTGAGAATTGTGAAGGGAAAAAAGAGAGTGAGTGCCTATTCTTCCATTCCGTACTGCACCAAACCTCCCTTCCGTTCTTCTCAGTTGTTTGATTGGAATCAAACGGGCAGGACTTAGGCCCATTCGTATGAGTAGGCTTTTTGAGACCACTCTTGTAGTATTATTTACGGAACAAGCTGTTGGCCCAATTAGTTTAACATGCAGTGCACGAATGTGCTTCACTTGCATACCTTTTTACGAATTAATTACTCGATTTAGACCGATTATATGATATATTAATTTTTTAACTTATGTAACTAAACGGCAGAGTTTTGACAATACAAATTTTACGGCTTTGTCCTTAGGTCATTTACATCGTTTTGTTATTCCCTCAGCTTCCTTAATTTCGCAGAAATTGAAGCTTTTTATTGAAGCTTTGTTTTATTGGCTGTCGACCAATCTGTCCTTTTCCATTTACTGGTAATTTTTCATTTTTTGTTTTTGTAAATATTTTCGAGTGGGGTACTGGTTGTCGTTTGAGTTTTTAAAGCTCTGTTCTGTCTGTCACTAACAAATGGAGTTTTCCTTGATATTGCATCCTCTGTTCCTTGATATGTCATGAAGTTACTAATAGCAACTCTATAATTTCTCTGAAAAATGTGGATATTTATTTGCAATATTACTTGGGTTTTGTTCTCAAACTTTCAACTATATCTGCAATCACCCACTGAAAGAAGAAAAAGAAGAATAGCTTATGGAATTTGTACATTCACATTTTGTATGTACAGGTATGTGAATGTACAGGTTACATACAAAATATACAGGTTACATACAAATGTCCATAATCACAGTCCCTACTCTAATCTGCACCTTTTTCTTCGCATTTAAATGTCCACCTTCTTCTTCGCAATTACCTATATAGCAAAGATATATTAAAAATTACTTGAATCTGATTAACAGTTTTTGTGCTGAAACTTAAAGGTAAGGTGTACATACAAAAATATAAAGTGTACATACAAAAATATAAGTTGTACATACAAAAATATAAGGTGTACATACAATAAAAATATATTGTAAAATGACAGAATTTTAAGAAATTGGTATCAGAGCCATAAATATAAAATATAAAAATAAATATAAATTAATAATTAAATTAAAATCATCTTAAGTATATACAAAAATTTTCAGAAAATATTATAAGCTTTACATACTTATAAATTAAAGAAATGAATAAAAAGAATATTTTGGTAAAAATTGTATCTAATACTTAATTAAAACTCACCGTTTCAACCTAAAAAAGTACTATTTATGAAAAATTGGCACTTTTTACCGTATGTTTGCTATTTGAGTAAATCACTCCCTTTTTACTCTCTGATTTTTTATTTATTTACGAGTTTTTATTCTTAGTTTGTTACTATACTAATTGCGTACCTTTTTTTCTTAGCAAGAATTTGTTGCGAATCTTTTTTTTAATCTTATTAACTAATTTCTCTTTTCTACTTTTGTCAAAGGATATATTCGATCGTGTTGTAAAACATATGGTGTAGCCGGTCTCTAAAAAGCTATATAGATCGAACAAATTCGAATTGGACTGAACTCGCCAGTTTCTATTAGCAAATGATCCAATTTAGTTTGAAATTATATATATATATATTCGATCGTGTTGTAAAACATATGGTGTTTAAAAAGCTATATAGATCGGACAAATTCGAATTGGATTGAACTGGCCAATTTCTATTAGCAAAAACCGTTATATTTAATTTAAATATTAAATAAAAAAAAATCAAATAATAGTCAATATCCCTCACCAAGTTACAATCATCTCCCGCTCAAACCTAACAAATAAGCCCAGGTCCACTGGACCATTAGACCATTACTTTTAAATATTCTTTACAAAAAATAATTCCTCTTTGAAAAAAAAAAAAAAAAAGAATTCTTTTGCACAATACAGGTTTGGAATTTCGTCTGCAGAGCATATACATAATCCACCGCGCCACAGACAAAATGACTAATATGTTTACGTAATAAAATATATATTCTAATAACTATTACATAAAATGGTCTAAAATTATTAAATGAACCGAATTGGACAGTACAGTTCAATTAGTCTGGTCCGACTTTTGTTACCTAAACAGTTAATTTGGTTGAAAAAAAATTAAAAATTAGATTAAATTATACCATAAAGACCCTTAAATGTGTATTATCTTATCATTTAATTTCTATGAGTCATATTTTGTGATCATATCAGTGTTGCATAACGATTTTAATTTATATTAAATAATAAATAATGTATACAGAAAATGATAAAATACGCCCAACGGTTGAAGACATGGAAAGAAATGCCTAAAATTGTGCTGTTCGTATCGATAGTAATACAGTGACGCAATAAAAATGACCGAAAAATTGGACTCAAATATAGCATTGCTTCTCGGCCTTGCCACCGTTAAATAGTAGAGGTCTATGTAATTTTATTCATTATTCGACTCCCAGAAGGATATTTTTAGCCATCACAAGTTTGCAGCTAGGTTGTTTTATGAAAGACCATTTCTAGTCGTCGTCTTAACATTTTCTTATTTCTTGTCAGTCGTCTCTTAACGGTGGCAAGGCCGAAAAAGCTGTCTTATTTCTTGCCCTGCTTTAATGTACGAAAAAGCTGTCTTAACTGAGAATATGATGGCCCGAACTCCGAATTCATGCTCAAATGGGACGGACACACGTAACATGTACGGGTTGTAATATCGCAGTCGTATAATTCAAGAGCGATCGAGCTTCGTTAGGCATTAGCGAGCTATATGCAATATATAAAAAGAATTCTCCGTTAAAGCAGCAGCTATCACATAATCCATCATTAATTAATAATGTACTTGCTGCATAACTTACACACAGTGTGAGTTTTCACATAACCTCCAAATGCACAAGCAGAAATTAAAAATGAAAAAGATCAAAGTGAAAAGATAGCAAAAGCATCAACAGAGAGAGAGAGAGAGACTTTCAAAAGAAATTTAAGATCTGCTCTTGAAAGGAATAGCTCTGATGACAATCTGGTGGTACACGGCAGCAAGAGCAGCTCCAATGAAGGGTCCTACCCAGAAAACCCACTGCAGCCACAAACAGAGTGAGTTAAATCTCTCATCCATTCATCAATTAAAACAGAATATATACTAAACTTACGTGGTCATCCCAAGCATGGTCATTGTTGTAGATGATTGCTGCTCCAAGACTTCTCGCTGGGTTAATGCCAGTACCTGTGATGGGGATAGTTGCCAAGTGAACTAAGAAAACTGCGAACCCAATTGGAAGAGGAGCCAAGATCTGCATATTTACAGGGATTGCATTAAAAAAAAATTCCAAATCCATGCAAGGTAACTATCAAGCTTTACTTGAATTAAATATATATAGCAATATTCAATTGGATGACTTGGGTCAAATTCTACATGTCAAAACACAAATTATAGATTTATAGTCTAGGCATGAATCAAAGCTGCTTGAGACGTCCAATTCTGCACAAGATAGAGACTTTTCATGGAATCGTTCTAAAGCTCACAAGCATTAGATAGAGAGAGAATTTTGAAATCAAGATAAACCATGGGAACAAGCTGTCTATGCAGTCTATAATCTCAATATATAGAAATTTCCTATATTATATTCTTAATAACAAACTAAAAAGGCTGTAAAATAAAAGACAAGGCAGAGAAAATAATATAATCACTCAAGTAGCATAGAAACAGCATGGAAGAGAAGTGAAACATACTGGAACGTGAGAATCTCTGGCGCTTCTCTTGGCATCAGTAGCAGAGAAGACAGTGTAAACAAGGACAAAGGTGCCAACAATTTCGGCACCAAGCCCATCACCCTTGGTGTAGCCATGTGCAACAACGTTGGCTCCACCACCGTGTGTCTGATAAGCTGTCTTTCCAAATCCCTTGACAACACCCGCACCACAGATGGCACCAAGGCACTGCATAATTATGTAGAATACAGCTCTTGTGAGTGAAAGCTTCCTTGCCAAAAATAGACCAAAAGTCACAGCTGGGTTGATGTGTCCTCCTGCGTAACAAACAACCATAGAAATCTATTAAGAATTTGGTAAGAAAAAGGAAAGATCTTTACTGAACAAGCCTAATATATAAAACTTAGATTAAAACTAGAAAAACTCATGAACTATTCATAAAAAAAGTAGCAAACTTGGGTTCGAATAACATATAAGAGTAACAGAAAGTGAAATTGAGGAAGTTACCTGAAATACCAGCAGTGCAGTAAACAAGGGCAAAGATCATACCACCAAAAGCCCAAGCAATACCCTGAATACCAACACTAGCACACTTATTAGGTGCCCTCTGAACACCCATAACAGTCAAGACAGTGATGTAGAGGAACAAGAAAGTGGCTATGAACTCTGCAATTCCAGCTCTGTAGAAAGACCATGAGGTGAGCTCACCAGGCTCAAACAAGGGCGCTGGTGGTGGCTCCTTGTAGTCTTTGTCTGTCTGAGCAGATGTACCTATGGGCTGTCTCTCTGAGAACTTGTTTGCTCCTAGCTTTACATCTTCTTCTTTGCCCTCCATGGTCACTCTGAGACTCTGAGAACTTGTTTTCCTTTCTCTGTTTCTAAGGAATGTAAAAATGCCCTGTTTTTTCTCTCTCACCACACACTTCAAGCAATCAAGGAGATGGATGGGTGTGTTAGAAAGGTTAGGTCTTCTTTATAGCTAACATGTCCGTTATTTCCCCCAATGTAATTATAACTTTTTATCCTTTTTTTTTTTTTTCCTCACCAAAATTTAGGAAAATTATCTCACACGCATAGCATTACTGTTTATCAGCTATCAAGTGTACTTTTATTTTACAAAATTGTATATCGACAGTCTACTAGAGTTTACTATTTTAATTTATTTTTTTGTGCTTTTAAAATTATTAATCATATTATTATTTTTATATAATTAAATATAATATTATTTTATTTTATTAAAAAATAATTTCCTGCTGCATTGAATATCAAGAATGTACATTAAAAATATATGACCTGTATTTGAACTAGAGTACTAATATTAAATTAGCGAATACGGCAACATGGCAATTTACTTAGCAGCTCAACAATAAGAGTTGATTGTCCACTACAATTCGAACAGGTAACTTCTCGTTCAAAAATCACCCACCTGTCTCGCGTGTTTTACAACTCGCCTGTCATAAAGTGTTTATAATTATTGATAATGTCATTATTAGGCGCTTGTAGTATATTGTGGGGAGAGGGATTATGATTATGATATTGAGGATAGTTCTGGAAAGAAGAGAGGGATGTTGACAGGTTCTTGTTGGATGTTTTGTTGTTCTTATCCTCTACAGTTCACAGTCCTTATATTTCATCTTTTTAGTTATTTTATTTTCTGTCTGTGCGACTTTTTAACTTTCTGATGCTACAGATTACTGATTAGTTGTACAAGGGCTCACAATCACCCACCTAACCTAAAACATGTGCTTGTGGAGAATAAGTTACTATGCTCCCCAACAATGTTATTTTTATACTACTGTTCCTTTGTCTATTTTTTATAACTTAATTTATTATCCCTAAAATGAAGTACAGGTTTTTTTTTACTTAATATTACTATTGTTGATCAATTGTTATTAATAATATTAGTAGTGATAATAATAACAATTTTTTTTATCGGCGTGCTAATAATAACTTTGAGATGTCATAATATGCTAATTTTTATTTATTATATTAATTAAGGAGAAGAGATAATAAAGGACTATAAAAATTACAGCCACAAAAATTGAACCGATTTATAAAAAGAAAAGTAATTGCTGTAAGAAGTGACCGTTTAATAACCGTTAAAGAAAGTTGCAATAGGGCGTTCGTGGTTCTGCAACGGCTATATATATGACCCCATTTTTTTTTTTTTTAAATAGTGTTGTACATTAGGCTTGTAGGTTGTATTAGAATTCTTTACTTTTTTTTTTTTTTTTCAGTTTATCTGGTAAATTACTAAATTTAACATTATTAATAAAAATAATATTTTAATCTTTAAATTAATAATACATATCTAAAATTTAATAAATAAAATCAAGAAAAAACCTTATTCCTATCCGATTAAACATTCAACATTCGCGTACTTTATGACATGTATACAAGACGGTATAATTTTAAACGTATAATTATTATATAATTGCATATCTAATTATAAAATATAAAAAATTTATATTACCAAAAAATACGTGCCTAAATTTTAGTAAAAATTTAACTTAATTTATATAAATTTTTAATAATTAAATTATGATCTTAATATTTTCTTTTTTATTAAATTAAAAATAATATTTTTTTATATATTTTTTGTAATTTTTATTTATTTTGAGTTAGGGATATAAATTTTGGCAAGTAAGCTGAAATTTTATGTTTGAACCTAATTTGAGCTATGTATTGTCATATTATGTATATTATATGATTAAATTAGATCAAATTTTTTAAATTAAATATAAATTTAAAACCTAACTATAAAATATCTAAACAAATTTAAGTTCGATTTTTTTAAACTTTAAATTGATTTAAATTAGTGCTCAAATTTAAATTATAAAATAATAACATATCATATATATATATATATATATATATAATTTAAATTTAATTTATATTTTAAGTCGAATTTGTAATATACATATTTAATCTTAAATTTTGTTTTAAAATTATTTAAATAAAATCTTACTAAACTTACTCAAATTTAATCGAGTTTCAAATCATGTGAAACTAAACTTACATCATTGGACTAAACTAAACTTACTTCCTTGTGCTAAATCATTCGAATTTTGTTTGATTTGACTGAACTTGTCGGAAGACAGACATTTCGTGAGGTGCTGTATCGGATCATATGGCCATCATCAGCTATTGGCATACTGCTACGAGCTATCCTTTCTCTTAATACGTTGCGAGACAATGTAGATAATTATGGCTTTGGTTATTTAAAAAAAAAAATTTGCTGATTTTTCTTTTTTCTTTTTGATGTATATGATTTAGTTTTAAGATAAATCAAATACGTATAACGTGATAAATTGTAAAACTAGATAACATAATAGCTTGAAAATCAAATTTGCTTGAGGCTTAACACAATAACTTAATTTGTACATTAACTTTATAAAATTACAAGACTTATCTCCTTAAAATATATAATAATAAAAAAATATTTTCTTAACATTATTTTATATTATACTAAATTAAATGTAGGTGCTAATTTTATTTTTATAAATTTTAGAAATATTATTTTAAATAATTTTTCAATATAATTTGCCCAACAGTAATACTTTTTTTCATAATTGCATAAATTTCCATTAACAATACATCTTTTTTAGCCCTAAAGTTAATTCAACGATTTAAACTCAATACGAGTCACAATTTTTTTTTTTTTAATCACAATCCAAGTCAAGAGTGATGACAAATCTACAATATAAAAAGTTTTTTTTTTTTTTTAATGAATACAATATAAAAAGTTAGTGCAACACTATTTTATAATTTGTGTAATTGAGTTATTTGTAGTCATTTTTGAATCTAATTTTATATTTGCGTGCTTTGAATCTTTAATTATTTTAGTGATGATTAAAACAATTTGGTCTACTTGACAGCAGAAATGAAAAAAATAAAAAACAAATTTTATAATTTAGTGTTACAATTATTCCTTTTCCAAAGATATATCAGTGCTCGAGTTAAATGCACACACTAAATATGAATTATGCTTAAAACTCACCTCTTTAAAAACGCTACATGAATGTGATCATTACACTTCAAAAAAAAAAAAAAAAATACAAAAACGAAGGCACAGTCATAATAGTTAGTTGATTTAACGGTTAAAACTAACTTAGATCAAAAGTATAATGTTAAATACGTTAAATGATGTATTAATTATTAAATAAATATAAAATTAAAAATGTATAATGAATAAATAATTGTGAGATCTTTTACTAATAAAAATTTAATTAAATTATATCATGTAAATTAATGTATGTATTAAATTAATAAAAAAAAAAATCAAAATAGTGCCTTTTTTTTATAGAATAGTAGTTATACTTTGTATAAATTTAGCTTTTATAACGTTAAGTGTGCCAAAATCTAACTATCGTCTACTTTTAACTTTTTATAAACTGAAAGTGAAAATTTTTAATTGGTACTATAATTGAATTATGTTCATTAGAGCTTAAGTAGGAGTGATAAAACAGTCGTAATTATACACAAAGATTTATTGATTTAAATTTTTGGTTATTTTTTATTAATATTTTTAAATATAATCAATAATTTAGGTATAAAATTACGGTGATTATTCTTTCAACCTACGGAGGTTTTTCATGTTTAAAAAAAAAAAAACGTTTTCATGAACAAAATGATTAACAAGATGTGTAAATGCAAGACAGCTCAAGGGATCCTACTTGGCCTCTCTTCCTACCCCAACTCACGTGACTTCTTAGTTCTTGGCTCCACCATGCAGCCTTAGAATTAGGCCCCATGCCTATCATTTGTCATTGAAACTACAAAAAAAATTTGTCATCCCTCTTAAAATTTATATCTTCATAGAACCCCCTAAAAAACAGAGGACGGCTATTAGTTAAAAAAATTGTGATGATCTTTTATTAGTTAAAAATTAGTAGGCTTATTTATATTCTCTAATAATTTTTTATTACATTATTTATAAATAATTATTAATTTATGATAAAAAAACTTTTTAATTAAAAAAAAACTAACACTGGGTAGGTGGTAGGTCTGCACACAATTATTTAAAATCAAACCGCCCAAACCTCTATCTTTTAGCCATGTGGCACTGTGTTTTGTTTTCTTCACTTTTGTTATGTCAGCATAAATATACGAAGAAAAAGTCTACCTCTTTCTAAAAAAATTGGAATTTATTCCAAATAATATAGTTCGTCTTTACAAATTTATAATTTGATACAGGATATCGATTCGTATACACGGAATTAGTTTAGATTAACTTAAATTTAAATTAAATATAAATAAATTAACTAAAATTAATTTAAATTAATTTAAATTATTAATTACATATTTTTTAACTAATATAACTTTTTTTATTAAAAAAATATTATTAATGATTAAAGTTTAAAAACTACATAAAACAATAAAAATATAAATATAAGAAAAAATTAATTTATAAATTAATTAGGCAATAAGTAAATGGCAATAAATCCTACTCATATAAAAGTTAGAAACTGTCATGCCTTTATTAAAACTCACATTTAAAATAAAGAACTCTCAAGATCAAATAAAATTTTTCCTAACTATTAAACAAAATAAATAAAGATAAGTAGATTAAATAAAGATACTTACTAAAAAATGAAGAGTTAAAGTAACTTAAAATGTCACATGAGAATATAACTTTTTTTATATACACAAGAATAGAACTTTGACTATTACATAATACATAATGCTCAAAACAATGAACAAGTAGAAAAAAGAATAGCATAATAAGGTTGACAAAATGTTTGAAATTGTTACTTCAAAAACTAATACATAATCAATTTTAAAATAAAAATTTCATAATACTAATTGAAATTAAATATAAATATTAATTTTTTGTTTAAAGAGTTAGCTAGATTTAAACGCTAAATGCATTAACATCAAAGAATTTAACATAATATTGTAATAAAATGAATAAAATATAATTATTTATTCATTATCAGCTTATTTTTCAAAAGAAAAGAAAAAAAATAACTAATATATCATGAAAAAGAAGTACTGAAAGAGATGAAAGATTATTTTAATTTTAATATGATCTTTTCTTTTCTTTTTTAAATTTATATTTAAAATTTAATTTAATTTTATGTCATTTCAAGCTAATGAACTGACCCTAATCCAGTTCAATTTTTTTTTTTTGTTATTCGGGCCAAAATAGGTCCAAATTTAATTCAATTCATATTTAATTCGAATTTTTTAATTCGATTAATTAAATTATAATTTAAATTACGAACCCCTAATTTGATATGCCAATTTTTCAATAATTATAGTTTTAAGCGAAATATTTAACAAGATACATCATTTAAAGTATATGTCAAATTTAAAATACAAATATTTTTTTTATTTGACTTAAAAAAAATTGAAGAAAAAAAAACAAATATATGATAGTGTGAGTACAATGGTGCATTTTGTCGTTTAACAAAAAAAAAAAAAAAAAAACGAACTAGTTGTCTTTCAACCAAACCAGAACAAATTTGAAAAAGTGGATGCATAAACAAGACTTGTTATTTCAGCAAAGCCCACCGGCCAACAAGACTAATATTAATATAACAAGTGGCTATGGACAAGCCACGTATCACAAAAATGATGAGCCACCATTACCAAGAATATGCTATTGATTATGAATTACTTTTCTTTAAAATACCGCTAACGACTTTATTGATTCCAAGTTCTAACGCTGAAATGCGGGGCTGTGTTAGGACTTAGGGGTTTAGAAAGGCAATTTAGGTTAGTGTACAGGGATTGATTTGAGAAAAAATAATAATTATTAAATCTAAAATATCATAAATTTATGATATATTTTAAATAATACAATTTGATTGATATATATAATTAGATTTATAAAATTGTATAAATAAATTAATTATATTTACAATATTTTTGTGATATATAATAATATTTTATTATTATTGTTTCAAATGCATGGGAAAGTGATATTTGTATTATTTTATATTTATATTGATGCTCATTTTTTTTTTTTTTTATATTACATGACATATTGTAATTACACGGAATATTATCAACTGGCTCTTTTCCTTTTCGAAATTTTTGTTTACATGGTTCAATGCGGAGATATACGATGAATCTGTTCTCTCTCTCTCTCTCTGTTCTCTAATCTCTACTTAGCTAATTATTTTGGGCAATTTCGTCATTACCAAAAGTATCCGCTTGCCGCTTGTACGTATCTTGCTAAAACTTAGAAGAGCCACACTAGCTATTAGAAACTAATTTGACTTGGCAGATTACCAGCAGTTAAAGTTTATAGCTGCTTTCTTTTTCAGAGCCTTTTATAAAGAAAGGGGATCCTCGGTTTAGACCAGACCCATCTTTAAAAAAAATATATATATTAAAGAAGAATAAGAAGAGTCCATAAAGTGCGTTGATACTTGATAATTAATAAAAATAACATTATTAAATTTATAATAACAAAAATAACATCTTATAATCAAATTATATATTTTTATAATTAAAAAATAACTTTTACATCATATTTTTTTATTAAATTACTGCAATTTTTTATAATATTATTTTTGTTATTTTTTTATAAAAAAGAATTTACAGTAAATATCAGCTGTATCTTTATGTAAAAAAAAAGAAAGATTGGTCGTGAATATCAGCTATCTTTAGATATAGCTGATATAGCATAAAGATTGGTCGGGAAAAAAAATGCAAGCTAGCCACTCTCACATCTTAATAAATTTTAAAGCATAGTAGCCATTTTCTAGTTGGAAAGCCCAAACTTAAATGACATTCTTGTATTAAAAAATAAAAAATAAAAAATGCTAATTGTCATAAATTTGTGAACATCTGAAACGAAGTGTTAAAATTTTATCGAAACCAACTAAATTTTGCTACCTTCTGAGATATAAAACACAAATGTGTGATATATATTAAGGTTAACATTAATACGGTTAAAGACTAAAAGTAAAGAGTTAGTAGAATATTCCATAGGCATGAATGACAAATATGTTTTCTTGTTTACCTTGGGACAAATAGCAGTTATCTATGCATTTCACTAGAAGACAGTAGTGAGTAGTCAGCCACTACAAAACATATCACATGCAGCCCAGTTCAGGACAAGGACATACATAGGAAGAGTACTATGTGTGTCTAGGTTATAGTTATATCGTTTTGTAAAATGTAATTACTAACTATACCCTATGGTTTTATATACATATCTGTTTATTTTATAATCTTAGAAACTAGCCCACCTAATCCTTTTAAAATCATTCCTTCTTCTCAATAACAGCTTTGATTCATGGTACATTAGAGAACCAAGATGTTGTTGAAGGCACTGAAGAAAAATAAAGAAAAAAAATGAAGATTGAGAAACGCTTTCAACAAAACCGATCAAACAAAAAAAAATCACATGGATACAATCATAAAAGGAAAATCACATGGATGCATTTTGAGGACTCCATGGAAACCCTAAATGAACCTTAATTTGCCTTGACAAATCCAATTTCTCTGTCAATATTCTTATCCACCGTAAGAAAGTCATATGTTCAAAGCTTGAAGTCACACGTTCCAACTCATATATGAAATGTGAAAAACAACAAAAGCTTACCCTAATTTAAGATGGTCTAATTTTACAATGAGAAAGTATAGGAGAACAAGCTAAAGATCAATTAAGGCTTATTTTAACTTGACTGAATTTTGGAGCAATGGTTGGAGTTTATTTATATATTTCTTAATAACATTGGTTGGAGTTACGTCCAATGGACTTTTGCATTGCAGTTAACAAGAGTACAACAAACTATCAAGTTAGTATAAATGTGAAAAGTATGCCTACTCTATATATAACAAAAAACACAACAAGATCAATGAATGAATAAAAAGAGGTGTTAAAATTTATACCAAAATCTCACACAAAGCCATTCAATAAAACATTTTCCGTATGTTAATTAGACGATCTATCTATAAAGTCATGTATTTTGTAGTAAAATTATTTCGTATAGTATAATATAAACATATGTTATGTAAAAAAATTGTACTACTAGAAGTACGGATCTAAATTATATTTGATACTTAATTTAAATTGTTTGAATTTTTAATTATAAAATTATTTGTTTTACTTTTCTTTTATTTCAAATTAAAAATAATATATTTGTTTTTAAATTATAATAAAAATATAAAATAAATTAAAGATTGATTTAAATAAAATTATTTTTATATTAAGAAAATTACATAAAATAAATTAAAAAATTATTAAATATAAATTATTTTATATCTATAAATTTTATTCAATTATATTAAACAGATTGCCACCGATCATTATACAAATTAATTATAATATAATTAGAATTTAATCCAATACAATTATATTTAAAATATATAGTAAGATGCACTAAACATGCAATCTCTATGTTTTCCCTTCACAGCTAGTACTTCATGTGCTAGTTCTTTAATTTCCAGTTTATTTTAAAACTGAATCAAACATGTTACACTTGTGCAGTTGAGCAGAAGAATTCTGCTTCTCTAAAGTCCTCTTTGCATATTGAACCTGACATTCCTACTTCATTAAACAACTAGCTAGCTATCGACCATATGTGATCATGTAAGAGCAGTACTGCAAGATTCCACTTTAGAATCAGGATGAACTACTTCTGATGAAATTCCATGCACCAGACCAATTGCTTGATGCAGTAAAGGCTCATGCCAACCAACTCGATGGTGATTGCAATCGCCTCATTGACTGTGTAAAACAATCTCTTCTAGAGGTCGGGGATATGGTTAGACACAAGAAGTGATGTTGAAGATATTTTTATTTAGATAGTAGAAGGAATGTTAGAAGAGTTGGTAACAGAAACCATGTTAAAGGAAGCTTCTGGCTGAACTATATAAATACATTTAAGGGTTAGTAACAACTAGCAGAAACCATAAAGGAAGCTTCTTGTAGATTTTGTATTGAGTTCTTAGTTGGTATATAGCAGGCTTCAACTTGCTTATTATGGTGAAAAGAAACACAATCCTTTGATGGAATAACTTCCTTAAAAAACCAGTATCTAATACTCCAATTGAACTGAGAAGTGGGAACATATATACGACAGTACACAACCAATTTGTATGTGGGCTTTCTCTTTGATGATTGGGGATAAATTAATGAAAAATAAGAATGAATCTATGAGAACACTATACTTTTCTTTTCTTTTCAAAAAATAAAATTCCGCTAAAAGAAATACAAACAATAATTTATTAATACATGAAAATTTGCTTGAAATTATAAAAAGTAGTCAGTTTTGACATTGAATGTATTATTAAAAGCAATCTAATCAAATTTATATAACATAGGTTTTATATATTTTATGCTGGCAAGGCAAATATTTGACTCCTCAATTGCTGAAATAATTAAAAATATGAGTTTGAGAGATGACGATATACATTTTTCATGACTTTTTTTATAAAAAGGTGATACTTTAATTTGAAACACATTACAAGTTGATATTTGCAAATAGAACAAATCTACAAATTTGAAAAGGTATATTTTTAGTTTTTGAAGGCTTCAGCAATTTTCGTTGTATATCTTCCCATTTCATTAGTAATCTTTATTTCATTTGACGAAGAAAAAACAATATTACAGTGTGTTTCGAATTTTAAAAAAATAAAAACAAAAATATGTGTTTATTTCATTATTTACTTCCTAAAAAAATGATAAAAAATATTAAGAACCTACAAATTTAGAAGTCATTTTATTGATTGTTTTCTTAAAACACCCTTACTATTGATTATATTTTCAAATTCAAAAAATGTAATTACATAATTATTCTCTTATTTTAATATTTAATATTTTTATTAATATTTTTAAAATACATTTAAATAAATTAATATTTTTTTTTCAATTTTTTAATAAACATAAAGAAATAAAATAATTTTTACGCATTATTTTTACTCTATTCTAATTTATTTTTATTCACATTTTAATTACTTCTCATAATTAGTAAACACAAGTTATTGAGAAAAATAATAAAATTAATACTCTTTAAAATTTATAATAATAAAAATAATTTTACTAATATTCAAATCATAAATTTTTAATTAAAAAATAATTATTGCATTATTTTTTTTAAATACGTTTTAATTAAATTGTTGTTTAAATTAAATTATAATAATTTATATTGATGTTGAATATTATTTAATAATAATATTATTAAATATTATTTTTATTATTATAATTTTTTGGATATTATTTTTGATAATTTTTTTTTTTTTTTTTTATATTTAGCTCCAACTGTCTGAAATAGTTTTTGTGTTGACATTTCTACGTACAACTTGCTTTTGACTTTTGATCATCGTATCTACAAACTTCGCATTTATTTATTTTGGTTCAAAACAAGCACTACCACTCTACAGTATCTCTCTCATAGATCCCAAACATCACTCCTCCTACATCGGTTTGGCCCTCTCGGTCCGTCGCAGGCCTCATCGCAAGCTTTACGTTGTCGATCTCCTTCACCATTTCCGATAAATTTTCAGGTATTTACATACTCGTACTCGTTTTTGTGGATCTTTGTTCACAATCGCTATCTGTTTATGCTTTGGTTCTCCAATCTGGCTCTGGAAATTTCTTCTGATATCTTGGCAGTTGGCGACAAGCCACCTTCAGCTTTCAAGCAGCGAAAGGACACCATCCATAAAGTCTGAGGTAATCATCCTTCGGTTTTTAAACTATACTATTTTTGCAATATTTGAAGAGTTAAATTCCTAATGGAGTTCAATTTTTTAAGTGAATTCTACCCCCAATTACGAGGGATATTGCTAGTTGAAGTAGGTTTTTTTTTTCAACTGAACGTCTACCTATTTTGCATCGAGTTTGACATGGCTTCCCAGATGAAAGTTATCTATCAACTTTGTTGTGGAGGCTTAAATTTGCTCGAAACGTTTGATAATTCTCCCAGAACGTTTATAATTTTCCGCTTTACATAATCATTGAGACGATTTAGTTTTAAGGCTTGCAGCCTATGACCAGTTTTAGCACATATGGGTTTAGCTAACTGTATGCATTCAAATTTGTTTTATTGTTTGTACTTGGATTTTCTAATATCTTTTCCAGTAAATTTCTATCATGTTTTTCTGTCCAGGCTATTTATCAGTCATTTCCTTCAATAACAAGAAGAAAGACAACATATCCCATTCTAGTTAGAAGGCATATCTTCGGTGCACCTTTTGATGCAACAATGAATTTTTTGCTGCGGCCTACTCAAAGTGTGGGTGCAGAGCCATCTTCTGTTCATGAAACACCATCAGTAACATCCAATATACCAAAACCGGCATCGACTTTGGAAAGTGTTATAGCAGATGATTCATATCCACAGTATTTGACAATTGAAGATCGTGATGGGGAGACTGATGGGACTGGAGGTGAAAATGGAAGTGCTGCAGATTTAGATGCAAAGAACTATTCCATCATAGCAAAGCATTCAGACGTTTTCGAAGAGGAAGGATGGATTACCATCCCATATAGTATACCCTTTGCTCTTTATGACCTTGTTTTATTGGTATATCTTGCGACATGTATGATCAAATACAACCTTGCATGGGTATTTTCTTCAGGGGATCCTTTGGGGTCAAAAAGATCACTTGGGACCCCTAGGGAATGTTTTTATAAAAGGTCTCTCAGCTGGATGCATTAACCAGTTATAACCAGTCACCAAATTTCAGTGATGGTCGGAAATATTTGTCATCACTTTTCGAGGATAACATTGCTTTTGTTTAGGTGATGTCGACATTCTATTTAGCATGCGATGAATTAGTTTATAAATTTGCAGTGCTGGATTAAGTTTATAGTTTAACATGATATGTTTGATATTTTTACCTGGACTTTCTGTGGTGGTACATTTCAATATCTTCTACTAATTATTATTTTTGTAGAAGAACTCGCTGATAACTGGAATGATGCACCAGATATAAATTCATTACGCTCTCTGGATCGTCCCTTTGTTTTTCCTGGTACATGTATCTTGAACTTCTTGCTTTCTTTCAGCCCTAATTTCCATTTGTGTTTTTACCATTTTGCAAGATATTGCACCTGTTAAATGGTATCTGAACTCTTATTTTCTGGTCCAGGCGAACAGGTTCATATATTGGTATGCTTGTCTGCATGTAAGCAGGATACAGAAATTATAACTCCATTTAAAGTTGCTGCAGTTATGAGTAAAAATGGGAAAGGACAAAGTCCAAACAAAGAAAATGGAAATATAGAAAATGTGTATAGTTCAGCATCCAGCACAGGAGAAATGAGTCCTAGTCAAGAAACAGACCAGAACAGTGAAAAAAGAAGTGATGTTTCTGCTGGTGAATCTCTTCTTAGAATGGAAGACCACAAAAGACAGACTGTAATGTTGTTGCAAAGATTTGAGAAATCCCATTTTTTCGTTAGAATTGCAGAATCAAGTGAGCCACTGTGGTCTAGAAAGACTGCTACCAGGAAGTCGTCAGAATCTTCTGATTCAGATGGTACAAACTCTACAACAAATGATGCCCGAAAAATTGCAAAAGTTGCCTCCTGCCTTAATGCAGTGGTGGATAAAGGAAACTTTGATCCTAGATTGTCTGGTGGGGCAGCAAGAAATATTGTTAAGTGTTGCTCTCTTCGTAATGGAGACATAGTGGTATGTGGCATAAGCTTATATTTTTCTTTTTAAGAAATAACATATAATATTTATAGATATAAATAGCTACAGAAATATATTTGGACAAGCAATCCACACAAAGAAAATCTAACTAGTAGATAGCCTATTATTTACAAACACCATCCCCCTTAGTTAGGATACAAACTTCCCATTTATAAAAAAATTCATAATAATTTTCTCTTTTCCGAAACCAATGCCCATGATGAAGTCAATAACAAAAATTTCTCCCCCTAAGATTGCTGTCATGCTCTGCATCACTGATACTCATTCCCCTGCTTGTTTGGAAGGATGCAGGTGCTTTTAGAGGTGAATGTTGGTGATGATTATTTGAATGACCCTGTCATTGAGATTCTTCAGTTTGAGAAATATCATGAGAGGCCTTTGTTCTCTGAGAACCATGACAGTATATCATATGGAAACCAGGATCCTTGTGGTGAGCTATTAAAATGGTTGCTTCCTTTGGATAATACGCTGCCTCCCCCAGGTTGTCCTTTACCTCCACCGGTAGTTTCCACTTCAGGATTTGGAAGCCCTTCTCAAAAATCTGGTTTTTCTTCGTCATCTGGTTCTCATCTCTTCTCGTTTGGCAATTTTAGGAGTTACTCCATGTCAGCATTGCCCCAAAATACTGTGCCTCCTCCTGCACCGATCAAAGCCGCTAGTTCCAAGCCCAGCTTTGATCTTGAAGATTGGGATCAGTACTCATCTCAAAAACTTTGGAGAAGTCAAAGAACTGGTTCTGAAGGGATTTTATCTTTCCGGGGTGTGTCTTTGGAGCGAGAGCGGTTCTCTGTTTGTTGTGGATTGGAAGGCATCTACATACCAGGAAGAAGGTGGAAAAGGAAAGTGGAAATCATACAACCAATAGAAATTAATTCTTTTGCTACTGACTGCAATACAGATGACCTACTCTGTGTCCAGATAAAGGTGCATAGTCTGATTTTAATTGATTGCACTATATTGCAACTGATGTATTCTTCCGATTAGTATAAATTTCATATTGTGTTTGGCCTCTAGTCTTTTGCTCCAATATCTATTAAGCTATCAAGTTATTTTGCAGAATGTTTCTCCAGCTCATGCTCCAGATATTGTGGTATATGTAGATGCCATAACAATTGTTTTTGAGGAGGCTTCGAAAAGTGGACAGCCCTCACCGTTGCCAATTGCATGTACTGAAGCAGGAGAAGATCACAGTTTGCCAAATCTAGCCCTCAGGTATTTCTTTTCACTCTAGCCATCTCAATTTTCTGTTTTTGCTTTTAAACCATGCAGTTGCCTATGTGGGCTGTGGTTATTAATTGTTTTTAAAAATTTTGTATTCTGGTGGCTGACTGGCTGTTGTGAACTATTCTTTGCGGTTTGAGTATTTTTTTTCGGAAACAGTTGATAATGAATTAGCATGCTGACTATTTATTTTATAATCTTCTTAAACTCAATGGAAGCTGTTATAATTTGTAAGTTGTTGATGGTTAGGTTAAAAGTGGGTTTGTTGCTGTCCCACTATTTGAGAATTTTTTTTTATAGATCTTACATATGATTTCAAATTTGAAATTTGTAACTCTATTTGAACGAGCAATAATATCTGTGGAACTTAATGTTTCAGCCATTAAGTTCTTAATTGGACGAGACAAAACTTGGTAAGATAATTAAGAGAAGAGACTCCATCTCCTTAACTTCTCTGTGTATGAGAGCCCTCATGCTATTTAATAATTCTTTAATATCCTATTTACGGTTTCAAATTTTGAAGTTTGTAACTTCTACGTGAATGAGCTATAATATATGAGGATCTTAAATGTTTCAGCCATTTAGTTAAGCCTTTTCCTTATGCTCCTCTTTACTAAGTTCTTAATTGGATCGATCAAAACTTCGTAAGATAATTCAGAGAAGTGACTCCAGCTACCTTAGTTCTCTTGTGTGAGCTTTAAAGCTCTTGATTTTGTTCAAAGTGATTGTGGTAAAAATTTATCTCTTCCTTACTGCTAAGCCAGATTAGGCAGCACTTGTCCGGTGCGCAATGGTCGAGAGGCATTTTTGGTATTTTCCCAAGAATTTTTTTTTGGATAAAAAAGGAACTTGGAATACTCTTCTTTTGCCGTATATTATTCCTTTGCTCATGCACAAAAGAGGATTAGAGGTTGATAGGAGTTTTGCAGGGAAGTTGTGTTATGCTCTGCATGGCAAAATGGTGGTTGTTTGTCTTTTCCTCAGGGTTCTTAGAATTGCAAATACATTCTTATTCTGATTGGTTGGTACAACCCTTTCAGCCTGCAAAAGTAAGGACTAAGTAGCTAAAAAAAATGAATAGATGAAGATATGGGAAGAGCATGCACTTTAAATCTTGATTTTGGGTATAAAACAAATGTTAGCAACCTAAAGCTTGAATTAGCATTGACAGGTTGTATTTTCAATTATTAACCCTGGTTAATATTGTTTCAATGCCGAAAAAGTTTTGTTTTTTCTGAAATTTATACCATTGAACTTTTGTTTTATTTTAACAATCTGTTTTATTCTCTAGTGCTTACTATAATTTCTCATGGCAGGAGGGGTGAAGAGCATTCGTTTATTCTTAAACCTGTGACGTCTATGTGGAAAAGTATCAAGGCTAATGCTGAAAGAAGCACCATGCGGTCACAAAAACAGGCTGGAAATGCAACATCAAATTTGAGAATACTGTCCAAGACAATTGAAACCAAGAAGAATCCTACTGTGGATCAATATGCAATTAATGTATCATGTCGGTGTAACTATACTGGTAATTACATTTGTCTTTGTCAATATGCTTTTGAAAACAATGTTAGTGTGTTTTGTTACAGTTCTTTTTATTACTACTGGTGTTTACTCCAGAGTCAAGATTGTTTTTCAAGCAGCCAACAAGTTGGCGACCACGAATCTCGAGAGATTTACTGATCTCTGTTGCATCTGAAATGTCTGGTCAACATGGGCACAATGGAGGAGTTCCTGAACTTCCTGTTCAGGTTATATTTACATTTATTTTTTATTTTGCCATTCGCCATGTTTCTCTCTCTCTCTCTCTTTCATATTTTCCTCTTTTTTTTTTCCTTATATGACCATCTGAAATGTCTACTTGTGCTTGTGCTGTTTAACTAGCTTTTAATTTTTCTTTGCAATTTGTCAGGAATTAACTCTTCAGGTTTCGAATTTGACATCCGAAGAGCAAACACTGACTGTTCTAGCTCCAGCTTCATTTACTTCTCCTCCCTCAGTGGTCTCATTGAATTCTGCCCCCACTTCACCATTGAGTCCATTTGTTGGTTTTCCTGAGTTTACAGGAAGAATAGCTGGTGATAGACATGGCTCTGCTATGCGGAGGTTGAGTTCAGCTCCTCTTGCATGTCAGAATCAGAAACAGAATTTTGATGGTGGTGCTTCATCAGTTTCTCTGAATGAGTATGCTTCTCAACAGTCTGATGTCATTCCAAGTAGTGGTTTTGGTTGCACCCATCTGTGGCTGCAGAGCAGAGTTCCATTAGGGTAATTTGTTTTTTTCTTTTTTATTTTTTCATTCTAAAGTAATTATTACAACTTGATATGGTTATATCAGATGTGTCCCATCTCACTCTACGGCGACAGTCAAGCTTGAGCTACTTCCCCTGACTGATGGCATAATTACATTGGACACTTTACAAATTGATGTCAAGGAAAAAGGTATGTGTGTGCTTATTACTATATGGGTTACGAGTGATTTATTGATGTTGGGCTTATTCCATAGTCTAAATTGCAGGCTTGCAGCCCTGATTTTTTATTTTTATTTTTATACCTATGGTCCATAAGATATCTTGCTTATATTGGAAGTTTCTTTTCTGGATTCGACCATATCACGACAGATAATGCGAATTATTTCTCAAGCTTTCTATTGTTACATCGATTCTACTTGTTTGGTGATGCACCTAGCAAGCAATTATTGCCTTTGATGATATACCAGTTGAATCAATATTTACTAATATTCTTTTGGCTGATGGCCTACGTTACACGGACTTACAACCATATTCATATTGTGTCGCTTAGACATGAATATTTCTAAAAAATATAGGAGTTGATGTAACATAGCTGATGGCCATACTCAAAACGCGATGAAAGGCTATAGTTCTGAAGTTCTTTTTCATTTTTACGTGACAGGTCTTACTTATATTCCTGAGCACTCACTAAAGATAAATGCAACTTCAGGCATTTCTACAGGGGTTCATTAGATTTGTTTTCCCTAATTCTATGGGTCTTGTTTACGTGATGCCTGTAGCTTAAGTTTAAAAGGTTGATCCTTCTCTCCAATTTTTCTCTACATATTTAAGTAGGCTACACTATGTAGCCGAAGGTATTCATGGCTTCTGAGTTTGAGTGAAGCTGAAAACATATCATGTAATTTGTATTAGAATATAGCCTCAGATTTTGTACCATCAACTTTGGTCTTGAACATAGCAATTGCAAAGTACCCTTTAGCGGAAAGGACTGTACTACTTGTAAGTGTTTCGTGAGTGAATTTCCTAATCTCTTATACTCTTGAATATAGGTTTTCATCAGCAAAACACAAGTCGCATTAGCGTTCATTGATCTGCACTTTGTTATAGTTCGATTCAACATTTATCTTATGCTTTTAACTATTATAGAACTTTATCGTTCACTATTGATGGCTATATAACGATCGACAAACAAATAAAGAGTCGCAAATTTTATATTCTAAATATGCATTTATTAATAGCTTGGCCCGTCAACCATGCCGTTCCTTTTCGCAAAATAGACACAAAGCCACATGCTAGGCTGGGTCGGGTGTCAACCCAGGAAGTACTGACTTCAATTTATTTATTTATTTATTTATTTGTTTCTTTCTTTTATATTTTATTTAAATTTAACTTTTCTAATAAACGAGTAAAACAGTCATTATGACGATAGCTTACTGAAAAAGAAAAAAAGAAAAAAAAAAAGATTGACCGTTTTAAATGAAGAGATGTTATTAACTGAAAATCCTAGAAGAAATAATTTATCTTTAAATGAAAATCCTTAAATGTACAATCTGTCTGCAGGTACTGTTGCATAATCAGCATTCCATACTGGTTCAAAGTTCATTGGCTTTTCAAAAAGCGAAAGTGTAGTTAGTTTGCAAGAAAATTTCCTTTCCTTTCATTTGTATAACCTTTCCTGCGTTTGTTACTAGTTCACTGATTTGAAGGCAATATGCGAGAAATTGTACTTTCAAGGCAAAGTAAAGATGCTTCATTGTCTTTTTTATATTTTTATCATTAAATATTAGCATATATCATAATATCAGTGTCTTTGAAATCTTTGGTAAACATTACTTCAAAGATGGAAATGGAAATTGCTTTACTTGAGAGCTCATTTTTAGTAATTGAAAGCAAAAATTCATACATGTTTTGATACAACAATATTTTTTTACTTAAATAAAAAAAAAATTATATTGCTGTATCAAAACACAGTATGAAACTTGAGTCATATAGGTCTAAAATAGATTCCTAATTTCTCTAAAAGATTTTTATTTAAGGGAAAATATAACCAATGACAACTTTATTATAATACATTATCTGAATGGGAAAATATAAAAATAAAACAAGGAAAAATATATCAATTGTTTTTAAATAAATTCTTGTACGCTCAAAACACATATTGACATTGGTGTAAAATAAATGAATAAATAAATATCACTGCATTACAAAATAATTAAAAAACTATTAAATGTAATTACAACACTTGCTTGCATAATAAATCTTTATTACGAAAAATAGCATTATTAATATAAATTGAGAAAAAAAGTATTGCATACTCCCTTAGGAGCATAGATGTAATAAATTTAAATTTTAGCTTAATAAAGAAATAAACTTTTTAAAATAAAAAAATTAAACTACATTGGTATTTTTTTTCTCTGACATTAACACCACTATTTTCAAAGCTACAAAGATTATTTTATTATAATATTTTTTTCTAAGATTGTTTAATTATGTTACAAATACCCCTTAAATATAAAAGTTTTACTAAAACAATATAAACATTATTTTTCAAAGATAATTTTTGTTGGTGAAAAAACTATATTATTCTCTTAACTATAATTCAAATTTTAGACCTTTTGTGTTTTCATATATACTTTATGTTGTTGAGTCAATTCGTTGGTATAATTTTTTTTTTTTTTTTTGTATTTTAATTATGTTAATTACATTAATATAGCGCCTTTGTTAATTCCTTTCCAGCGAAATTTGTCATTTTGGAAAAAATACCGTACAGGGAAATAGGAATATATTTACTTTATTTTTGCTTGCATTTTCAATACTTATCAATTATACATTATTTTTATATTGATTATAAAATTGATAAAAATAAATAAATAATTTAATTATCTTTGTATCGTCACTTTTCATTTAAAAAATAAAGTTGTAAAATATATAACATAGAGACTATTTTTTTTATATACAAGCTAAATTATTATAACTAATAAAATATGATTTTCTGCTTTTTTGTAATCCATGAAAATATGGCAAATTAGGTCCTCCGCGGAGGAGATAAAATAATTCGGCCCAACTTCCCGCCAATCTCGTCATATTTTCAATTGTTTAATTTCTCCCCTTTTCCCCAAAACCCCAACTATAATTTAAAAAACAGAGACAATCGTTCCAAAACCATCTCTTCTTCCCCATAAACCCTAGCCACCCCAAACCCAAAGGCAAAGCCATAGCCTCCAATCACCATGGCTATGGATCCAAAAGCAGTGAAGTCGGACCTGGTTCTAATTCTCGACTATGGTTCTCAATACACTCACCTTATCACTCGCAGAATTCGAGCTCTCTCGATCTTCTCTCTCTGCATCTCCGGCACTTGCCCTATCAAATCCATCAAAGATCTCAACCCTCGAGTTGTAATTCTCTCTGGTGGTCCACACTCTGTCCACACCCCTGACTCGCCTAGTTTTCCTTCTGAGTTCGTTGAGTGGGCCGAATCCAATGGAGTTTTTGTGCTGGGCATATGCTATGGACTTCAACTGATTGTGCAGAGGCTGGGTGGTATTGTTGAGATTGGAGAGAAGCAGGAATATGGGAGGATGGAGATTGAGGTTGAGAAGGCTTGTGGGCTTTTTGGGTCGAAGAAGGTTGGTGATAGGCAGATTGTTTGGATGAGCCATGGTGATGAGGTTGCTCAGTTGCCCGAAGGGTTTGAAGTGGTAGCAAGGAGTCAACAGGGCGTTGTGGCGGCGGTTGAGAATAGACTGAGGAGGTTTTTTGGGCTCCAATATCACCCGGAGGTATTGGGTTTTAATTTTTGTATTTTCATTGAACGAGTTAGAACGTTTTTTAGTAGAGCTGAGAAAGTTATTTGTGTGGTGCTTGAATATTGACGAAGTGAGGTAGCTCTTCTCCCCCCCCACAAAAAAAAAAAAATTTTAACTTTTTCTTTCAAACCAGTAAGCTCGCATTCCTACTCCTTTATTCTGACTCTTGATGGGTTTTGAATTGGATTGAATGATTAAGAAGTATGTTTCTGTAAACAAAACTAGTGGTATGAACTGTATGCAATAAATTGAGTTCAATTATATAGGTTATTCAATATGAATTAAATCGGGGAAACCAACATTGGATTTATTTATTTTGCCATTATTTTTTATTTAGCTGTTGGAACGCAATAGAAATGGACGTTGATGGATAAGTGATCACTTTTTGTTTTCTGTGTTTGGATGTACCATTACTTGCATTGTGAAGAGCCGCAAATGATTCAGATATTAATTCAATAGGAGTCTTGTTTAGGTCACTCATTCGCCTGAGGGGATGGAGACGCTTCGTCATTTTCTGTTGGATGTTTGTGGAGTCAATGCGAGCTGGAAGATGGAAAATGTATTGGATGAGGAGATAAAAGTGATCAATGACACAGTAGGGCCAGAAGACCACGTCATATGTGCATTATCAGGGGGTGTGGATTCCACAGTTGCTGCAACGCTGGTTCACAAAGCAATTGGGGATAGACTTCATTGTGTTTTTGTGGACAATGGTTTATTGAGGTGGGAGAGCTAGTACTCTCTTCTTGAAAGAACATCTCAATTTTCTATTTCATGCATTTTTGCAACAACAAATAAAGAGAATGGCAACAAAATTCATGTATATAGCAGACTTTGATTTTATTCCTCTACATGTTTTCCTAACAGATTTTTTCCCTCTGTAGGTACAAGGAAAGAGAACGTGTTATGAAAACTTTTGAGGAGGATCTTCATTTGCCTGTTACTAGTGTGGATGCAGCAGATCAGTTTCTTCGTGAGCTAAAAGGTGTGGTAGATCCTGAGATGAAAAGGAAAATAATTGGAAAGGAGTTCATCAACATTTTTGATGACTTTGCTCAAGATATGGAGCATAAGTTGGGAAGAAAACCCACTTTTTTGGTCCAAGGAACCTTGTACCCTGATGTGATTGAATCTTGCCCACCACCTGGAACTGGAAGAACTCACTCTCATACAATCAAGAGCCATCATAATGTTGGCGGTCTTCCAAAGGACATGAAATTGAAGCTCATTGAACCACTTAAACTTCTCTTTAAGGATGAGGTGTTCATTTTATCCTTTTTATTATGTTTTGTAAATTATCATAATGTATATTAAAATTTATTCTTTCAAATAGATGATAATTTATTTGTCACCTTTTTGTATGTGAAGGTCCGCCAACTAGGGAAGATCTTAAATGTTCCAGAATCATTTCTAAAGCGCCACCCATTTCCCGGTCCTGGTCTTGCAGTACGAGTCTTGGGTGATGTAACTCAAGGGAATGCTTTGGGGATTCTCCGCCAGGTATACATATTAGTTAAAATGGAACAAAATGCATTTGGGCTTTTCTTTTTCAGTTTGTAATAAATAAATAAAAATTCCAGGTTGATGAGATATTCATTCAGTCAATCAAGGATGCTGGGCTATATGATACCATATGGCAGGCTTTTGCTGTGTTCTTGCCTGTTAGATCAGTTGGAGTTCAAGGTGACCAAAGAACCCATTCTCATGTTGTTGCTCTTAGAGCCGTTACAAGTCAAGATGGAATGACAGCAGATTGGTAAGCAGCAGTTTCACTTATGCTATGTACTCTTTTTTTTCCCTAGTCATAATTCATTATAATATAATATATACGCCAATAGTATGCCCTTTTTTTAACGAGTTTGGTACTCTACAAGTCTTTTACTTTTACAAAAAGTACACTTTAGTCTCTTTTTCTTTTAACTGATACACCCTAAGTCCTCTAGGTTTTAAAAATGTATACTTAAAATTCAATTTCTCAAAAAAAAAAAAATCTTGGCACATAGTTATCATGTAACTTTTTAACAGGATAATTTTGAAATTTAATTTTTTTTGGGCTAAAAAAAATAAAAATAAATTATGAGATCGAAAAAAATTAATTAAAAAATTGACTATATTTTTTTTAAAAGAAAAAAAGACTAAAAATAACACTCCTAAAACTTATAATAACAAAACTAGCATCTCAATAATATTGAACGTTTAATTTGAACATGTAATATTGAACGTTCAACATTGAACGGGGCTAAATTGCTATTGTCCAATTTCAATTGAATGGTTCAAAAAAAATTATATATCAATTATTTTTTTAATTGTGAAAATATAAGTTTGAATACAATGAGTGCTATTTTTGTTATTAGAAGTTTTGAGGGTGTTATTTTTGTTGTTTTTTCAAGAAAAAATTACATTTTTTTAATGATTTTTTTAAAATATTATTTTAGTAAAAAAAATTAAAATTCTAAAATTATTCATTTAAAAAGTTATATGAGAACTATGTATTAAGAAATTGATAATTTTTTTCAAAAATTGAACTTAAGTAAAAGAAAATGAACTAAAGATAACTTGCTGTGCATTTGCTTCATTAAGCTTTTGCTCTTCATTAATTTTTCTGAGATATTTCAAGTTAATACGTGGTTGGTACTGGTTTATAATACCATGAAAATTTTATGCTCTTCTAGCTCATAGTCATAGGCTGGAAGCTGTATTGCCTTTCTCCTAAAGCATTCAACTTAGGTTTATTCTTGTGTCTCTTTTACTAATGTAATAATTGCTGTTGCCAATGTCTTTATGTTGCTTCCTTGTATGGGACTGGAATTTCAGGTACTATTTTGAGCATAAGTTTCTCGATGATGTAGCACGAAAGATTTGCAATAGTGTTCGGGGAGTAAACCGAGTAGTTCAAGATATTACGTCAAAGCCTCCATCTACAATTGAGTGGGAATGATGCCACATTTGGATGCTTACGTGCCATAGAGTTAGTAACAACTTTAATTTTGTATAATAGTCAAGATCATTGATGCCATCTCTATAACAAATAGTGCAGGGTTGGCAATCCGTGGAATCTTGTAGTAGGGATTTAACGTCATGTTTGTTCTAATAGAATATGATAATCTTTGTGAATGGGGAAAACACAGTAAGATCCCTCACTCTCTCTGAACATCGTAAGTTATTTTTATAAGATTATGATTATAATTTGTTTTCATAGTTTCTAGGAGTAATGATGTCATGAATAAAATGCAAACTTGGAAAATAGATTTCTAGAACGGATTGATAAGAGAATTGCGCATGTAACTCTCGATTCTTGTTGTCTGTCTCCTCGTTTCAATTTAGAATATTAATCAATATAAATGGTATTATGGTTTTGTTCCGTGAGATAATGGTTGTTTAGTGGATTTTATCATGTCCTGTCTAGACTACTACTTTAGTTTCAAACATAAAGCATTGGCTATAATTCACTCCACTCCCATTTCGCCATTTCAACTACTTATTTTGGAGGGCATTATGACATTATTAGAATGGGTAATGATATTGCCAAAACTTTATTTGTTATTGTCTCAATTTATTTTAATTTTTTTTTTTATTATTGATGACAATTTGATCTTACAATAGTTACATTAAAATATAATTAATTATAAATATAAAACAAAAAAAGATAATTTATATATTATTATTGTGGCAATACTATCACCCTATTAGAATTTTGGATTGTTTATCCATTTCACTTTTGAAGAGCATGTAATCCCTTTGTTTTTCATTTTTCCTCTGCTATTTTGGATAAATATAAATTTGACAATAACTAGCAAAAAAACACTAATTTTCCTTTTTATTTTATAGAAGAAAAAAAAAACACTAAATTTCTGTTATTCTTAACATTCCATGCGTAACAGGTGCTGAAAAGCTGCTATACTCCATCTCGCTCTTCATTTAAGTCTCTCAAGCGATGGCAATATAGAACGCACTGAATTTTTGTACTTCAAATTCTTGCTTGTCTTTCGATTTATCCTTGTATGAGATGGACAGTTGGAAATTGTAATATATGTGCTTTGAAAATTGTGTTGGGTTTGAAGGTCAGATTTAAGATTCACCATCTTTCTTTACCTTTTTATTTTCTCATGTCTTTTACTTTTCCTTTCCCTTTGTATTCATTGCGGCGTTTTGTATACCCTAATCAAAACTAGAAAGAAAGAAATCTATTCATTACGATGAATCACAAAAGATAAGCAGGAATATTAGTTGCTACGAAAAAAATGAGTCACGTCTTTACTGTCCAAAATAATTCTACCCCAATATAATAGAAGCGGGCCATAAGACAACCAAAATGGCAGCTTTCCCTCTCCGTAAAGTTACAATATTAACAGTATTTCATTCATTCATTTTTTTTTTTTTTTAATTTGGTTATAAATGACAAAGAAACAATTAAATAAAAAAAAATAGCTCCTCTAGCACCTATATTGTCATAAATCCTCTGATGTGGCAACCATGTCTAGGAAAAGTATGCTACAAGTTGAAGAGTCCACTATGATACGCACCAAGGATGTCGACCAATGTGTACCATGTAGCTCAATCCACTCACAAAAATGAGCCCGTACAAAGGTATAGTCGTTCACGTAGTCTGTTGAAGAAGAGTCGATCTTCCACAAACACCTGTGAACCAATATTGGATTCAGGCAAATTCTACATCAGCTATTCAAAGTATGGTTTGAGTCTATACTCGAGCTATTGGAGAAAAGGGCGGATTCAGCACATAAGATGGCGGGATTTCTTTTGCCCTCTTCATGACCTTCTTTTGCTCCTCTGCAGTGACTGCTTCAATTAAGAATTTTACTTCCTCCTCAATAAGTACTTTCAACGCATTGGACGGTGACAACTGTTTGCTTTTCTCCTCCCTGGCAAACGAGGAGGATGTTTCTGTTTCTGTACTATGCAGAATAGCAACGCAAATTGAAAATGCTTGTAATGTGGATAATTGTGCATGAAAATCAACTGCATACAGTCCCTCCTCAACATTTGTCATGGTCAATGCGGGTGTATTCTCTTTTCTTCCCTGCACAAGTCAAAAGAAACATTGATTAGTTGTTATCCTACTTATAAAGCAACTGAAAGACATGTCCCAAATACAACCAAGCACAAAGGAGGATCCTATTTCAATCTGGACAAGATTCTCCAACATTACACAAAGTTGTTTACCTGGACAAAAAGTTCCAAAGGCGGCTGATTCTCAACAATGGTTTGATTATCAGCACACTGCAAATGAGGATTGCCCAAAATAATAAGAGGACAGGCCATATCCCATCCACCACAATCACATCCTCCACCCAACCTCCATCGGTCCAATAATGACGATGGACCTTGGCTGTCAGCGCCTGGCGAACCATGATTACCAGATGGAATTACGACCTTTACTTTCTCTGTACTTCTGCTATTATGAAGGTTCTCTCTCATCTGTTCAGCCATTGAGAGATTAAGCAGGTTTTTATGTTCTTTAACATTAGTGTTACCATCTCTCTTGTTTTTCAAGCTCTCTCGCTTCTCAAATGGGAGTTGCATGACAATAGCTGCAATTTCAAGATGTGGATGCAAATCTGAAGATGCCCAAGGGTAAGGTTTTGGAGAAATTTTTTCACTATCAGTAGATATATGTTTCTCTTGAGGTTTGACTTCATTTATATGAGTTCCATCATCGAAGTGCAATGTCTTCCCAACCAATCCGGAACTGAAATCTTTTGA
This sequence comes from Elaeagnus macrophylla, assembly GCA_029378325.1. Classification (NCBI taxonomy): domain Eukaryota; kingdom Viridiplantae; phylum Streptophyta; class Magnoliopsida; order Rosales; family Elaeagnaceae; genus Elaeagnus; species Elaeagnus macrophylla. The sequence goes on along the minus strand of CM055646.1, from coordinate 26,300,248 downwards.
TGGCTTAACCGCATCAGGCGTAAAATCAGAACTCTCTTGGGAAGAAATACTTAATCTTGCATGAGCAATGTCATATAACACAAACTCCGTCACCATGGAATTATCAAAAACTCCATCTTTTAGTTCAGAACATAGATGACAGGATACTTGCATTTGTCCAACCATTGATGAATCTTTATCACTGTCATACAACCCACATCTGCTGGCATTGCTTTTCTTTCCACTGTCCACAGAATGAAATGTATAGACCCAGTTAAATGCGTCATTTGCTTTCCATGTCTTGGCCACAAAGACATCTTCTGGGCACTTCACTGAGAACTCAAAATATGGTATCCCATGTTTATCTTTCAACTTAAGGTAGCCACGTAGGTGAACTGGTGAACTTGTAATGCTTAACTGATTTTCATCTTTCTTGATATGCTGAGGTTTACAGCTTAAGTCCTGTGCTCTAACTGAAAAATCATGCAACAAAGATTTCCGGGTCTTGTTCACCCTTGTTTTATCCAACTGAGAAATTTTCACCTCACCAGGCTCCACAACATAACTTGATGGACTCCGCAAAGACTTAGACTTCATGAAGGGATCGAACATCTTTCTGATTGGAGTGAACATGGTCTTTGAGCTGGTCTTGGAGGAGCAATCGCTCTCCGATTGAGAAGGTGAATGAGGCATTTCTAACTTAGAAGAGAGTGACTTATGAAATGTGCGTTCTGCATCTCTCTCAAGAAGTTCATTACCATTGTTTACGGGACCAACAACAACATCAGTTCTCATCCTCACATCAAGTGAACCTTCCCCTACAGTTTCTATAGCATTGATACCCCGGGTGACAAGATCCAAGCCAATTTCAATAAAGCCATCAGATGAATTTGGTTCTCCAAGGGTCTTGCTAATAGAAGGTGGAATTATATTTATGCCCAAAGATGTTGGAGATCTCTTGAGAGAGCTTTCTACATCTGAACCACACAATGAATCAAGATGTCCAGAAGAGAAAGTAGCGTCACAGCCTCCTGAAATTTCGATCTTTCTCCTTCCCTCCGAAGACCCCATTTTCTTTATTTCCCTAACCTCATTAGAGCTTTGATACACAGAATCTCTCCTAAACTGTTTGCAACCTTCATCTACATTAGGTCTAGAGGGAATGCTTTTGCATGAAGCACTGCAATACCGAGTAAAGTTAATATCTATGAAATCGTCTTTTAGACCAAGCAAATAATCTCTCCTTGTGGTTCTTCGCTTTGAGCTACTTTTTCCGGTATACAAAAAATGTTGCTGAGGTGGAAGAACAGTATTAGGGCTCAGACCCTCTGTACAGTTTCTTTTGAAGTCTAATTCCATCTCCAATCACATAGGCTGATCTGCAATTATGCCAGAAAAATAAAAGAATAAGAGAAAGACAATTACCTGTAGAAACGTTGACTTTGCTCTATTAACCAGCTGTACATTATAAAAGCAAACTTTTTTTTTTTTGTTGTTGGTCCAAAAGAGATGAATTTCATTAAATCATTAAGAAATACAGCTCAACAAAGATTGCTCAGCAAGAGCTCTATCCAAAATTACATTTAAAAAATCCATTACATCAGTAGTACTAAACCTAGCTAATATGTCAGCCAAACAATTTGATTATGGAAGCAAACTTTGGACACCGAACATTATTGGGAATCTAATTTGTGAAACAAAATTATACAAACATATGTAATTCATAAATGCTAAGTTCCTGTAGATACATCGTGATAATAATTATTGTTGTGTCAAAATGAAATTGTTGGTCACAAAATTTCTAGACAAATTGCAATTTAAGATGAAGGTGGGAAAGAAATGGACCCATAAAGACAGAGCTTATACCAGTTAATCAACTTCTCAAGCGTCCGTTTCTTTGATTTTTCTAAGAGATGAGATGAAATTCGCAAATGAATACAAACAAGAGACCAAAATCATATGCAGAAAATCAGCGGGTAGACCTCCATTTATGAAACCAATCTATGCTCCTAATGGACACGCAATTTCCCAGAATCGTCTACGCTGAAAGAAAAGTACATGAAATCCTAAGCCTTACGAAAGCCATAGTTTGAAGAAGAATTATGAACCCGTTAATAATTCCAAGCTTTCAGATCAAAGAAACCTTAAAAAAATGAAACTTCTTGATCTACAAAAATTATTTAAGAAAGCTATATGTTGTCTGTACGAAGTCTCAAAAAATGAGTAAAGCAACGCTGCCAAAAGCCATTAAAAACAAAGCGTTTATTTTCACTTGCATTCCAAGCCAAAAGACAGACAAAAATAAATAGATAATAAAAACCCAAACAGAAGAAATGGGGATTGTAGACATGAGCTTACCCCCACTAGATCTCAGACAAGTGACACAAAAGAAAATCTCATTAAACTGAGAGAGGATGCAATCATATTCTTCAATCTCTTGAATCAAATATCTCACTGAATCTATTAAGAGAAAAAAAGTGAAATATGACCGAAAACCAGAGCTTATATCCCAAACAAAGTGCAAGATAAAGCAAGAGAACATTATGAAACTGCGCAAAGAGTTAAACAAAAACGAATAGAGCCCCACCCAAAAAAAAAATTAACAAATCTTGTCGACCCAACGGCAGTAAAGTGATGATCGACACAAAAAGCAAACTTGAGAGAGACATGAGAGAAAAAGAGAAACAAATAATGATAGAGAGAGAGAGAGAGAGAGAGCATGCCTCAGATGATGTTGGGAAAGAGTAAGAACACACAATAAACACTCGCTTTGTCTCACACAGGATTAAGAAGCCTCAAAGAGAGAGACAAAGAGCTGCTTAGCTTTCAGTTCATGTCTACTACTAGAAGCCATTCACATCCTACTCGTCATATGTGCATGTGTCTCATTTTTTTTTTTTTAATCCTGCTCTGTTTTCACTCACTCTTTTTTTTTTAAAAAGCTTTTAGCCATTTAGGCAAGTTATTGTGAGCCGTTCAGGATAGAGCACCAAATGAAAAGGACATTACTCACCTTCTCAAATTGCAGCTTCGTATTTTTGTTGAGAGGTTAGTTTTGGGATTTAGATGGTGTTAAACATGAGGAGGGGCGCACTAATTATTTTAAAAAATACAAAATTATTATCATAATAAGGTACTGGGAGTTGCTGATATCAAGAACCAGAATCCTACAATTAATTTGGCAGTTTCCAATAACTAATTTTTTTAATGCAGATCATAAGATTAGCTAAAAAATGTGATTCAGATCTTACTCTTTTAAATTGCCTTTACTGCCCTTGTGCCGTATGTAACAGTATCAACGTAGTGGCAAAGAAAATATCCCCCAACAATGTTGTCAGTTTTTAATGGTATGTATAGTTTAGTTTTGAAAAAAAAAACGATACTAGCTAGCTTATCAGTGTTGGATTTTTTTTTTTTTAATTAGATTTTCCTTAAACAGTTACTTAAATGGATTGTCTTAGTTATTGTATGTGAAAAAGAATAAAAAGAACAAAGAAAAATATTAGAAAAATAATACACATCAAAACTTGTAATAACAAAAATAACATCTATTATGTTCAAATTTATATTTTTACAATTAAAAAAAATTACTGATATATCATTTTTCCTTAAACATATATTCAATTAGAAGTGAACGACGGTAATTTAGATTCGTTTAATATTGAACGTTTAATTCACGTTCAATATTATTAGGATACTAATTTTATTATTATAAATTTTAGAGGTGTTATTTTTTATAATTTTTCAAAAATGTTTTACTACACAAGTAGTTTATCTTCTAGTCTAGTAAATAGTGCTCATTTTTTAGTTTTAACAAACATGTTCAAATTTATATTTTCACAATTAAAAAAAAGACTGATATATCATTTTTTTTAAACACGTGTTCAATTAGAATTGAACGACGGTAATTTAAATTCGTTCAATATTAAACATTTAATTCACGTTCAATATTATTAAAATGCTAATTTTATTATTATAAATTTTAAAAGTATTATTTTTGATAATTTTTTAAAAATATTTTACTACACAGCTAATTTATCTTCTGATAAATAGTGCTCATTTCTTAGTTTTAACAAACATGTTCAAATAATGTTCGATAAAAAGAAACATTTCAGTGTACTGTGTTATACTTTAGCTACTATGTTTTATGATAATTCAAGAGTCACCATCAATTTTATTATAAGATTCAAGTTCTTTGTAAAAAAAACTTTCGAAAAAATGGTTGATGACAAATTTGACCGACTTTTGATCTTATTTAGTGATAAATATATGTGTGTAGGTAAATATTATTTAGATTATCTAATTTTAAAATTTAGTCTTTAATTTTTTAAAATTTTACATATAATTTTTAAAATTTTTAAATCTCATAATTTAGTTCTTAAATTTTTAAAAATTTACATATAAGTTTTAAAATTTTTATTTAAAATTATCTATTTTAGTATTTAAGATAAAATCTATATATAAATTTTTAAAAATTTAGAAATTAAATTAAAAAATTTAAAATTTTAAAAATATAAGTATAAATTTAAGTAAACTAATAAAATAATTTAAGTTATATAAAATAGCAAATATAAAAATAAAATGTGAAAGATTAAGGAGAAAATGGTAAATGTATTGCATGTTATTCGTTTGGGTGGGGAGCAGCCAAATCTGAGGCAGTCGGTCACATCGCACCCACGGAATCTTGATAAAAAATATTTTTATTTATTTTATTTAGATCGTTGATATTTTCATTCATTTTATATGTGATATTTCTTTTTCTTTTATTTTTTTTCCCAATAAATCATTTATACGATCTTTTATTATAGTTATAACTTGGTTGATGGGCTAAAATACGCTATTTATTTTTATTTTTTAATAATAAATTCTCTCCGTGTCGATTTTAATTATTACAAGTTTATAATTGAGAAGGAAATAAGAGGAAACTAATATCAATACTAAAAGTTAAGAAAAAGGTAAATTTTATAAATATTTACACACAATTGAAATATTGGTAAGTTCATCACCTCAAAAATCTTACAGTAAAAATAATGTTTTATATTGTTTTAGACTTAACCCACCTAAATTGAGTCTCTTCTCATAACTAGTAGATTAAGAATTATGACACAAAATAGTAAGACTTTAAGGCTTAAATATTATTTTGTCAAAAATAACTTATATAAATATTTATAAATTAAGAATAATTTTTTAAAGTTACATTTTATTATAGAATAAAATTTTATATTTTGATAATAATTTTTATTGTTTCTATCATTTTATTAATTTTATAAGTTCTCATACTATTTTATACATTAACTCCTATATCGATCCAAGATTGAGGAAAAAAAAAATTTCTTTGGCTAAGCAAGCATAGAAAGAGGAAAAAAAGGCACAAAGTTGGATTACATGATATGACACACTTTATAATGCACTCCAACGTGGTAGTGAATAATGATTTGATCTCAAATCGTCTGGCGCAAAAATAATTTAACTCTGCTTTGAGAGATGAGAGTCTTGAGACTCGAGCATTTAAAACACAAATTTTGTCAATTTAAAGTACTTATAAAATAAACAACTTTCTTCTTGTTCGTTAATTTATTTTTATTTTTTTTTCAATAGCTTTTTGGCATAATTAACTGACCTAATTAAGAGCTTAATTAGAATCATTTTTTCTTTTAATTGAAAGTAATTTCATATAACTTAAAAGTGCTTTAAAAAATGTTTAGTTATCTATAGACAAGTGCTTTCAAAATTTAAAAAAAATATTATTTGTATTTTTAATATACAAACTTTTAAGAAAAATAGTTTAAAATATACGTTTATTTTTTATATTATAGTTTAAAACACTTCTAATGATTTTATGTGAAACATGCTTATCTTAAATTATTTTTAAAATATTGTTCAAGCCCTAATTTATCCAAAAGAAAATCAACGTGATTGGAAGTGACTATAAACGATCGTAATAAAACAAGTTGCTAACTTTGATACCTATCTTTAAATAAAAATAACCATCAAGTTTTACACCCTCTTTCTTTCATCACAGTGCAAAACCCCTATTTACTCTAATTTTTAAAATAATTAGAGTAACCCCTATTTACTCAAATAAAAAATGCTAAAAAAACGTAAATTTGCACTTTTTTTTCAATTACATTACGATATGCATTAATCTTATCTAAAAAATTAAATTATTTCTCTAATTTTTAAAATAATTTCAGTTGCTCAAAAACCTACTTAGAACTCCACATGACATCTGGCAATCATAATATATTAAATCAAATAACCAACTATTGTGTCATACTTTACTCCAACAACGGCATGATAGCTTAGAGATTATAAAATGTCGAGTTAGTATGCACCTATCATCTTTAACAGCATATTATGTGGAAAGAGAATTCAGCTACTAAATGTTAAAGCTTAAAAAAGGAGTAACCATCATCCTAACTCTAGGCTCAACAGAGACAGATGTAAGTTGGTTGGTTTAACTTTAAAAGTTATATATACTATGGGAAAGTCAAGGATTTATTATGCACAACTACCCATCTATAATTATATCATTCAAGAACCTGATAGTAACATGATAAAGAAAAATTCTATTCGGCACTCCTCGTCCGTTCAGATTTATCTTCCTTTCTAGACTTGCCAAAGGATCTCTGGGCATCCAAAACAGGCATATATGCTTCACTAGTTTTCTTGAATGTATCACTGGATGGCTTGTCAGTATCACGAGGACTCACCAGCTTCTTCTCAACATCTTCAAATTTTGCAGTAGCCCATGGAGCTGTGCCGACATTTTTGTTTGAACTTGGATCATCTATTGTCAGGGTGGAAACCTCATCCCGAGAGGCATACCATGAATAACCACAAGCAATGCATTCCAACTGAAACCATAAAACACCAATCAGTCAGTGATATTGATTGCTGTAAAGTAAGAGGTGCAAATTTGCAGTTGAAACTACAACTCTACCCATTCACACTAGTATATTCTGGAGAAATGTAAAAAGGATAGATTATGCAGATTGACAGGGTAGAATATAGGTATTAAAAAATTGAAGTCAAAAGCTTTAACCTGGTATCGGTCTCCATGTCCAGCATGGATGATGTCTCTTAAACCTACTTTAAACTCAGAACATCTTGAGCAACGTGCATCAGTCATCTGAACAAGCAACAAGCACACATATAATACCAAAAAATAACAAAAATAAATTTTTATGTTGGAAACAAAAATCAAAACCTCCATAATCAATCAAGAATATGGAGTACAAGGAGGACTAAAGCAATTACTATAAACAGGTTAAGACAAAAGTGAAGTTACCTGCATGTGCTCTAAGTCATCAGGTTCCTTCTTTGCCGATTCTTCAGCCGTTATTCCCTCCTGCATTCAAATAATCTCAGATACAAAAATTGTGTATAATTAAATGGAAAAAGATAAATAGGTAATGCTACCATGTTAAATAAAAGTTTAATCACAACCAGAAACAACAAAAAACCAATATGACCTATTTCCATTTCTTCAACAAACATTAACCAAAACTATAAGTATGAACATTTCAAGAGACGCATATCCTTTCGAGGTAAATCTTGTACAATAATACAACAGAGAAGTGAAAACGGCCTTAATAAGTATGCAACTTCACCAAGTGCCAAAAGACCTTTGGTGCAGTTGCTTGGACAAGTACCAGAAGGCCACATCTAACCCAATCTAGGATCTTACCCATTATGGGAACCTGAAATAGTTCTTCTAACGACGTCTACCCCATGTTACTTTTCCATTTTCTTTCTGTTTGAAATTATACCATAAAGCAGAATGGATCCCATTATTGTGAACAAGAACCAACCATCTTATAAACAAATCAAGATCCATTGGAAAAGTAGCACTTATGACAAATAACAGGACCATTTCAAATAAAGGGACAAGTTTATTCTCCTTCATTCAGTTATGTACAAAGCACAAACACCGCCCTTAAGCCTCTTCTCTACGAGGCTTAATTCAAATGCATTCTTAACTGCTATCATCTAGGATAAAATACTTAACCATAATGAAGCACAAAAGCATAAACCAACTTTAATCTGACTCCTTTTTTCTATTGAGGAAGTGGGGCTGGGGGTAGAATAGAAGATGGTGCACAAATGAGACAAATATATAACCCGAAAGAGAAGGTACAAGAAAATATATACCCAATAAATCAGAAACATAAAATCCATATTCAACAAGCTCCTCAAATTGCCTTTTGATAGAAATAACACAACCACTGCTATTCTAATTAACAAAAGGGTTAATGATAAAGTACGTACAGTGGCAGCATAAATTACTAACTCAAATAAACAAGCTACTGAATCAGATACATCAATTTAGAAATAACATAGTTTCATTATAAGTGCACAATCACCAGTCCATTATTAAGTCTGTACCTTTAACTCATTGGGCGACATGCTCAAAATTTTTGAAGGTTCCAACTCTCCATTTATCAGACGTTGAGCTAGTACTGCATTTGCCTGTTAAGAAAATAAAATAAAATACAGTGGATAAAGCATAATAAATCCAACAGCAAGGACATTTCAAGACATTATGGGTAATAACTTGCTCTTGCCAACAAATACCATGAACTTATTAAATAAATGCATCTTAGAATGATCAAAGTCTGGTAGCAAAAAGTGATTTCATGGGTGCCTTACTGATTTTTCTTTCCAAAAACAAAAAGAATAATTCACATGGCAGCAGAATGATGTTACAATATATGTAGCACTAATCAAATGAAGAGCTACAGTGAAACCCTTTTATCCCATTAACTCCCAGAATATTTCTTGTTCAGTCTGAAAAGTGATTACAAATACACAGAGCAAAGGAAAAACGTGCAGGATGTGTCACTACCTAAGCAGATAAACAGCCTACCTTGAAATTGAATAGTAATTGTCGCATCTTCTGATTATACTTCTGAGAATCTGAGGAAAGAGACTCATGTGATGCCTTCTCTAGAGCAACTACTGCTGGAACAGCATCATCAGGCCAGACAAAAGACTTGTTTCTCTATAGAACACAAAGAAATGCACATCTTAATCATAATATCTTCCAGATTCTCCATCCCTATTCCCATTGACCACTTTCATTCATTTGAATACCAGGAAAAGAAACAGGATATGAAAAACTGAGCATCGAAGGTTCACAATTTACCTTAGCACTATTTTCATGAGATTCATTTGCATTTCCTTGGCAATTACCATCACCACCGGAAGCAACCTTTTCTTTTTCATCTATAGCAGTGCTATTGGCAGAACTGCATACATACTGAATACTCTGAAGGAGCTTCTCCAAGCATTTGTCACGATGGCTTTCTCCAGTTAGTACCTTAAAATTAGCTAAAATACAATAATATTCTGAGGAATTGCTTGGACAGCTCCCTGGTGTTTCAGACTTTGGATTTGGATCAGACCTTGTTCCGGCTTCTTCTTCCTTATGAACATCTAGAGGTGTAATGTTCTTTCTCCTAAGACTTCTTTTAGCCTTCAATTGATCTTCTAGACCAGCATTGTTCTCCTTGGCGTCGAGGTCAGGAAGATCTCCCAAACGTTGCATAGTTTTATTAACCAGTATGTCAATCTCACCCTGTTTCTTATCTTCATAGTCCTTATCAGTTAGCTTCCAAAGTTTTTGCTCAACAGTGTCGTACACTTTTTGCACAATGAATCCAGGATGCTGCTTACGTTTTGGAAGCTGCTTGTGCAATGGAACAAAATGTACAACACATTTGTGCATTACTGACTCTGCCGGGACATCATCACGGTGGAAACTATAAAACAGCTCTCTAGTGTCGCGTGATTGCCAGTGTCCCCCACCTTTTCTTTCTGCTTCTTCGGGCCGATAAAACCATTGACCAGTAACCATTACACTCCCAGATTTGTTCACAGTAATATCCTACAAAATGAGGAAAAAATAATTTCTGAGAGTGAAAGTGATTTGGTAAGCATCAATAGGCTAATATGCAGCAAAATACCTTAATAATGGCTACATAAGGCTTTTGGTGCTTATCCTCAGGAATAAGAAGTACGGGATCCTCCTGCCAAATTAACCACAGTAATTCAACAAGTAATGAAAAACTATGACAAGATTAAAAATGTAAACACAAATTTCGTTGTTTGAAACACAGCACAAAAAGGCATGATTCACAAACAAGTCAGCGAAAATACTGATTAAGTTTCATAACAAATAAATTCAAAACTATACTACATTCATCGGAAACCGACAGAGATAATGAAAGACGTCAAGTTTTATCATCCACTAAACTCCCCTAATCGCAAACTATATTCCCAATTTCTAAACCCTAAAATCAACCAAACCAACAGCGAAATAATCCTCAAAAGAATCAATCAAAACAACAAACCAAAAATGATTAAACGGAAACCACTCACAAGCTCATAACGATTGCCGTCAAACTCAAATGACTTGTAATGTGTCCTTTTACTCCTACCCTTTGTAGACTGACCAATTGGTTCCCCAAGCGGCTTGGCATCATCGGCCGGTTGCTCTTCCTCTTCTTCGCTTTGCGAAGCTTCATCATCATGGCCATAATCTTCATCTTCTTCATAATCTTCTTCTTCCTTCTCTTCCTTACTCTTTCTCTTCTTCTTCTTGCTCCTTTCTTCCTCTTCCACTTCTTGTTCTTCGTCTTCTGGAAGCTTCATTTGCTTCCCTTTTCTTTTCTTTGACGAGTTCTCCTGCGAAGATTGTTTTTGTTTTGGCGGTACGTCGTCTTCTTCTTCTTCGTCGCTCGTTGAGACCTGTGCGAACCTTCTTTTCCCCATTTTGTGCTAAACGATGCGTTTCACTTGTTGGGTCCTCAATTTCACTTCAGTCTCTCTCTCAGAGAACTCGAACTGAAACCGCCTTTGAGCACGAAATAGATCGCTAGACTGCCAGGCGCCAAGCGGTGGACCTTTATACGAAACGTTTTTCTGTTGGATGTGAGTGAGCACTAAACCCTTGGTATCAGGAATCGGAATTACGGATCTACCACTCACTCAAGTAGTCAATACTATAGTAAAGTATTTTTTTCCGTTTCAGAATTTGCTGAAATTTTAATTGTTTAGTGATTTCTTTTCTTCTTCTTTTTCTTCACAAAATATAATTGTTTAGTGAAACACGTTTAACTAAAAAAATACGCAAAATTAATATTGAGAACAAAATGTTTTATTCTCTCCAACCAGGCACAAACAATCAAATATTTACATAACTTATAAATTATTGTATTTATCTTAAGTGTCATCTATTAATCACTAAGCAATGAAAAGAATAGGTTTACAATCAAGATCTAAGGAAACTTCAAAGTTTCATTTACAAACAAAGCAAATAATCATGGAAGCAGATAAAGAATTTGACTTATTAGATATTAATTTGGGACTCAATTTGTTTTATTTATTTTTTCATTTTATTTTATGAATTTAATTAATCTATTATATTATTTAAAAAAATTATTTTAATCATTATTCTATATGAATATTTGAATATAAACAATAAATATTACCATAATTTATTTATATTTTTAAGACTTTCTTAACGTTTATTATTAGAATGAGTTTTATTGATATTATTTTTAAATTTGGATTAATATGCTCAGGAAAAGTTTGGGAGATGTTATTAACATTTATTAAAAAAAAAAACCCAATTCAAACGCATTTTTATATCGACTAAGTAGTAATTCACTCTACTAGTTTGGTCGGTGAACCACGAGCTGGTTAGATGATGCGTGGGGCCAGGGCTCACTCTTTCGCATTATCCCCTTTTGCGTTATCTTCACAGGTCGGTCATCCATACGTATCATTAGCGTATGACCGGCACTCGCTTACTCTTTCGGAAAACCTTAAACCTGTTATTGGACAATTTGTAAGCCACAAAAAACATCTTTAAGAATCAACAGGGAAGAGATTCATCATTTACCCATCTTCTCAAAAGAATTCCTCTTTCCCTATTATGTGATGACTCAATTCTTCGCCAAAGATTGGCTCTTTCCAGGTTTATCATTAATTTCTCTGTCAATTCACCACATTTTCTGCTTTAGTAATATCTTTGTCTGTGTATATTTATTTTTCTGTAAATTAGGGTTGTTCTGTTTGAAATCTGATCAACTTTGGAGGCATTTAGTTTTATTTGGCTTTAATTTGGTGGGCAATTCTTCGATACGTTTTGTTAATAGTTTTTGATGGGTTGTGATTAGTCTTGCTTGGAAGTAAAGTTTATAATGGCTATTTGATCTTTGTTCTTGATTTGGTTTTTGGAAAGCTATTATATTCTTTACCTTCTTGAATTTCTGAAGAAAAGAGAGTAACTCGATTAAATTTTCTTTCAGGATGGCTTCTTCACCTTCTATTTGTTAAGCATTTAGAGTGTCAATATTCTGAAGAGCTAATCGGGAACGTATGAATAGGCAATTTTATAATTGTAATCCTCGTATAAACGTAAAATTGGATCAGTATTGGCTAAAGACTTTTCAACCCATCTTCAAGCAAAAAAAAAAATCTAAAGCTTAGAAGGTCTGACCTAAGGAAAATTTCATCGTTTGAAAATTATTCCTCTGTGAAATAATTTTTTATTAAAAAAATGGTGGAATCAGTGGCTGCAACATCTCTTCTTGTTCATAAAACAATACACGGAGGCACTCCGGTGAGACACGTCTTCAGCAAGTGGAAACCTCTTGATAACTGCAGTTTCAATGTCACAACATTTCTTTGTAGAAGGCTTATTATCTCCTCTCCTTTACCAACTATGAAAGTTGATGAGTTGATGGGTCAGCTGCTTTATCACTCAAAGCCTTAGTAATGGAGCTAGTAATGGAGCTGACGAAAGAGAAAATTAGTTCATACAGAGAAGATAGAATTCCCCACAGTTGGAATTAGCAGTTCGATACTGGTACAGATGAAAGGCCAAGAATGTTGCCGCCTGAGAACAAAGCAGATAACCCTTCACTGCAAAATCCGTTGCTTCGATAAGAGAGAATGGGTTGTGGTTTGTTAAGTGCCATAATTGAATGGGAAGGAATTTTAATAGAAGACAACCCTGATTTTGAGAATAGAAGGTGAATCTCTTCCCCCATCTTTTGTACTTAAAAGAATAGAAGGGATGAAGAATGAACAGGCAACATCTGAAGTTCTTTGCTGGTTTGGCCAATAGAAAGGAGGAAACTTAGCCGGTTCAAAGGATTTTGTGAATGTTTTGTTGCATTACAAGATACTGATGAGACTTGTTTCTACTCGTACTAGAAAGACTCTTGAGACTGCTATTGGAACCATTGGCATTGAAGAGTACTTCGATGTTTTGTAGCAGCAGAGGATGTTCACATGGGGAAGCCTGATCCAGAAATGTTTGTCATTGCAGCGCAGCTTCTAAAGCTCATACTCGAGCAGTGCATTGTGTTTGGCAACTCAAATCAAACAGTGGAGGCTGCCCATGATGCTTGGATGGAGTGTGTGGCTGTTGCTAGCAAGCATCCGGAATATGAGCTTGGGACGCTTAGATGAACTCTATGTGGTTGATGTGAATAATCTGGCTGCTATTGAATTTGCTGAATTTGGGTCCGGAGATCCAGAGACGGAGATGAAGGAGTAAGACTATCCTTCACCATCTACTTCAACGGCAGTTGATGATGATTTCTAGTAAAACTTTAGAATGTACAGACCTATACTCGATTCTGATTCTTCGTGATAGTTATTTATATTCATAACTTGTATAAAAAAGGTGGAAAACTATCAACAAGTAGAGGAGAAAAACCAATTCTGGTACCCTGCATTCGATTACCTTAATCCTTCCAATCCCATCATTTTTACCACGTTGTTGTTGGTTGTTGGCCTACACAAAGTTCCTCCTAGAAATTGAGTAATACTATGCCAGAGATGCATGTAAATTCCGTCTTGAATTATTTTTATTTTTTTATACTATTAGATATTAAAATGCACTTAGTTACATTTAATGTCTAATTATATTTGGTAGTTTTATTACTTATATTCTCTCATTTTTTCGAATGATTCTTTACAATTATTATTATTATTTAATTACTGTTATTTTTTTATACTACTAAATACCAAAAATTATATTTGATAATTTTATTATGGATTATTTTTTTCATTTTGCCTTTTTTCAGCTTTTATTTTTTTATTTTTTAATTATTGTTGCCATCTTTATTCTACTAAATACTAAAATATTTATATATTAATATATCATGTATAGTTATATTATAAGTTTTTTTATATATTATCTTTTTCCATTTTGTACTTTTTTTTGTCCTTTTTTTTTTTTCAATTTTTTGCTTTAATTTTTATTATTATTTAATTATTGTTGGTTTTTTATATTATTAAATATCAAAATATTCATATATTAATATATCATAATTTTTTGCATATTTATATTTGATAATTTTATGAATAGTTATATTTCTTATTTTGTTTATACAAAAAAAAATATTAAAATATTTTTATATTAAACATACTTCTCATGAATAGTTATATTGTGTATCATACTGGTTATTTTTTACTTTCTTTTTTTATTTTTTGTTATTTTTAGTACATTATAAATATTAAAATGCTCATATAATTAATACATTTTTATGAATTAATTTCTCTTATATGCCAATAAATACCAAAACATCTTCGTATACTTATCAAATTTTAAAAATAGTCTTTAAAAATAAAGAATTGCCAAATAATATAAATTATTGTTCGATAATTAACACTATTATATATTTATCAAATTTAAATAACAAATCATTGTTCACTTTTTTAAAACTAATATCAATATTTTAATTTAAATATTAATATTAATATAAAATAAAAATAAATATATTACCTAATAAATTATTTATAAATTATATATTAATTTAAATAATTTTACCAAAATAAATATTCCAAAGATACAATTATATTATATATACTGATTTATGCGGGTCCAAAAACTATACATAGTAAACAAGAATAAATGCATGCAAAGATTGTATTTAGGTTGTAACTTTAAAATTGTTGATATCAGCAGTGACTTAATGATAAGAATGACAATTTTTGCGAGTTGTGTATATATATAGTAATTGTTGTGTGTATTTGTGATAGTATTTTTAGGCTCAAATTTATATAATTTTTAATATTATTAAAAAATTAAATTATTTTTAATCAATTTATTTATTTATAATAATAAAATATATATATATTTACTGATGCAAAAATTAAATAGTTAATTTTAAATAAAAATAATTTATATTGTGTATTACTGGGTTAGTGTTCTTAATTGTAATAATACATATCATTGGGGGAAAAACAATATTAATATTAAAACGACTACCGTTAACTTAAATTATGTTATTATTAATTTTTCCTAGCTTGTACATTGAATGATCCTGGTAATTGTCACAACAAAGCGCACATACTTTCTGTTTTTCCTTTTTTTTCAAACTCAAAAAGTATTTCCTTATCCAAATTTATATATATTAAATAACGTATTATTAATTAAATATAAAATTAAATTTTTTTAAATAATAAAATAATTATAAAATTATTTATTAATAAAATATTAATTAAAATTATTATATAAATTAATTTATATATTAAATTATAATAAAAAATGCTTTTATTTAATTTAACATCTAATGACGTGAATGAATAAATACAAATTTGTTATATATAAGAAAAAAGCAGCCAAATCTGACTCCCTGCGCATGTAAACGACAAAACGTCCACGATAATATTGTCAATTAGACTTAATTGATTAGGTAGCTTTATATTGACTTAGGGAGGGGCTTGATGCTTTTTAGTAACACAATTTTATCAAAAATATTAAAAATTAATTATATTTTTAAGTAATTTTAATTTAATATTTATATTTTTAAAATATTATAATATAATACTTATATTTTTAAAATAATTTCATTTTAATCTACAATAATAATCAATTTTTTTACATAAAAACATAAATATTTTCGTTAGTTCACCTCTTTCTTACATTTTTTTTTAACAATTTTAGCTTTATTATCTTCTATCTTTTCTACTTCTAATTAAGTTTCAGATTCAAAAAATACTATGTAGTTGAGACTTTTTTTTTTTTTTACTTCCCTATTTTCCTCTTCTGTACTAAACTTAAGTTATTTTCTTCCTTTAACTATTTAAACATTTTTTTTCCAGATAATTACAAACTTAATGGTAGTTTTGAGTTACTAAAAAAATGAGTAATAAATTGTTTTTTATATTCTTGGTTAATTAGGGGGGTGGGTTTCACAGCTCATATTTTACGAGTCAAGCTTTCATGTTTTTCTGTTCTTCAATAAGTCGATTGATAATATAAAAAAATTAAAATAAATAAATGGATTAAAAGAAAATAGATAAACAAACGAATCACCCAATTATAAAAAATTTACTATTATTTAGAGATGAACGTATATGAATTAGTTTTGGTTTATATTAAAATTAAAAACAATTTAATATGATCAATTTTTTTTTTTTTAAATCGAACTAAATTAAAAATTTTGAAAAATTAATTTAACCCGAACTAATTTTTTGGTTTAATTTGGGTTAGTTAAAGGAAATTTCTTCCTCTTCTTTCTATAATGAATTTTGTTTATTAATTTTTTTTAACTCTTGTATTATATATAATTTATAATGTTTTTAATATTACTTTTATTATAATACTTAAATTTAAAAAATATTGATTTCAATATTCATTATAATAACAGTAGAGTCAATAATATCATTTATTAAGAAAAAATATTACTCAACATCAGTATAATAAACAACACAATAATTTAAGACAAATCACAGAATGTATCTATTTTTTTCAATAATAATAATGATAGGTAACAAAGAAATTGGATGTATTGAAGAACTTGAAATTAAAAATGGGTTGTTAGAACTTATATAAGAATGATAATAAATTAATAATTATACAAATGATCCAGTCAGTGAAAAATTATTTTTTTCCTCATTTGAAATGTTTTTATTTTCATTGTGTTCATTTGTTTCAGCAGTGACTGTGTTTTACAGAATAAGCTAGCACATAAACAAGCTTCTGAATTCTGATAATTCTTTTAATGACTATTGGTTTTTTTCAAATTTTCATATTAGAAATAACAAAGTTCAGTTTGCTAACTTTAATGATCCAGACAATAGATATAAATTTACCCTCTCAAAGAATCATACTAAATGGCTCGTGAGAGGATCTGTTTTAGGATTATGAGAGAAAAGTGAGAAAATTGATTCAAAGATTGAAGGGGTATAAACTATAAAGTATAAAATAAACTGTCAATACTAAACAACTTTTTTTAAAAAAATAATTATATAAAATATAAATATAAATATAAATATAATAAGAAAAAATTAAATAAGTTGGTTCGATTTTTTTAAAATTTTAATAAATGAAAATCAAACCAACTTAATATTAATCATTTTTTATCATGAAAAATCAAACAAAACTAATAAAATTTTAAAACCAATTTTTTTGGATTGGGTTGGATTTAATGGATTAAGTTGATTATATATTTTTTGTTCACCCCTACTTCAATCCCATGTAAAGATGAGATAATAATAGTACCACAATAAGTATTAGATTTGTATAATTTATATTTACATTAATTATAATTTGATATGTGATTAAATTTTCTTAAAAAATAAATAATTTTTTTAGTTTTAAAATTATTTGATAACAAATCATATTATGACTAATATAAATATAAAATTGAATATAAATTTAAATATTATTAATAGTCTTTGTATTATCACATGTAAAGGTTGGGTCGGATACTTTTATATTACTTAAATTTTATCAAAAATATTTTAAATTGATTATATTTTAAAATTATTTTAGTTTAATATTTATTTTTTAAAATAATTGTAATTTAGTATTTTTTTAACAATAATACACTGAAGTACTGGACGGGTGGAGTGAGGCGTCCAAGCTTTAAAACCAACAATAGTGGAGATAAATTCCTTTATAAAAGAATAGTGGACATAATTATGGTGGTCGGCATATATTGAATTTAAATATAATAAAATCTTTTTAATAAATTGTGAATTCCTCGTAAAAGGCATCGAGTGCAGCAGCCTTAAGGGGCTGAGAGATAAGGCTGCAAATATTAATTAGAATGAAGAATTAAAATAATCTATTTACTTATAAAATAAGTATTATTTAAAAATTTAATTTATAAAATATATTTTTAAACCTATTTATTTATAAAAAAAATATTTTAAAGTCTCTTTATTTATAAAAAATATATCTAATAAGAACAAAATTAATTTATTATCTAATTTTTTGTTAAATCTAATAGAATAGTACATATATCACATGCATGTTTATATTTTTTAATAAATATATATCAAATTAAATAATTTTTAATTAAAAAATTACTTTAATTTTTTACAATTTCTTTCTATTAAACTTAAATAAAATTTTCATTGTCTAATTTATGATTTTAAATATTAAATAATGAAAATTCTATTTAAATTCTTTTAAATTTGATCAAACTTAAATAAAATTTTCATTATCTAAGTTGTGACTTAAATATTAGACAATGAAAATTTTATTAAAAGTATATTTAAATTACATTGAAAATTTTATTTAAGTTTTTTTTTAAATTAAAAAAATTTAGTAATTTTTTAATTAAATATTAATTTTTGTACGTGTGTGTGTGTATATATATATATATGCATGTGACACATTTGCTATTCTGTTAGATTTAAAAAAAAATAAGATAAAAAATTAATTTTATATTTGCTTGATACATTTTTTATAAATATAATAACTTAAAAATATATTTTTTATAATTTAGAAAATTAAATATTACTTTTTATAAAAATAAAATGATACTTATGGCCCTTTTTCTTATTAAATATACACGCTATATCGCTCTCTAACGTTTGAATTAAAACTTACGATTTTTTATTTATTTTTTTTTATATAAACAATATAACTTATGAGTTGAAAAAAGATGAAGAACTTTTACGGCCAACGAGCCTTTAAATTTAATAATTGAAGATTTCAAACGCTATATATAAATTATTATTTTTGTTATTTTAATAATATTAAATTTGTCATTGTTTTGTAATAATGTTATATTTTTATAATTAAAGTTTTATTTTAGTGATAAAAAATTAACTTTAACCATATTTATTGAATTAAATTATACTTGTGCAAATATCTAAGATTTAAAAAGAAATTGTACGGAAATCGGGAATCAGTGTAAACATAACTCTACCATGCTAAAATCGATATTATTTTATGAATTATTACTGCGGCATGTTTTACATGACCCGTAAATTCTACTTGATTTATTCGTTAGAATCGAATTAGATTTAATAGAATTAGGTCGTGACCTATTTAACTTATTTAAAGAATTATATCATAATATATTAACAAAAATAATTTATAGCCCATATAACTATAAGTAATTTAAATAAATAATTAAAAATTTTAATTAATTTATAAAATTGTTATTTCAAATATTATTAAAATGTTTAAATTTATTTTATTTTTATATTTTTATTAATTTATATTAATATATTGTTTAGTTTGATTTTGTATATTTTAATTATTTATTATTTATTTGAGATTTAAAACAAGTTTATTTACAAAAAAAAAAATTATGATATATATTTTTGTTGGACTTTTCTGTTGGTGTTACCTTTGCTTTGATGATTACAATACTTGTGATTATTGATATTACTTCTTATTTTTTATTAATTAATATTTTAATATTTTTATTAAAATAATGTTTCAATTAATTTAGTTTTTGTAGTCTAATTATAATTTATTATGTTAATGTTGATACTTAATATAATATGTTAAATTATTTTATATTATAAAGTGTAATATATGTTATTTGATTAAATGAGTTAAACGGATCAATCCATTTATTAAATAGGTTGAATTATGATTGCACTTTATAATTTATTTAATAAATAGATTAAATCTAAATCAAATTCATATAAATTCAGTAGTAAATAAATTGACCTAAAACCAACACAATCGACATATTTAACAGCTCTACCTATACTTATGTTTAACTATTTTTAAATTTCATCAATTCACTTTTTATCAAATACATTTCATAAATTTAAAGCTATTATAAAAAATATTATTTAAAATATTTATACATTATTTAACACTTTAAGTTAAAATTTACAAGTAAAAACAATTTGATGAACTTATTATCTATGTTTGTACGAAAATTACTTTAAACATAGTTACTAAATTTTGTTTTTTTTTTTTTTTTTTATGTAATACGATTTTTAGAATAATATTTTATATAATTATTTTATTATAATAGTTGATTATTTAATTTAATTTTACTTTTTCTATCATAATTTTAATAATTTATGTCAAATAGTGATACAAATATTACTCTAAAATCAGAAAATAAGGATACAATATAGATGGTTTTTAGGCTCATTATTCATTTTTCCAAAAGTTACAACACGGTGACGTTTTTAGATCTGTGTTGGATATGATTTTATCATTTTGTCCTCCCCTATTAGCTCATTGATGAGAATTAGATCAGTTTCTAGTATTTTTGAACGAAGGGCAAAACTGGATGAGATTACTGCAAAACAGAGGGAAAGGGAGCTGGAACTTGAGGAAAAGGAAAGGCAGAGAAGAGAAGCATTGTTGGGAAGGTCAACTAATGGTCTTTCTAAGCCAGCTAATGGTCCTGCTGCTTGTCCAAATGAGCCTGTAGTAGTTGCTGCTGCACCTGCAGCTTTTGCCCCTGCTGCTGCAACATCATCTGGAAAATATGTGCCTAGGCATCTGCGACGTTCTGAAGCTGCAGCTCTACAGCCCCTCCTCTTGAGCCTGACCGCTGGACCAGCCGACCAGATGATCGTCCACCAGCCGGTGACAGGTGGCGCAGTGATAACCATAAATCCTCATTTGGTAGCGGTGGATCAAGATCAACGTGGTCCTCATCCAGGAACCGGTGACATGGCTACGAATGTTTTGATCTTATGGCAGTTTTGCTCAAGGCAGAGGACATTTTTTATTTGATTAGAAGCCTAGATGTTCTGGTAGACATAAGAAATAATCTTTGTTGATTTGAACACATGAAACCTGGTAGAACCTTTTTGTTTATTTTTGTTGATTTATTGTAATTTTTTCTCAAGTTAAATCCAATATATAATTCAGTATGTAATATATAACTTATATCATATGTTATGTATGTAATATAGATTATATATTGTCATATTAATATGTAAATTCATTTACATATAATCATATTAATATGTAAACTTATTTATATATTTTTATATTAGTATGTAAACTCATTTACATACTGTTACATTAATATGTAAATTCATTTACTATTGTTATCTTGATATGTAAATCCATTTACATACTGCCATATTTGTATGTAAACTTATTTACATACTGCTATATTAATATGTAAACTTATTTACATATTTTCATATTAGTATATAACATAGTTTACATAGTATGTAAATAATTTACATATTGATATCACATATCACATTATTAAGGATTTTTTTGTAATTTATATAATTTTAATGTAATTAAAACTCACAATTTTAATCATATTATTACTAATTTTAAAAAATTTAATTTTTAATTAAAATATACGCTGCCAATTATTCCTAAAATCATCTAATATTATTCTTGCTCAAAAGGAAAGTTAAATAAGGAAACGTGACCATGATAATGATAATAAATAAAAAACTCATAATTCTTTCTATATTTTTCCTCTTTATTATCTTCGTTTTTTTTTTTTTTCATACTTTTTTTCCCCCCCTTTATTTTGAGCTTCTTTTTGTCGGCGGAAAGTCTACTTCTTTATAATATATCTATAATATATTTATCTTTACACTTATTAAAAAATAATCTGATTATTTATAATTTTTAAATTTTATTTTGTCACATCTAACTTTACGAAAGAAAGATCGGATATTCTGAAGAATTTTGTGAGCTTCCTTAACTCTCGTATCTTTTTTTTTTTTTTTTTTAATGTAATACGATTTTTAGAATAATATTTTATATAATTATTTTATTATAATAGTTGATTATTTAATTTAATTTTAATTTTTCTATCATAATTTTAATAATTTATGTCAAATAGTGATACAAATATTACTCTAAAATCTAGGGGTGTTCATCGGATCGAAACCGCTGATTTTATGCTCATCCGATCCGATCCGACAATCCGATCGGATTGAAATATCATAATCCGCATCCGATTCGATCATGTTTCAAATCCAATCATATCCGATCAGCAATTTATTCGGATTGAATCCGATCAATAAAATTAATTAACTCTATTTTAATATTTTTGAATAAAAAACTAAATTTTTTATATAACATAAACATATTTAAGCTAAAATAAACCTTAAAAATATGACATGTGTATAAATTTAAAATATATTTAATTTTTTTGGTCGGATCGAATGAGATTGGATGATAAATAATACAATCCGCCATCCGATTCGAACCTAACGAATTGAAAAAATTTCAATTCGATCCGATCATCGGATCGAAACCGTTTAAAAATTAACGGATCGGATTGGATTGATCGAATGATCGGATTTTTTGAACACCCCTACTAAAATCATCTAATATTATTCTTACTCAAAAGGAAAGTTAAATAAGGATACATGACCATGATCATGATAATAAATAAAAAACTCATAATTCTTCTATATTTTTCCTCTTTATTATCTTCGTATTTTTTTTTCATACTTTTTTTCCCCCCTTTATTTTGAGCTTCTTTTTGTCGGCGGAAAGTCTACTTCTTTATAATTTATCTATAATATATTTATCTTTACACTTATTAAAAAATAATATGATTATTTTTAATTTTTAAATTTTATTTTGTCACATCTAACTTTACGAAAGTAAGATCGGATATTCTGAAGAATTTTGTGAGCTTCTTTAACTCTCGTATCTTCAAAATTTTATTAACGTATAAATATTTTTGTTCAATATAAAGATTAATTGATATGTCTCTTTAATCATTTATAACTCAAAAGAAGCATTTTTATGAAGAATTACTAGTTTTCTATAAAAATAGCAACAAATAGGTATCATGACTTTAAATTTTATAAAAATATATCATTGTATCAATTAATAAGACTTAATATTAGAGTGAGAAATAATACAAAGAAAATAATAAGGATAAAAATATTATCTCACATATTTGTTGAGTGTTTTGCTGATAGCTAAATTTAATTTTTAATTTGATACTTTGATATATCTGGAAAATAAAGACTGATTTTTATTATTAATGAAATTATCTACTATTTTTATTAAAAAATAAAAATATAAAAGGAAAAAAATAAAAAAATAATTATATTTTGGGCAAAAGTTACTGATACAAAGGAATTTAATATTTATCTAACAAAGTATCATTGCAATATTTTTAAAAGTATAATTTTTGTCATAAAATTAATCAATAATAAAACAAAATTCAAATAAAAGAGAAAATTGGATGGCATGATGAGAATAACGGAGAGATGAAGTGAGATTGTGGGTGAGAAAAGGTAGTATAAAAAATAAATTAGAAAAAAAAATTATAAATTTATAATAAAAAATAATATTAATGTATTTAAATAATATATTTTTATTATTAAAAATAATTATTATATTATTTTTTAAAATGTTATTGAAGTATAGTAATTTAGGCCTATTTAATATTAAATATCTCTTAATTAAATATAACTTAATATTATTATATATTATTTTTATTATTATAAATTATTAAATTTTATTTTTGATAATTTTTTAAAAAATTATTAAAAATAATAATTCTAAAATTTATAATAATAAAATTAGCATCTCAATAGCATTAAAAGTCCAATTTAAAAGTGTAATATTAGACGGGTCTAAATTGTCGTCGTTCAATTTTAATTGAATGAGTATTCAAAGAAAATTGATATATTAATTATTTTTTAATTGTAAAATTATAAGTTTGAATATAAGAAATATTATTTTTGTTATTATAAAATTTAAATAATGTAATTTTTTTAATGTAATATATGGGATATAATATATTAATTTTTACATTTTATTTTAATGAAAAAATAAAATATTTGACAAATCATAGTATTGTATTTAAGAAGAGGGCCACTGAGAAGGACCAAGTACGTGCCCCATAATTTCAATTATCGTCCTCGAAGCACTGAACGCTGAAGCTCTTTAACTTTCTTTGTCTTCGTTTTCCCTCAGACCTATCAGCTCAGAGAAAAACCAATCCAAGCCTCCTTCTTTAGCTCTCTAGAGCATTAAACCAAAACGCAAGAGCTACTCTCAGCATATCAGAGTACTCTCAGCATACCAGAGTAGTAATCTAGGGTTTCAATTTTGATTGTTTTATTAATAAGTTGGGGTGATTTTCCCTTCTCTCTGTAGAACTGTTTCATTCTGCTTTCATTTCCGACTAGACGAGAAGTAATAGTTCTGATTGGATTTATTTTCCCTTAACTTTTTATCAATGTCTGAATAATGTGAAATAGTGCATAAATCTTATGGCATGATTTCACATTACTTTTAATTGTTAATCCTTTATCGTTTGAATTTCATTTCTCATAAGTTTTTATGTTGTAGTTTTTTTCTGAGTGTTGGTTGCCAAATGATTTTCAAGGCTTATCGTTGGTGTATTGCTCGTGATGATAATGCATATGCTTTTAGTCCCCCCCCCCCCCCACAGATGCTTTGATGTTATCTATTCATGGTTCTTTCAATCATGCGTTTTGCACGTTGCAATGAAATTTTAAGCGAACAGAAGAGCATAAAACGAAGGAGAAGTGAAATTAAGTGTAAATGAAATGAAAACATATTCCAAATAATATTTGTTTTGTCCATGTTATTTTTTAAAGTGATATGTGAGGTCTAGTATGTTAAAGGTCTTTAGTATTATATTTACTGGCGCCGAAACGACAGGTTTTTAGAAATTAGAGAGGTCATTATTGTTAGATGTTTTCTTGTAGTATGATATTTTAAGTTGCTCACTCTGTAGCTTAAATGGAATTCTGTACACAACTGACGCATTTTTCGTTAAATTCATTGCGCCAAATCAATTGTTATTAGCAATAAAAAAAAAGTCGTTGTGGAATATTGCCAAAGTTTAAACAAATAAATTGCTTGTGATCCATGAACTGAGTTCATTATCATTCTTTCAAGCATGATGGTGGATTTGGAATTTAGATAATGAGTGCAATATCTTAGCGTTGTTCAATTGATGGATACTTGAAGTATATATGGGCTTTCCTGATTGAAAGGTTTATATGCATTTCCTTAGGACCCACTATGGCACTCATTCCACGGACAGCTTCATTGCATTGCATCCAAACAGATATGATGTGGAGCACGTCAGGACAGAATGTGGTTTTCAGTGTGGCAAATAACACGGATACCTTCAAAACAAAGGAAACTTTAATTGGTTTTTCTTCCTTATCATGTAATCTGGCCAAGACAAATATGTTGCACATAAACTCTGCAGGAGTAGGATGGAAACGAGGGCAGAAACTGATTGTTGCTGCAAGTCCTCCTACTGAGGATGCTGTAGTTGCTGCTGAGCCACTGACGAAGGAGGATCTTGTTGGGTACCTGGCCTCTGGATGCAAGCCTAAGGAGAATTGGCGGTAGAATTTTGCTCCTGATATTAAATGAATAAAACTTGTAACCTTGCACCACCTATACTACCAGAAGATGCTTTAAATCTCTTCCTTATTTCTGTCATTGAATAGAAGAGTGCCCATTAAGCAATGGGCCTTAGCAGGTTATATTTATACAAATTTTGAATATTTAACAGTTGACAAAAATCTTTTTAGAATAATACGGTTGAAAATTTATTGTAGAATTATGGACTTGTCTGAATACTCTCTTTTGCTAATAATTGTACAAATTGTTATTATATGAAGCATGTGTAACGTTATGGCTTCACCTAAAAAATCTGAAGAAGTTACAAAAGGAGTTATTCTCCCATACGGTTGTTGTTCTTCCCTTTGAAATAATTGTTGATTTTTTTTTTTTTTTGACTAAATAATGGGTGAAATTATGATTCTAGAATAGGTACGGAACATGAGAAGTTTGGTTTTGAGTTTGGAACATTGCGACCTATGAAATATGAACAAATAGCAGAGCTGCTTAATGGAATATCTGAGAGGTTTGATTGGGATAAAGTAATGGAAGGTGACAAGATCATTGGACTTAAACAGGTAGGGTTTTTCTCTATCCCCTTACTTCCAACTCCTCCCTCCTCCTGTATCAAAGTAGCTATTGTTTACATATTCAAATTTTTCTGGAATATAGCTATTAAAAGTATTGCTAACTGGTTATAAATACTGTGTAACAGGGGAAGCAAAGTATATCATTGGAGCCAGGTGGCCAGTTTGAGCTTAGTGGCGCGCCTCTTGAAACTTTGCACCAAACTTGTGCTGAAGTAAACTCTCATCTTTATCAGGTTGGTTTAATTTTTATTTTGCACCAAACTTATCTCTCAATTTTCTTTAGCTTTACTTCTGGTTGGGGAAACCATTATTGAAATAGGTCATGTATCCTTGAACGTCCTACATTGCTTTGGTTTGTCATCATCCAATTATTTGAACAGCTGTAATGAAAAACCTCAACCATTCAATAACCCGGCTCTGCCCTAGTGTTTTGGGGTATTGCACATAAATAACATATATTGCCATAGATTTTTTTTACATCAATAATTCTCTGTTGGAAGAATTCACGACATTGAATTCTGCAGTTATAAACTTGTATCGGGAAAATAATGACCGGTGGCAACTTTTATAGGAGAAGAAAATAACTTTTTATAAAGTGTGACCGACATTTATCCTTGCAATTATCATTCTCATGTTTGAAATTCCTCTATTCCTATAAAAAAAAAATTAAAAAAAAAAAAAAGAATCAAACAGATGGACAGAAATCTAATTTAATGGTAAGCATAGTTCCTATTATTGTTAGTTCTGTGATATTATCTTGGATCTGTTTGTAACTTGTATTATATAATTTACAAGGATTTTTTGTCAAGCAGCAAAACAGTCAAATGGCACATGAGTCTATTTGAACTTAGAAGTTCGTTGTGCTCTAACATTTGAACTTGAGAGTACCTTATTTTCTTTTCTTCAAGAGTTTGAAATGCAATGGCATATGGTCCTCTTTTATTTTTCTTCTTCATGGTAAAAAACATGAGGTTGAATACTTTGACCTGTGACATACTTTATTTCATTTGTTAGATTAGGTATGATTTTGGGGTTTCGGCTATCCTGAATGTAAATAATATAATATTAGGTGATATGTCATGTAGTTTATATCTAATGGATTTTTTGGGATGATGAGAGTGAAAAATTACTATGCCATTGTTTCAAGTCTTACTTTTAGTACATATATTGTTGTTTTCATTGTTTCATTTTTGCTGCATTCTAATATAATTTTCATACCTTTTACTTGCTTTGTTTCTTGAAAATTTCATGCAGTATTTGAACCTTTCTTTGTGCATAATCTTTAAAGGTTAAAGCCGTTGCTGAGGAAATGGGAATTGGGTTTCTTGGAATCGGTTTCCAGCCTAAATGGGAAATTAAGCAAATACCTGTTATGCCCAAGGTATTGCTCATTCCTCTGAATAATTTCATTTAAAGAAGTGTACGCTTCAACTGGTTATAGAAAAACATTGCATGATGTATTCATGATAGAACTTTGGTCCAGTTTATTAAATTAAGTTGAGAAATCATTTATCTGCTTGTACGTAGGCTATGCATATGACAGGTGGTTGAAATAGCCTAGTGGAAATATGAATTCATCCTGCATAAAATCTTTTTACACGTGCTTAGGATACCAAGAATCATGATAGATCATACCTAGAATTCTAATAATTTATAGCTTATATTAGATTGCATTAATGGCCCTGTTAAATATGATTTCTTCTTTCTACCAAGCCCTTTCTTCACGCTAATTTTTAGCTATGGATACTTTGGTTGTTCAAATACTGATAGAGTATACGTCTCAGGGAAGATATGAGATCATGAAAAATTACATGCCCAAAGTTGGCTCACTTGGCCTTGACATGATGTTCAGGACATGCACTGTACAGGTAAACAATTGTGATAATTCTCATTAGGCCATTAAGTTGCATATTGTTGAAGGCTTGAAATTGCTAAGATACTCTGCTGGTTCGATGAAAAGGGCATTATTCTTGTGTTCCAGTTGGATTTACATTTATATTAATCTTCAACTATTTAGGTCAATCTGGATTTTAGTTCAGAAGCAGACATGATTAGGAAATTCCGTGCTGGTCTCGCTTTGCAGCCTGTAAGGATCTTTTCATGTCTTCAATATTCACTAATAAAAGTTCTATTTTTTAGTGAGCTAATTTGTTTGACCAATTAAACAGATAGCAACAGCTCTATTCGCAAATTCACCATTCACTGAAGGAAAACCAAATGGCTTTCTCAGCATGAGAAGGTTTTTTAAGTTCTTGTGTCACTGTTACCTTTTATATTCTACCATTATTCCCCAGCTTGACTAATATAGCTCCTGGTATCTTATACAGCCATATTTGGACTGATACTGATAGAGACCGTACTGGCATGCTTCCCTTTGTTTTTGATGACTCATTTGGGTGAGTTTATTCCTTTATAAACTTGAATGAATGCAATTTTTAAATAATGAAATTTTAATTCATCTCTCGATGCACCAGTTGGTAATGCCTGGTTCTGTATTTTTTTCCCCCATTTTCTTATGCAGATTTGAGCAGTATGTTGATTATGCTCTTGATGTTCCAATGTATTTTGTTTACCGGAAAAAGAACTACATTGATTGTACAGGGAGCACCTTCCGGGTTTCCATCTATCCTTAATATTATTGTAATTTTATTCAGCTTTCTACAAACATACCCTTCTTTGTACCAATATTTGTTCCCTATACCCTTTATTTTATAAATATTTATTTTCTCCAAGCCATATATTTAAAGTTGATATGATATGATATTCTTGCAGGACTTTATGGTAGGAAAACTTCCATGTCTTCCAGGTGAATTGCCAACACTAAATGATTGGGAGAATCATTTGACAACAATATTTCCAGAGGTTCATGGCCATTGTCGATTTGCTGAAAAGCCATGTTTTTCTGGTGCTATTTCCTGATTTTAGTGTCTTACATTCACTGTTCAGGTCAGACTTAAGAGGTACTTGGAGATGAGGGGTGCTGATGGAGGGCCTTGGAGGAGATTATGTGCTTTGCCTGCGCTTTGGGTAATTCACTTTGGATGACTCATGCATTATTTATGGCTCATTGAACTCTGTTCAATTTGTGGTACATACATTTATAATAAAAAAGTATGTGTTATAATGCACACAATTCTTTTTCAAATTATTCTGTTTTCGTTTTTTTGTGTGCTAAAGAACAATTAACTATCTGCCATGATTATTGATATTTATTTCCATCTTTTATGTGATGATTCCACTCATATCTTACTTCCAGCATGTATTAGTGCTTCATATCTGATAATAAGATTCTACTGAATTTCTTTCGAATTCAGGTAGGTTTATTGTATGATGAAGTGTCGTTGCAAAGTCTTTTAGACATGACTGCTGATTGGACCCCAGAAGAAAGACAGATGTTGAGGAATAAGGTAACATGAATTCTACGAAACAAGGTTTATTTGTCTATCTGATGTGTATCGGGGAAAGAAATAGAATTGGGAAAAGAGAAAAAAAGAGAATAAATAAGGATTATGGATGGAAGAATTGAAAAATTAGGGAGGAAAGAGAGAAATGTTTTAATTCATATTCATCGACTGATTTTAACATACAAGCATAACTCCTATAAATTTTCTGATAACAAATTAAATCCCAATCACTAAATTAAAATTGAATTTCAAAATCAAATACATAATTATTAAATAATTAAAATCTAA
Source organism: Elaeagnus macrophylla (assembly GCA_029378325.1). Lineage (NCBI taxonomy): Eukaryota > Viridiplantae > Streptophyta > Magnoliopsida > Rosales > Elaeagnaceae > Elaeagnus > Elaeagnus macrophylla. The sequence continues at coordinate 26,270,411 of CM055646.1, read as the reverse complement.
CAAATATCTAAACTTTTAAAATTCTAACTTATTCTTAACCATATCTACATAATCGTAAATATGCTAAATTATCTATTCCTTATTCTATCACTATCTCATGCAACTAAACATGTATACAAGTGTATGCAAAAGTTGGAAGTGACGTGCTTTAGTTCTTTCAATCTCCCTTTCCTTGCTCCTGTCTTAACTGTACGAAACAATCTTGAACCTGGAATGATGTGTGTTCACCTTCACGGTGATTGATCAAGAATGCTAAACCAACCACAAAACTATTTGTATCAGGTACCAAAGACAGGTTTAAAGACACCTTTCCGTGATGGATTGCTTCAGCATGTAGCAGAAGATGTCATAAAGTTGGCAAAGGTAAAATTTATGCCGACTCTACAAAACATTTTTTTTCCCAGGCCAAATGACAATATGTGTATTATGTTGCAGGATGGCTTGGAGAGGAGAGGTTTTAAAGAGTCAGGGTTCTTGAATGAGGTGGCTGAGGTGTTAAGAACAGGTAAATCAGATTCAAGCTGGTTAAAACTCTATATTAGTCCATAATGTTGAGGGCTTGGTTTATAAGTTTCCTCCTGGTTTCTATTTTCATTTTGAAAACCTCAGCCTGCTTTCTGGTGTTCCCTTAGAGAAACTTAGGAAAGAGCATCTGATTATACATGATAGTAATTGTGTGTTTTTCTGAAATTTCTCCTTACATCAGGAACCTACATCCCTTCAGATTCTGAGACCCAATTACTAGTTTTTCACTAGAAAAAAGAAAAGAAAAACAAAGTGATTGCACACATTTACCCCGTCACCCCCAATGTCTTGTGCAATTTTTTGACCTCAGTTCGGACCAATACATGACAGTAATTGTGTGTTTTTCTGAAATTTCTCCTTACATCACAAACCTACATCCCTTCAGATTCTGAGACCCAATTACTAGTTTTTCACCAGAAAAAAGAAAAGAAAAACAAAGTGATTGCACACATTCACCCTGTCACCCCCAATGTCTTGTGCAATTTTTTGACATCAGTTGGGACCAAGTTGTTCTCTGGACTAATACTTATATGGTCTGCTTCTGTGGACCACCGATATATGCTTGTGGATGGGTTGAACTTTGTGTTCATGGTGGATTTTAATTTTGTGGCAGGTGTGACACCAGCCGAGAAGCTCTTGGAGTTGTACAATGGCAAATGGGGACAAAATATTGATCCTGTCTTTGAGGAGCTACTGTACTGAGGCCAATGAAGATAATGTGGCGATTCTATGGGATCCTTTTGTGTGTTTATGAATCACATTCATTACCAGGTTTAGTCGTGGTTTTTTAAAACAGCTTGCTCCGGAATAAATTTTGTATGTAAATCTGTCGTGTGGCTTCATGTGATTTTCTTTTAATCAGATCAGACAATATGCAGTTTATAAATAGTGGAACCTTCTGGGATGATTAAAATATTGTTCCCGGTAATAATTATCTGTGATTACATTAAAACAAATGATCTTGGTATGTTGCCTAATATTGCTAGCATTTTGTTTTAAATTGAGATTCAAGAGTTATTTGCTCCGAGGATAATTTGGATCTTTCAAATAATTCATCTTGTTTGTATTCCTTGTCTAGAGCATGTACACGTTCCATGTGCACTTGTTTCCCAATTCCAACCCTGCAAAGCTGCAACTCATGTGAAAATAACCATAAACCATATGCTAAGAGCATGAGTTGACCCCTGTCATAAATGTGTGTTATAATTATTGTGTATTTTGTACATGTTCTCCTACGGGCCTACTCGACAAGCAGTTACATACCGAGTCTGTAACTTTAATGTAACTGGGTGACACAGGTATGTAATAGCCTTTCTGATGAAGTGGAGAACTGGGGATATACAGATGGGTGGTTGAAGTTGAACATTTGACCGAAGGATGTTGCTTGGCTGCTCTGAAGGGGACATCCGAACACTGTTTGCTGATAATTTGAATGTGGATAGTTCATCTGTCCTTATTTGATGCCTCTTGATGATCTTCTAGTGCTTTGAAAACCAAGCTCTAACTGCATTGAGGACATTAAAAATTTCAACCATCCCAACTTGGGAAGATCTCAATCACATGATTATATATAATTCATGTAACATAGTCCATAACAACCAATACGTGAGGGTTGGGACATAAATCTCAATTGGATAGTTAGCATTACTCTTTCAGACACCTTCTTAACGCATAATATTAAACATGTTAAAGACTAAGGTAACTCTGATGGAATTTATGTCTAACTGAAAGATGAAATGATCGTACTAGGGACTTGTCAGGATGGAAAGATGAAATGTTGGGATAAGATAATATTTGGATCAAAGCTGTAAACTAACAATTGATTTGACTCCCTTTTCCTTTGTAACTTGTGAATAATTCACATGTTTTTCAGCAGTACGTATGAGTTTGATTATGACTGACATATCCATTTGTGGGTTCAGTTCGGTTCACCATTGGATTCCAAATCCCCCTTTTGATGGTGCTGAAGAGAAAAAGTTAACAAGAGGAGACCAGCTGACAAGGATATATCGTGCCTCCAATAATTGTGGATTTTCATCTCTCTCTCTCTCTCTCTCTCTCTCTCTGCTACGGGCCTGCCCCAAGCTTTTATTCAATAAAATACATCTAATAATGTATTTTTATTCTAAAACACCCAACTTGATAAACTATTACAGTCACATTATAAATAATTTGTGGGGTATAACTGCGTTTACAGAATGCCAATTTTAACAGATGATATTGATTTTTTGGTTTACTATAGTTCCATTGCTTGTGTAGCTATGATTTCCATTATTTGTGGTATAGAATGAAAACCTAAAATGTATAGGGGTATTTTTTATTGAGTAGTATTAAATAACACAAATTTGTGTTCGTTTAAAATAATGTGATAAAACTTAGTTGATTATTGACGTAATAGGAGCCCATATGAATTTTGTGCTTTCCAATAAATTTTCTTATAATGATTACAAAGTTGTTAAGCTTAACATTTTCCATTTCTATGACTATTTATCTACTATTGCATATATTTTTGGCTGAAAATGAAAAGAGAGAGGAATGCATGTGTCCTGCTGCTCAGCTTAGGGTCAAGTTTTTGCACTCATTTGCGAAAAGGGGGACCTTGACTTTAATTTTACGATGATTGTTGATATACCAACAATTTTGGGCAATGATAAGAGATGAATTATATAGTTTTTTTTATTAAAACAAATGCTCTGTGAATCGATAATACGTAGCAATTTCATCCCTATGATTGATGCTAAAAGCCCTAAATTTCAGCAATTCATCTCTAAGTCAGGTCGTTAACTGGTTAAGAAACACTCTTTAAAGGAGTTCGAATTCTAAATTCTTAATTATCAACTGGACTAAATAGAAAAGAAATACTCAAACTTCCCATGCTGTGATCGCATATGCATCTTCTTCGTAGTCAACTTATACAGTTGATCGATTCCTATATCACCTCAGCTCTAAAAAAAACAAAAGGGAGAGGGAAATTCGGTGTTACAGCTCATCAAACCTTTTTAAAATCAATCAACAGAAGTTAGTACAATAATTGTAAACTATTAAGAAGATATTATCATTTCCAACTAATAAATACCAAACCAATTATCCAAGCAAAATTAAAAAAAAAAAAAAAACATAATACCAACCAATAATGTTGGTACAATAAACTTAAGTATGTGTGATATTTTATATTTAACCTTATTATATATATTAAGTCATATATTTAAAAAAATTATCTAAATATTCAAATCACATCGAATATTATTTAATAATAAAAAAATCTCGTTTTTAACTGAAATATCTTTCCTAAATTGAGAAAATAAATTTGGCAAGCAAATATAAAACGAGACACCTGCTAAAAAAAAAACGAAGTGGGTATTTTTAGAAAAGGAAATTAACTAGAATGTATTATGTTAAAAAAGGAAAAAACTAGAATGTAATTACACACAATAATATTGCCAGAAAACAGTAGGTATCTTGTTGTCACTTTCTATATACAGCTCAGAATATGTATATTGTTTGAGTTTTCTTACCATCCGAACAAACCCACATGAAATTATTAATTGAACTTCATTATTTTCCTCTTTATAAGGAGAGGACAGCAAAATATAAGTCTCACGCTTCAAATCAAACTACTTGTTCTTCCCATAGCTTCTCTCCCCCACTCTTAAAACTCCCAAAAACTCTTCTTTTTCTACCCTTTTGCTTTTCTTTGAACCCTTTAATTCATATCAGTAATCTTTAGTTTTCCATAAAAAGCGGGTAAAAAAAGATATGAGAGAAATCCTTCACGTTCAAGCTGGTCAATGTGGGAACCAAATTGGAGGCAAATTTTGGGAGGTTGTGTGTGATGAACATGGAATTGATGCCACTGGAAATTACGTTGGTGATTCACCACTTCAGCTTGAGAGAGTGAATGTTTACTACAATGAAGCAAGTGGTGGTCGCTATGTCCCAAGAGCCGTCTTATTGGACCTTGAACCAGGAACCATGGATAGTTTGCGCTCTGGTCCTTATGGGAATATATTCAGACCTGATAACTTTGTCTTTGGCCAGAATGGAGCTGGTAACAATTGGGCTAAAGGTCATTACACTGAAGGAGCTGAGTTGATTGATTCTGTTCTTGATGTTGTTCGTAAAGAGGCAGAGAATTGTGATTGCTTACAAGGTATTTGAACAATTGTTTCAATGAATCGATTTCTTTATTTACAAAACCCATCAAATTATTATTATTTTTTCCTTTTGCAGGTATATTCAAAATTCTATGTATTTTGTGCTAGATCAATATTTCAGATTAGACCACAATAAAAGGTTTAGAACCCAATATCAAGTCTCAACCTTTAATAAATGACATTCTGACAATGGGTTTTAGAATGCAAATCCCTCTCAAATCTTTAAAATGTTGTTGGGATGTTCTTCAATTTCTGATACATGTATACATTTTATCTTTTTGAGAAATCCCAAAACCTGATCCGATATTTGGATTCCAACACTTGTGGCAATCAATTCTAAAATTCTTACTGGCATGTATCATAATATGTGACAGGCTTTCAGATATGCCATTCTCTGGGTGGTGGAACTGGATCAGGAATGGGAACTTTGTTGATATCAAAGATCAGGGAAGAGTATCCTGATAGAATGATGATGACTTTCTCTGTGTTTCCCTCTCCTAAGGTCTCTGACACTGTTGTTGAGCCCTACAATGCCACTCTCTCTGTTCATCAACTTGTTGAAAATGCTGATGAGTGTATGGTTCTTGACAATGAAGCTCTTTATGATATTTGCTTCCGAACTCTGAAGCTCACAAATCCAAGCTGTAAGTTTAATGCCACTGTGATCTTTAATATGCTTTGATACCTGAATGAAAGTCTTAACATTTGTTGAATGAATGTGAAATGTTTCTCTAGAAATCATTGTCATTTTATCCCAATGGAAAAGATTTAACGTGAAATATTATATGCAAATCTATAGACTAACATTATGCTAATATTTGTAAGGCTCTGGATTTTGTTGACATATACAAAACTCAAATTAATATAAAAAGTGTACATGTATTGCAGTTGGTGATCTCAACCATTTGATTTCCACAACAATGAGTGGAGTAACATGCTGCCTACGCTTCCCCGGCCAACTGAACTCTGACCTCAGAAAATTAGCAGTGAATCTCATCCCCTTCCCACGCCTCCATTTCTTTATGGTTGGTTTTGCACCCTTAACCTCCAGGGGATCTCAACAGTACCGGTCCCTTACCATCCCAGAGCTCACACAACAAATGTGGGATGCCAAGAACATGATGTGTGCCGCTGATCCACGACATGGTCGCTACCTAACTGCCTCTGCAATGTTCAGAGGCAAAATGAGTACTAAAGAAGTAGATGAGCAAATGATCAACGTACAAAACAAGAACTCATCATACTTTGTTGAATGGATTCCAAACAATGTCAAATCAAGTGTTTGTGATATTCCTCCAACTGGGTTATCTATGTCTTCCACATTCATGGGTAACTCTACATCCATTCAAGAGATGTTTAGGCGTGTTTCAGAGCAATTCACTGTTATGTTTAGGAGAAAGGCTTTCTTACATTGGTACACTGGAGAAGGAATGGATGAGATGGAGTTTACTGAGGCTGAGAGTAATATGAATGACTTGGTTTCTGAGTATCAACAATATCAAGATGCTGCAGCAGAGTATGAGGACTTGTATGAAGAGGAAGAAGAGGTAGAGGAGAATTGAGGAAGCTTCAAATTTTTTTGGTTATGGCCATATTGTTACGTTTCAAGAGGCTGCAGAAGAACAAATGGAACTTGGTTTTAGTATTGCTTCTGCTATGTCCATTGATAATAAGGGCCTGATACTTATGTTAATTGGATTTGGAGTTTATTTCAGCATGTTGTAAACCTGTCTTAGTATTATTAGGAAGGATGAAGAGAAAACAAGGAAAAAAAAAAACTCTTTATTCCCTCCATATTGAAGTTTATCTTGTATGTAATTCTTCCTTTTTAACTTATGATGAATGCATTTGTGAGATTATTTCGTAAATTGTACAAGTCTTAGTTATTTCAATATAATGCAAATCAATTTATTTAAATTTTACGTTTTTTAAAGAAAATGCAATAGTCTTATTTTATAAACATCATAATTAATATATGAGCTAAAATATTTGTGTAAATTTGTATATTTCTTTGAAAAGATGTTATATAAGATGATTTTGGAACATTATTATTAATTATTAAAATGTGAAATGAAGGTAATGAAATAGTGAGTTATTATTAATTATTAAAAAATGTTTCTCGGTTTTTTAGGCTAGCAATGAAGATGTCAGGATGTGCTAAACATGTTTTGTGTCAGCTATATCGATATCATTTATTTGATTAGGAAAAAGTATCATAATCAGTTGAATGAAAAGACAGCTCGGAGTTGTAAGAGGGGTATGCATAATGAGAGAAGAAATGCAAATAAGGTTGAGCAGTCAAGTTGTAAAAGGAGGCGAAGGAAATAAAGGGGTTGAGAAAATTAAGGCTTCTGAGGGAGAGTTGGAGCATGATCAATGTAGCAGTGTAGAAGTGCGTTGCATGGAGAAGTAATGCTTTTGTGTGATAGGTGCAACAAGGGGTGGCACATTTATTGCCTCTCTCAGCCGTTAAAGCAGGTTCCGATGGGAAACTGGTATTGCTTAGACTGTGTCAATTCAGACAAAGATAGCCTTGGTTTTGTTCCTGGTAAACGTAACACAATCGAAGCTTTTAGGCACATTGCTGATCGAGCTAAGAAGAAATGGTTTGGATCAGCATCTGCTTCACTGGTGCTAATAGAAAAGAAGTTCTGGGAAATTGTGGAAGGATCTATTGGTGAGGTTGAGGTAATGTATGGCATTGACTTGGATACATCTCTTTATGGTAGTGCTTTTCCACGTACAAATGACCAGAGACCAGAGCAAGTTGAGGATAAGGAATGGGATGAATACTGTGGAAGTCCATGGAATCTAAATAACTTACCCAAGCTGAAAGGATCGAAGCTTCAAACTGTCCATAACAACATTACTGGCATAATGGTGCCATGGCTGTATGTTGGGATGCTATTTTCCTCTTTCTGCTGGCATTTTGAAGATCATTGTTTTTACAATCTGCACTGGTATGTTGATTGTTTTACATAATGCACTTTAATTTCACATTATGAACACGTATTTATTTCTGTTCATTTCTATCTCTTTTGGTGTTCATTTGTTCTTGTAAATTGTAAGTGTAATACATGGATCCAACTTTATTGGCTGTCTGAGTTGTGAAGAGGCTATTTATGAACCTACTATTATGCAAGAGAGTCTCTTAACTTACATTTTTGAATATTCAGTTAATTAAAAGTAATTCGGACTGTCCATGAGGTCTGTAACTCATGTCTTAGGCAACTTTAGTGTTGGGTATAGTGCTCACTTTCACCTAGAACTCTTTACCTCTACTTTCTTACTTAGGTGAAAAGTTGTACTGTTCTTTAAAAAATGAATGTCAGATGAATTATCAAATGGACATTTGAGAATAGTTTTTAAAATTCTTTTTCTTGATTTCTTTATGATGTACTTTACCAGTGTATGGTTCTAATCCTTTGACTAACTCAGAAATCTGCTACTCACTTTTACTCTGGTCTCAGGGGAGAACCTAAATGTTGGTACAGTGAAGCCGATGCTTTTGAGAAGGTAGTTACTAAATTATGTTAATTTCTCTTAAGATTTTATTTTCAATGACATTTTGTATTAGACTATATATAGGATGAGCCTTTATCTGTATTTGTATTCTGACCAATTTCTTATCTATTGTCTGATGATTCTATTGTGTATATATATGGAAATTTAAATTGGTAAAACAATTGTTCTTTTTTAAGTTTCTCTCTGCTGATATTTCAAGGAAAAAAGTGCCGACCTATATCAAATCTCTCCCAAGGAAACCAAATAGCTTTTTTTCGATTGAGTCAGTAATTTATTTTTTATTTTTTTTTCTAAATTTTACTGAGCGATACAGTAATTGTGTACCCCCTGAAGTTTTGTGCTGAAACTATTTTGATGTTCACATCGAACGTGTTTACTCAAATAGAGAAATCATTTATAAAAGAAAGGGCATTGTATAACCAAGCCATTTGACTCGTAATTGTTCGAGCTCGAGATGGGTTGTTCTTTGCAGACAGCGATCTGATATAATGTATTAATTTAATATAAATAATTGATTTCTAAATTAATTTGATTGAGTTGGTTATTGTTTCGTGAAATAAATTTTGTTAGAATTTATCACTGCTTTGAACTTTTTTTTTTTAGTTGTCATGGTGGATGTTGAGTGAGAGATTTCTGATTTTTAAATCCGACGAAGAAGTAAATCAAAGCTGAGAAATCTAAAATTGTTTTTTTTTTTTTTTTTAATGTGGAGTGGAGGGGAATTTGTAATTTAAACATACCTTGGGAGATTTTTAAAATTCTTTAATAAAATTATAAAAGTAATTCTTTTGAAATAAAGTATGAAAGTAATTTATTTTTTGAAATAATTATCAAAGTAAATTATTGAAATTTTATCCAACTACATGACTATTGGATCGGATAATTACCCAAAATTTATTACATACTATAATACTTTTGCTTCCTCCATAAATCTTAAAAATAAAAAAATAAAAGTTGAATGCTCTTATTTTCCGCTTAGGGCAACTGCCCTTATCTTCTCAAATAATGTCATGTATAAATCAAGTGATTTATTAATGTTTGATGTGATATTAAATTAAAAATATTAGATATTAAAACAATCCTAAAATCAGTTATTAATGTGTATGTAATTTGTGATAAAAATATATTTTCCTATACTCTACATCCCATTAAGATAAAAAATTTAAGATGTATTCCTTTCATCAGAAATGAAAAAGAAGCAACATCTATTTCCTTTTCATCACTGTTTACACCAGAATAGCAATTGTAAACTCAAACTAGCAAAAAAGCACGACGTGTTAATTTTTAATTAAATATTAAATTAAAAAGATAACAATTAATTCATATAACCTAACGCCTTCAAGTCCACACTCGTACAATTACACTCAATCACAGTCGCCCACAAGTCCACACACCTTTCTATAAGATTTTAATTCAAAAGCTCCCATTTTTATTTATTTTTTTTCAATTAATTTTCCTCCAAAACCTCCACGCCTATCTTTGCCGTTTCTTACCTTTTTCTTTTGCTTTTCCACCTCCTGCATTTCCTCTGTCAAAAACCCTAGATTTCAATTTCAAATCTAGGGTTTTGTTTCTTATAGTTGTTGAGTGCTCATACTTGATTCTGGGACCGCTAAGCTTTTGTTATTCTGTTTCTTTACCTCTGTGAAGTTTCTAATTTTCCTACATTTATTTTGAAGACATTCACTCAGTTCTTGGTTGGTGGGAGGTGAAAATGTCCAACCTTTGACATCACTATCATCGTTCTCTGGGTAAATTTTTTTTTAGTTAGCTGATTCTCTGCACTCGAACAAAAACCAATTGGAAAACCAGTAACTCGAATTCATCTCTGTCTTCTGTTTCAAAATTTAGGGTTAAAGAACATAGCTTTAGCTACATACCCTTTTTTTGTGTGGATATTTTAAAATTTTGATTATTCTTTTTGTAAATGCATGGATGGGAGAGAAGCCATGACACTGGCTGGTGGGTCATCTTCATATTACATGCATAGGGGTGGAATTGCTGGGTCTGGCTCTGGATCACAGATTGGTGGGTTGCATAACACACCTGGGTTCAGACCCTTGTCCAATACTAGCTTTTCACCTCAGCCCAACATCAGAGGTAGCTCTGATGGGTCAACATTTGCTGTAGAGTCTTCTCGTCCCAATTTTTCTCATGGAAACAGAATGGAGGTGCCTTCTGGAGTGCCCTCTAGTGAACCTGTTAAGAAGAAAAGAGGGAGGCCTCGGAAATATGGGCCTGATGGGCAAGTATCTCTGGGACTCTCTTCTATGTCTGCTCCTACTTATGCCACACCTGATTCAGGCTCACCAACTAACAAGCGAAGTAGAGGGCGGCCGCCTGGTAGTGGAAGGAAACAACAATTGGCCGCTCTTGGTAAATTTTCTTTTGCAATGCTGAATGCTGATATTTCTCTTACTTCTAAATTTTACTCTGGTTACATCATGTGGTAATTTTATGATTCTACGGGAAACTGTGAATGCTTATTTTTCGAACTGTAGCTTCAATGTCTGAGTTATGAGTCATTTCCATAAAAAAAAAAACTACAGAAATCACCTATACTTGTATATAAGTTGTAAAACTATGGTTTATGCAGGTCGCTGGTTTTCTACATTGTTCTGAGCATTGCTCTATTTTGCATATGTTTTTAGGTTTCTGTGATACATTTTTCTTATGTTAAATACTTTGTATAGGTGATTGGATGAACGATTCGGCTGGTCTAGCTTTTGCACCACATGTTGTCATCATAGGGGTTGGAGAGGTATGCATATCCTTGTAGCATGAGATCTATATTATAATGCAGTACAATGCCATTACTGACAATGAGATCTATATCCTTTCTATGTCCGGATATCTGCTGCCTGGACTTATCAATGTCTTCCATGAAAGCTAATGGGGTTAGGTGATATGTATCTGTAAGTCTAATATATTTAGTATTGCCTTGTTGCTGCAGTATGCTGTGTGAAGCGTGGACCCCGGACTCTACAATTATTTTCTTTTCTAGATGTAGAAAAGAGAGTATGAAAGGAAAAGTAATCATGCATCCCATCCCTGATAATAGCCACACATCCTCCTTTAACTTGGTATAATTTGTTACTATAGTCTTTAATGCTGTTCGTCAGATGAACCCAAATATGTTGACTGTTCTAGGACATAATATGGAAGCCTTGATACTAAAGACCACTATCACTGCTTATGTATACTGTCAAGGTTTCCAGTCTGTATACATTGGTGTAAATTGTTAAATACATGCTTGTGTTAAGAAAATGGCTACTGTAATCAAAATATGCACAATCGTTCCTTACCTATAAACATAGTTTGTGCTGTATATCTTTAGAAATTGTACCATACTTAAAAACTGAAAAAACATTTAACACCCTACTGGTTGTTTAATGTCTTCGATGGTTACTGCCTCAACAGTTTAACATCTAGCATCTTCCTTTAACTCCTTTTTGTATTTTATCAAATATCAATGAGTTAGGGTGTAGTTTTAATTTATGTTGTCCTTTTTCTTTACTTCCCTCTTAAATGAATAGTTGTTTATTTTTCTTTGCAGGATATTGTTGCCAAACTCTTGTCATTTGCACAACAAAGATCAAGGGCCTTATGTATCTTATCAGGCAGTGGAACGGTCTCATCGGTGTCACTGCGTCAGCCAGCATCTACTGGTGTCAGTGTCACATATGAGGTTGCATATTTTATTCATTTTCTTTTAGTTAATATATTTTACGTTGCTATGATGGCTGAGTTCCATTTCATTGATATTCTTTGTAATTCTAGTGAAGTAGTCTTTTTAAATTGTTTGTTTAACGTGAAAGTTGAAAACTTTAATTATTGGTTAGTTATTGGGAAGAGTGAGAGATGAAAAGAGTGTGGGTCATGTTGCATCTTTTAAACCTGTTTGTGGGCATCTCAATGTGTTTTTTTTTTAGTTAATGACCAACAGTTATTAGAGAAGTTGACTTTGTGTGTGGCTTTGCAGGGGCTATTGCAGATATTGTGTCTTTCAGGCTCTTACTTGGTTGCGGAGGATGGTGGTCCACGTAATCGAACTGGAGGTATAAGTGCATCTCTTTCCAGTTCTGATGGTCATGTTATTGGTGGTGCTGTGGCAATGCTTGTTGCAGCAAGTCCAGTCCAGGTAATGTTGTACTTTTGTAGTCCTAATGATTTTTGGTAAATAACAACTAGCACCCCAACACTAGCCCATATTCCTCCCAATTTAAGAAGATGAGGATGCTATGTTGTTATTTAAAGTTCTGGAGTGGTTTTTTGTTTGAATTTCCTGTGATTTTTTAGATAAAAAATGTTTGGTGTGGATCAAACTTGTAACGTGAAACGTGAAACGATGCAGAAGTAGTCTTATCACCAGACTTAGGTTAGCCACTAGTCTTAATTATAAAATAATAAGGTGGATTAGCAAAAAATAAATGTTGACATTCCTGCAAGAGATCTTTGTGGGTATTTGAAATGTAAATTGGCTGTACTGAAAACATTAATGGATAAGTGCTTAGGAGAAGTTGGATACGTTTATGGTTTATGATGAAAGAAGTGAAGTTTTGCGTCTTTATCTTGGTGCAGGTAGTAGTTTGTAGCTTTGTACATGGTGGTAAGACCAAGACTAAGCAAATTACTGGTGGTAAAAGAGAAGAGAATATTGAAGCTCAGCATGGTGGTAATATATTAACCACACCAACTAGTACTCCACCCACTCATAGTTATACTCCTTCTGCGACAGGCATTTGGCCGTCAACTGACATGAGAAATCCCCATACTGGTATTGACTTGATGCGAGGATGAAGATTTGTGTCTGCAACATAAGCAGCGATTTTGTACATATTTGTTAGCAATGTAACTTTAGCGGCTCATGTTAAGCTACTTACATCCTGTTCCAAATCCACTTCTGGTTCCTTCTGAAATCCACTTATGTTAATTTATTTGGAGTTCGACATTTGCAATCTCTTGCTGCTAATGATATATCTTGTGACTGGTGTGTTAACTTTCATTTGAACAATCAGTTAAAGACTGATAAGGTATAAAATTAATAAAATGATATAAATAATATAAATAGAAAGAATTAGTATTAAAATATATAGTTTTATTCTATAATTAAATGTGATTTTATAAAAATATCCTTACTAGTGTTCACTAACACTTGTAGAAGCTATTTTGCCATAATATGTATTTTGACCTTAAATTTACGCTATTTTAAGTCCTTAACTCTTGAACAATGCTGGTTTATTTTTGTTTGTACCCATTTCATTCTGGATCAGTGGATTGCCCAGTACTGTAAATGGATGACGAGTAGCCCAACATCATGCAACAACTATAAACCATATTAAGAAAGAGTAAACGGCTGCATAAGTCCTTAGCTTAAGGCCTTAAGTGTTGATTAATCCTTTCGTTTTTTTTGTCATTTTGAAATTAGAAAAGAAAAATATAATAAATAATATATACTAAAGCAATGATTATAAATAATTTATTTTTATAAAAAATATTTTGAGCATGGTTTAAACTGTGTTTTGTATTTAGAGATTATAATTTTATTGTTTAATAAAAAAAAAGTATAATTCTGATTTTTATAGAAAGAAAAATATTTTGATAAAAGAACTATTTTATCACATATTTTTCTTGTTTGGATTTTTAATTTTAGAATTAATTCCATTATTCATTATTGAGACAAATTTGGAAAAATGATAGCTAAGGTCCGTTATATTTTATAACATATTTTGAAGTGCATTTTTATCAAAACTAATTGTACTTACCTTTTTTTTTATTTGGCTATGCAAAATAGAGCGTAAACAAAGATGAGATATGATTCAGCTACCTAGCTCCTACCTTATCAAAGATAGGAAACTCAACCTTAAAGCGAGTGCAAGAAGACTCTTGAATCTGTTCATTGCTACCTGGTTCTTTACCTCCAATTGGTTGCATGGGAATGCTAAAATTTCCAATCCTATCATCAAGAAAAATGGATTAGTCGAAAACAATGCATTAAAGCAAAAAAAGAAAAACAAAACAAACAATTGATAGAAAAGATCAATAAGAAGAAGAGGGGGGACTAGAGTGGATCAGGAACCTTGGTTTTTGTTTTTCTCATAAATTTGATTAAGCTCAGTGTAATTTGAATTGGTCAAACCACTGCAGCAAAAATCACAAATAATTGGATATTGAAAGCTGATCACAAAAGGTTAGTTTCGTACTTAAACTAAGGGATGCAGAAATGGCAGATATGCTAGGATTTCTCTTAAAGACGAAGAGGCTTGAACAGAACCAGTCCACACTTCGAGCAGACTTTGTGCCTATATACACTGTGAAGATGTTATTATGCACGTGGAAGGTTACTGCATGTACAAAGTGAATATCTCATTCTCCAAGTGTCATAATCTTTAATGGGGTGGATAAACAGTTGGGATTATTGCATCAGAGAATACGTCATGAAATTGTGGTTCGATTGATTGATGTGAAATGGAAACTGGAGCCTTTATTTTTTTTACAATATGCTGCGTGAATCGTATGTTTGGCTGTAAATGTACACAAAATCCTTGCAGAATATGAGAAGGGTCGGTCCTTTTGTGAAAGTAAGAGCTTTTCATATTGATGGACAGTGACGGGTTTAATGCTTGGTATAGTTAGCTACCCAGATGTTCTACAGTTCACAACTTCGCATTGACGTTTAATATTTCATCTGTGAATGCAAATGTGAAACATTCTTAAGGTGAAAGCTTTATCTTCATCACGAATGACGCGATCCTAGCTTTGGTATTTTCTATTGTTTACAGAATTCAATTGCAAGAGCAGTAAGAGTGAGACCCAGCAAATTAAATTTTTTTATACCAATTTAATCTGCAATTTTGACTCAACAAAAGACAATAGGTGATTTCCACGCACACACTTAAAAAAAAAAGAGAGTATATTTTCGAACTTTGGCACTGCCACAGCTCATCCAAGACAAACCGTTGAACTTGTTAGATTAGTTGCAGCAAAACAATCTGAAGTGCATTCTTCTACATTGAGTTTCTTTCTCCTTTAAAGGAATGAATGGTGTATAAAAAAATATAAGAAAATAAGCAAAGAGAAAAAATGAAACTGTCATAGACTGATATTGTCACTCCATTCTGTTCACCCTCTCTAGGAGATTACTCATAGTAATAGTAAATCCATCTTGAAACTTCTCAAGTTGAGAATTTGAGTCCCCATACACTAAACCAGGTAACAATTCGTATACTATAAACCTTCTCATATCATCCCTCTCCCTCTTTGAAATCTTCATTAGCCTCTCCACAACATTTGTCTTCATTTGTCTCACCTCTTGTTGGTCTATAAACACTGAGTACATTCCATTGACTTCTGGCAAATGCCAAGGATATTGGTAATAAGCTGTAAAAGGATCAAAAACTACTGGTATGCAACCTGATATCAAAGAATCAAACAGAGATTTTCTTGTTGGGCTATCACCTGGTGGTTGTAAACAGAATTCAGACTCCACAAAAAGCTCGATAACCGATTCGGGTTGATCACATTTACCCGAATTACAATCAAGGAATTGACATTTTTGAGTGTCTGCTGAGGTAGTACACTGATTTATTAGTATTGATCTTATGTTTTCTGGTGCTTCAGGCCTTGCAGCTCCAGCAAAGCTAACCAAGTGTTTTCTCTCTGATGCGATAATTTTCAATTGCCAAGAGATTATATCATCATCAGAATGTGGGTGAAAGTAGGTTGGATGTGGAATTCCAATGTCATTTACATGCCATGGTTGTCTTTCAATCAAGAGCTTTATTGGGTTCTGCATTTGATCAAGCTCTAATAATCTAGTTCCCCAAAAACCAGTTTTTCTTCTAAAATCCCATGAAATTTTCCCCAATACAAATACATGATCCTTACCTGAATTCCGAGACCACGGGTTTCGTTTTTCAAGCCAGTTTAGTAAATCTAGAGCCAAGGTATCCTTGACATCGTTAGACACATTCTTGAAATGCCATCTTAGAATATCTAAACCACCATAAAATGGAACATAGAAAAGTTTAGCTTCATTCTCATTATAAACCCTGCAAGGATGCTTTAGAACCTTTGCATGAAAAATAGGCTCTAGTGAATATTGATGAGTTTGATACCATCCATTTCCGAGCTTTTTTATGGGTTCTCCCAAAGCTTCATTGGTAAAATACTTGCAAAAATCTATCCAAGGAACCATGTCTCTGCATTGACCAACCAAGTCCTTATTGAACTTTGATGGCAAATCATAAACATAAATACCTTTGCCTTCACATGACCCTTTTGCTTGATTCTTATCTGATGTCCATGACCGGTGTAAACGAAGCTGCCTTTCAACCGCCTTCACTGCATTTGCAATCTCTTCTTCTCTGCCCTGATCACTAGCTTTATTTCTGATAAGAACCTCAGCTGAGTCATCTCGAACAACTTCAATAATCTGATCTCTCTTGGTGTCTCCATTGCCGGTATAACTCGAAGTGCTACTGACATTGTTGAATATTGGAATTGAATTTTCATTTTGATATTTTCTCGTAACTTCATATGTATTAGTACTGTGAGCACTAATAGAGTCATTGTTGATTGTAGGAATCGGAAGTTCGAAAGTGGGTTGAGAACCTGCAGAGAGGCAATAAAGGTTGTTGAGCTTTCTTAAGGAAACACAAACACGAACAATATTGCCAGAAATAATGGTAGTGGAGGAAGACCAAAGTAAAATAAGGAGTAACAAGAAAATTGCAAGAGGAATTCGATAAAGAAACTTGAATAAAAAGATATTGTAGAAACAAAAATGTTGTTTTGTCTCTACTTTGTTGGATAATTTTGATTTCTTTTTGGACATAGAAATTGCCATTTTGAGAAAGAAAGTTTTCGCTTCTCTGGTTTCCTAGTAGGGAGGTTTCATTGTATTATACTTTGACTAGGAACATGGAAGCACGTATTAGAGGCTACAACACTTTTAAGTTGCATGCACGTTGGTGTAACACATATTATATTTATGCCATAATATGTATCTAACATATTGCAAAATAAAATAATAAGGGTTTAATTCAAGGGTTTTGTGTTTCTACCTTCTGTTCGCTTACATTGTTGTTAGACTCTTTTTTTTTTTTTTCCTTTGCTTGAATATTAATTTTTAGGCTTCTGAATGGAAAAAATAAAATAAAATACCTATGTACCATAAAATTTTATTTTAAGTTTGTTTAGTTTATAATTTATCTTTGAAAGTCGTTACTTAATACAAGGAGGTGGATCTTGGTTGGGGCTGGGCGGGATTACAGTTTCGGCCAACTTTTTAACAAAAAATTAATTACGTGTATATTTTTAGTATTAAATAAATATTTTATTTGTAGTAATATATTATGTCTAATTTTTATATACATATTTTAGTATATATTAACAATATTTAACAAATATATAGATAAAAATGACACAAATTGTAAATAAAGTAGTTATATATATATATATATTTTATGTATTTGGTAACTAGTAACAGAAATAAAATTAGAGTAATATACTATGTAAAAATTCTTCTTAAACATAATAATCCAAATAATGTTTAAATATTTTTATATTCAACATTATAAAAATAAAATTAAGAAAATATATATATATATATATATATATATATATATATATATATAAACTTCATATTAAAGCTTTTAAGTTTATGTTTATTATATTTTATTTCAATCCAAATTTTAACTTTATCTAATATTATATTATTTGACATTTTATTTTAATAATCTTTTAGAATTTATTTGAAATTTTTTTATATAAAAAATTTATTATTACTAGTCATTCTTATATTGTTTATAAACATATATTTTTAAATATAGTCTCAAGTTTAAAATTACAAATCATATTTTACTTTTTACATTTTCATATGTTTATTCTAGTTTTAGTTTCAACTATAAATCTTAATGTATTTGATTCAGCTTTTTATTTGCTTAAATTTTTTAATTAATAAATTTATTTTATTCATGAATGATACTAATACTTATTAACTTGTTATATTTTTGTTATAAGTTAATTATAATGTGTTAACTCTATGTCTATATTATAATAAGACATAAAAAAAATTAGTGTTGGATTGAGTATAATTTATTATAACTCTTACTAATTTTTACTTTGTATAAAATAATAAAAAAAAAATTTAACCCCGCCTAATTTTTTTTTTTTTCTAGCTCTGCCCGGATACAACTTGGCTCTTTGTATTATTTCTTTGCCAATTGACTCGTGATTATATTTGAACATTTAACTTAGATTTAAACAAGTTATTTTCTCTCGTTAGCTGTTGCTAAGGTTTAGTATGTGGGATATCAAATGGATTGATCTGTAGGTCTATTAAGTTGGCAGAACATGACTCATTAAAATTTTAGCATGATACAACATAAACTGCTAGCTACTAGCATGGAAAGCATAATTATTTTGAAATTTGATTCAATAAAATAAGTAATAAATATTTTAAATATATCAAAAGTTGGACATAGGGAGATCGAGTGTCTTTTGGTAAATGTTAGCTAGTAGTTTGACTCCCATATATTTCATAAACAACATATATTTTTAAAAAAAAATTTAAAATTTATAAATAAATATATTAAATAATATTATATATAAATATAAAATAATTGACCCAATGGTCATGGGTTGTAAAGAATAAGGCTAACCTCTAATTTAAAATAAGTAACAATAATTTTAACGAGATAAAAAAAAAAAAAAAAGGTAAAGAGTAAGGCTAATTTTGAATTTATTTGTACAGAAATAAAGAACTAATTAACGAACATAAATTTTAAAAAAATTAAATTAAAAATATTTTCAATAATGAATTCGACATAATATAAAAATATCTTGATTCTAAATTAATAAAAAAAAAATGATCTTATTATTTTCATTAATACTTTCACACAGCTTTCTGTCACTAACACTTTAATTAACGCAATTTGTCACCATAACATTGTAAGAAAGATTAAGAGACATAATATAGACGATCAGAATTTCTTAAATGTGTCCACGTTAACTTTTTTTAACGACACACTTTAATTATGATAAAAGCGGAGTTTGACTCGCAAATGGGAACTTTATTAACAGTTTAGCTGTTATCGGAGCCATCGTACAACGTGTGACTACAACGCAGCCACGTGTACAAATTTATAGGAAAACCGATAACGTTCTAGTTTTGCTTGTCTTGTTTCAAAATTTCCCACTGTTCTTGTCCCTGGACGGCTGAGTAATAATTCTCTCCGAAGGAGCGGCACTTTTGGCGCTTGCACGGAAGCCCAAAGAAGCAAATAAAATCGACTAGATGGAAAGAGGAAGAGAAAAAATAAATACAAACATGGAGCTGAAAGTGTACGCCGATAGAATGTCCCAACCATCGCGTGCAATTCTAATATTCTGCAAGTAATTTCAATTTTCGCTTTAGCCTCCCAATCAAAACTTAATTGTCTTTATTTATTGGTTTAATTTTATTATTTGTGAATTCTTTTGTAAAGGATGAATGGCATAGAATTTGAGGAGATCAAGATAGAATTATCTAAAGGAGAACATAAGTCCCCTGAATACAAAGGTAGTGCTAAAGTCTTTCTACTCACTTAAGTTTTATGTATACTTTTCCTCCGCTTCATCAAATGGGTTTACAAAATGTAATAAAATTTGAAACGGGTTTAGATTCCAATATGGTACTAAAAGCTTTCCTATAGAACGATTACTGAGTTGGTCAGTTAAATAGAAAAATATAATATTAAAAGATTAAGAATAACTATTCCCAAGGCCCAAACCCAATCAATAATTAGAGAGTTGTGCTTATGCATATATATATGTCAGTTAGAAAGTTGGAGATCTGTGATGATGGAGTGATCGTAAATTAGAAGAATTGAAGTTATAATAATAAAAAATAATTTTTTTATAATTAAATCATGGCTGGGAGGACCCTTTTGACTATAATGAAGTTTCTTTTTATTGTTCATTAAAAATTAAATGTTATTTTATTTTTATTTATTTTAATGTGGACCTAAAATATTCCTTTGTATGTTACTTCAGAAATAAATCCAATGGGACAAGTTCCTGCTATTGTTCACGGAGACGTTAAGCTGTTCGAGAGGTACTTGTTATATTTTCTTTTCCTTGTTTTCAAAATTTCTGCCTTTATTTTAATGTGAAATTGACCCATATATCCCACATTTTATTCAATTGCATAACTAGCTTTATGCTCAAGTAATAACCAAATAAACTAGTTGTAAACCTTTATAAATTGGGATGAAATGGACATACATGAATAATAATTTTGCTAAAATATAGGTGTGTAAGTTAATCACACTAATAACTTAATTGTTTAGGGGGATGATATTCTACCTGATATTATTTTAAAGCTAGGTTGTATATCATTATTTTGTAATATTTGTATATCATGCTTCTCTGGTTTTCTTACGCTCTGTTTAACACTTCATGGGCATAGCTTCCAGTTCCATAGAGCACTTGGAACCATAAGTGTGGTTAACTTGTAGCTAAGTTATAAATTCATCTATTAACTTCTCTTATTGTGGTATGTAATTTTCTCATGCTTCCATACTCTGCAGCAGTGGACCGTTGTTTGTTGTTGTTGCTTCTGCTGCTTGTGACCAACCCTTTTATTATGCTTACTGTTTTACAAAATGCAGAGACTGAGCCCCCTTTTCTCTTTTTAATTTTCTGCAGTCATGCAATTCTCACGTATCTTGCTAGTGCATTTCCTGGGGTCTCAGATCATTGGTAAGTTACATGCTTGTTCCTTTGCTATACTTGATGCTTTTCGTATCCAAGGCACTTAGAAATTAGAATTTTTGTGGTGTAGAGTATTGGTGGAAGATTTATCTCACTACCCAAAAGCCTAAAGAAAACAAACATGCATGTAGATTGTTACTTTCTTTTTCTATGTTAGATTTACACTTTAAATATTGACGAAACTCCTCCTTGACGTATTTTTAAGCGGAAAAATAGGAGAAAGTTAGCAATTGAGACATGTCCTGTGATGCAAAATCATCAAGACATACCACCACATTATTTGTATCTGCAGTGATCTTAAGCAACTTTCCTATTTATTTTTCAGGTACCCTGCAGATCTTGTCAAAAGAGCTAAGGTTCAATCAGTATTGGATTGGCATCACTCTAACTTACGTCGCGGTTCAGGTGCATTTGCATCACCTATTTGTGAAGTTTGTTTTTGCATTCTTGCTTTTGGGTCATAGTCATTGGTAAAATTATGTTTCCGTAACATGGGAAGGCAATGGATAACTGTAATTATCCAAGAAGAGCTTCTTACTTACAACTGCTCAATCTTTCTAACGCTTGTTTTGTGTATATGCAATTTTGTTTCCTTTTTAAATCAAGTCAGGGAAGTAAATAGACTGGTGAAAAGTTCAAGATCTTGCTATCCAGTTAGTTAGCTTTTAGTGTCTGTTCGGTTGTTGTTGTTTCTAATTTATACCATTGTATAGACTCTTAATACTATTGTACTTTGCCCGTGTCCATTTGTTTTATGTGCTTATTTCTCTTTTTCTTGATGCTTTCAGTTATGTATCTTCTCAATACTGTATTTGGACCTGTCTTTGGATTAACTCCAAACCCACAAGCAGCTGCTGAAGCTGAAAAAATACTGTCCTCTTCCTTGTCAATAATAGAGTCTTATTGGCTTGAAGAAGAAGGCAAGTTCTTGCTTGGTGGTCTTCAACCATCTCTAGCAGATCTCTGCTTGGTTTGCGAAATTATGGAGTCTGAGGTAAAGAGCTAGACATGTCTAATAATACTTCAGAACTCTATCCAAGCTGTTACTCATCATCATATAAGAGTAGCGAGATAATTTAAAAAATAAAAATAATAACTGATGGGTACTAATGGAACACTGCTTGTACGCAGCTTATTGACGAGAAGGATCGGACTCGTATTTTTGGTCCATTTAAGAAGGTTCATGAATGGATTCAAAACACAAAAACGGCAACAAGCCCTCATTTTGAAGAAGTTCATGAAACTCTTTATGGTGTCAAAGCAAGGTTTCAAGAGCCGCGAGCTGTGGATGGGAGCAAAGAACAAAGAGTCTAGCACTTAAAATTGCAATGTTGCCTTCAAAGGGGATTACCATATTACTCATGTTTATTGAATGTAATAACAGTTTGGATCTGGCTTGTGTCAATTAACGTTGCCGCAATATATGTAGTAAATGTATTGCTCAAAAAATAGATTGGTCAAACTTTATGAATATTGTGTCACTTAAATACGTATACTTTGTAATATTTGTATTTTGTAATATGATGTATTGGATAGCAAGAACTATGGTGTATTTAAGTTTTTATTAATCTAGTTATTTACATGTTTTACTTTAGACATATTAAAAAAATATAAAATTTATAAATTATTGTTTTTAATCTAAAAATATAATTAATTATATTTTACTGTTAAATTATTCACATATAATATTTAATATTTTACTTGATTTTTATCTTGATTTTTAAAGTTATTAACTAATTTAAAAATATAAAATCATATGAACCATTGATTTAAATTATTTTAGGGTTAAAGATTATTGATTAGTTAATAACGTTGGTCTCTAAACATATTCATTAAAAAAATAATCTAAAATGTTTTGTTTTTTCTACATTTGATCTCTATCCTCGATTCTAAAGTAACATGTGTATTTCTTTTTAAAAAAAGTAAATTTTTAATCAAATTTCTATTAACACCATTAATAATGTATTATGTCCTAAATTATTTATCTCTCAATCACAATGTGACATATATATTTATTTTTAAAAAAGTAAATATTTAATAAAATTTCTGTTAATAGCATTACTTTAATCATAAAGTAATGTTTTTAATAAAAATTTTATTGTATATTTAATTTTTTTAAAAAGAAGTACATACATGTGATTGATGATAAATACTTTAGGATACAATATATTATTAATGGTATTAATAAATTTTTTATCGAATATTTTAATATTTTTTTAAAAAGTATATATATTACTCTATAATTGGAAGATTAGACATATAATTTGAGATATAATATTCTGACTCTAAAAAATATATAAGAAATATATGTATACCGTATTAAATATGAAAAAATGTGTTCAAACTCTGTAGGGGTTATCACGAAAACAAAAAAAAACAAAAGAAAATTACCCTTAAAAATAAAACTCAATTTACTTACTTTTTTTTTTTTTTTGAATCTGAATTTAAATATTTGGGCTTCCATAAGAGATAAAGAGGGCCCAAAATTAATAAAGCCCGGTCCACGCTTGTCAGATAGCCGCCTAACGGTTTTCTTTGCTAAGCGGCTATTCTTCCCCCACTGTTCCATTCGTTACCAGATAAAGATCATTGGTTCAGCACCCAGAATGTCATCAACATCGATTTCCATATAGCATTCCACGAACAGAGAAATACACGAAGAAAGAAGTAAAACAGATAAAATGCAGCTTAAGGTGTACATTGATAGGATGTCGCAGCCGTCACGTGCAGTTCTAATCTTCTGCAAGTAATTATCTTATTTTCTCGTCAAATTAAAATTTTGGGTTCTTCTCCTTTTGGGATGTCTGAATTTTCTCTCCTTTTTTCGTTTTTGTTATTGAATTCAGGGTTAATAGAATAGACTTTGAGGAGATAAAAGTGGACTTATCGAAGCGTCAGCACATGTCACCTGAATTCGAAGGTATGGAATATTATACTTCATGAAATTTTCGAACAAAATTTGCACATGGAACTAGGAGAAGAGACCTCAATGGAATGGAATTGTTGATTTTCCAGTCTCAACTTTAGAACTAACATAAAAACAACTAGATCCTTTTTTCAATTGGGTTGTGAGTTTGAATATGTGAGATTTTTTGAAGGAGATATTTGATGGAACAGTTTGTTTTGGTTACTAGCTGGAGGGAAAAAGTAGATGTTTTTGTTCTTTAATGGCGAGGATCCAATCTGTGTTATTTGAATCTAATGGCAAAGTGTTAGAGTGTTTTAAATGGGCTGGTTCTTACTCAAGAGCTAGCTAAAGAAAGTGTGGTGTTCAATCACATATAAATATTATAATAGTCAAGTAAATTGACAATACAAATATTAAATATATATTAATTGTGATTAGGTGTATATAACTAATTACTTTAATTATAAGATTCTAATTAAATAGTTTTCTAAGATAGAATCATAGCTTTGTGTGTATATATATGTATTATTTTTCAATGGAATTAAGCGAAATAATTTTTTTCAATCTTGAATAACCTGGTATCAGAGCATTAGGGTTACAAAGTTGGGATTTTTTTTGGGGTAAACACAAATTAGGGTTTAGTGCATTTTTTGGTTCCAACTTAGGACACCCTTTTAGAGTAAACATTAATTCTCACTGCTGGCACAGGGAGGAAGCCCAACCGCCGATCGGCAAAACCCTAGAGTCCGGTGACCAGACGAGTCGCGAGTGGGCCCCACGAGCCACTGCAAGTTTTAGTAAACTTCCCATGCGTCGGCGCGTGACGGCGCGTCTCCTCCAGTAGTCTTCTCGGGTCGTCCTTGCTCTGCTCGCCGACGTTCCCCTGTGTCATTTGTGGTGGTTCGGCACTCATTGGTTCAGGTTTGGGTTCTTCTAGTTTGGCTTTTGGCCAATTTTTGTGTTATTGTTCGTTGCCTTGTTGGATTTTGTTTGCTTGCTTGTTCGCTGTCTTGTTGTTTGTAGGAGTTATGACTGAAAATAAATCTAGTGTTGTGACGGATATGGTGCCTGTGATGTCTAAAATCACGGACCATAAGTTCAATAGCTCGAATTATTTGAATTGGAGTAAGACCATTCGACTTTATTTGAGAAGTACTAATAAAAATACTCATTTGACTAACAATCCTCTTAAAGATGATTCAAAGCCGATATGGCTTAGAGAAGATGCCCGTTTATTTCTATAGATTCGAAATTCTATTGAGAACGAGGTATTGGCTTGATCAATCATTGTGAATTCGTTAAGGAATTGATTGATTATTTAGATTTCTTATATTCTGGTAAAGGAAACCTTTCTCGCATGTATAAGGTATGCAAGGCATTTTACCGTGTAGACAAACAAGATCAGTCCCTCACGAATTATTTTATGGAATTTAAGAAGACTTATGAGGAGCTCAATAGTTTGATGCCTTTTAGCCCCGATGTGAAGGTTCAGCGATGCCAACGTGAGCAAATGGCTGTCATAAGTTTTCTTGCTGGTCTTTCCTCTGACTTTGAGACTGCTAAGTCACAGGTTCTTTCTGGTTCTAAGATCTCCTCTTTACAAAAAGTATTTAGTCGAGTACTTCGTACAGAAGGCACTCCACCTGCTCAATTAAATGGTGCTTTGGTCAGCCGAAATAACAATTATGAGCTTGGAAGGTCAACCTATATGAGTGAAAATAGAGGAGATGGCTTGCAAGGGTTTGAAACTCGACCAAAGGATCCAGGAGGAATTGTGTGTTACTATTGTCGCAAACTAGGATATACGAAACGTGATTGTAGAAAGCTTCAGTACAAGAATCAAAAAAGTCACTCGGTCCATATTGCATCCACTTATGATACTTCTGAAAAATCGGTTCTTATCTCTGTAGATGAATTTATCAAATTCTCAAAATATCAAGAATCACTAAAGTCTTCATCACCTTCTGTCACTGCTATTGCTGATTCAGGTAAACTAAATGCGTGTCTTCTTTCCTCATCTTCCAAATGGGTTATATGACAAGTAATTCTAGTCTCTTTTCTACTCTTCAGTCACATACTTCCACCTCTACTGTTACCTTAGCCGATGGGTCACCGTCTCGTGTTCTTGGGTCTGGCACAATCACTCATACTCATTTGCTTCCTTTGTTGTCTGTCTTACATTTACCTAACTTATCCTTTAATTTGATTGCTGTAAGTCAGCTTACTCGTAATCTTAACTATTGCATCTCATTTTTTTCTGATCATTGCTTATTTCAAGATCTTATGAGCAGGAAGATTATTGGTAAAGGACATGAGTCTGGAGGCCTCTACATTCTTGACACACCAATATCGAAATTTGTTGCTTGCTCTGGTGTAACCTTTCCCTTCGAGGCACATTGTAAACTGGGTCATCCATCTCTTCCTTTACTTAAGAAGCTTTGTCCTCAGTTTAGTAAGGTGTCTTTATTAGATTGTGAGTCTTATCAGTTTGCAAAACATCATCGTCTTAGTTCAAGTCCAAGAGTTAATAAATGTGCTAGTGTTCCTTTTGAATTAGTTAATTCTGATATTTGGGGTCCTTGTCCTATTTTGTCTAAACCTGAATTTAAGTATTTTGTTACTTTTGTAGATGATTATTCTTGTGTAACTTAGTTATATTTAATGAAGAATCGTTCTGAGTTATTTTCTATTTTTTTGGCATTTTGTGCTGAGATTAAAATTCAATTTAATGTTTCAATTCGTGCTTTGCGAAGTGATAATGCCAAAGAATATACATCCGCTTTGTTTCAATCTTATATGGTTCAAAATTGCATGCTTCATGAAACTTCTTATGTTGATACTTCATCTCAAAATGGAGTGGCAGAACATAAGAACAAACATCTTCTTGAAACTGCACGTGCCTTATTATTTCAAATGAATGTTTCTAAACTTTTTTGGACTGATGCAGTTTCAACAGCATATTTTCTTATTAATCGCATGCCCTCATCTGTTCTTCATGGTGAGATTTCTTACAAAATTCTGTTTCCTACTAAGTCACTATTTTTGGTTGACCCTAAAATATTTGGTAGCACTTGTTTTGTTTGGGATGTTCGTCCGCATGTTACTAAATTAGATCCCAAGTCTTTAAAGTGTATCTTCCTTGGTTATTCTCATCTTTAGAAAGGTTATAGATGTTATTGTCCTAGTCTCAACAAATATCTTGTCTCAATTGATGTTACCTTCATGGAAGACACACCCTATTTTTTGTCTTCTCCACCTCCCACACGTCGAGGGGAGGATGATGATTTGTTAGTCTATTCTATCACATCATTTGAACTTGTCTCGGATCCAGCTCCTGTCAAATCTCCTATTATTCAAGTCTACTCCAGACATAGACCTTCTGATTCATGTCCTGCACCTACTCCTTCGTCTTCAGATCCAGTCATGAGCGATAATCTTCCTATTGCATTGCACAAAGGTAAACGTCAATGTATTTATCCTATTTTTTCTTTTGTTTCTTATAATTGCTTGTCATCTTCCTCTTGCTCTTTTATTGCCTCTCTTGATTCTATTTTTATTCTTAAAACTGTTCACGAAGCTATATCTCATCCTGGTTGGCATCATGCAATGATAGAGGAAAAATAAAGAAAGTTCTATTCCCCCATATCAAATCCAAAATTAACATTGAACACGAGATTTAGGAACCAATATCCAGCAAAGAAACAATAGAAAAGATTAAAAAAAAAAAAAGGCTTTAAGCCACCTTTGATTGTTCGAAAAATTGGTAGCTTATAAGCCACATTGGAACCCAAAGAACAAACAATTGTCCGATGACTTTAGAACTCCTATTAAATTATTGTGGTAAATGTCAATCAATACCTTTATAAGCAAGTCTTGATGAATAAAGTCATTGTAATAGCGATAGAGACTAAACTCATTAAAAAAAAACAAAAAAAACAAAAATAACCCTATCTTAATATTAAAATCTGACTTTTAAAATCTAAAAACGGAAACATTTTAAAACATGAGTATTAAATTGGAACCATTTGAAAAACATAAATATTAAACTGAAACTACTTAAAAATATAATCAATTTGAAATATTTTTGATAAAATATAAGTACTGAAAAAGTACCAAGCCCCTCCTATTAATTCTGATTATCCCTTTTCCGGCTTAATCATCGCCCTTTTGGCAATTTTATTCAACGCATAGATCACTGTGTCATATAGTATGTACATGGAAAATACCAATTTGAGATATTTTTGATAAAATATGGGTACTGAAAAAGTACCAAACCCCTCCTATTAATTATGGTTATCCCTTTTCCGGCTTAATCATTGCCCCTTTGGCAATTTTATTCCACGTATAGATCACTGTGTTATATAGTATGTACATGGAAAATACCAACCAAAAAATTTTCTTTATATACAATTTTTCTCATCAGTCACAATTACATTTTTTTTCGATAACTAATATGCTCCTAAATGGGTACAAACAAAACTGAACCTATTATTTATTGCATTCAATCCTATTTCTTTTATCTCAAGGTTGTCCAGCTTCTTAGGTCTCTTGTATTTCTTCAACAAGAGAGAGCAACAAACAACACTGACAGATGAGGCTGCCATTGCAGCTCCAGCAACCCATGGCGGCAAACGGAATCTGGTAGACGGGAAAAGAGCTCCTGCTGCTATTGGGATGCCAAGCACATTATAACCCAATGCCCAGATGTAGTTTAAACGAATAGGAGAAAATGTCTTCCTGGAAAGATCGATGGCTGTAATCACATCCTCCAAGTTGCTTTTCATGAGAACAATATCAGCTGCCTCGATAGTTATGTCTGTTCCTGCACTAATAGCCATTCCAACATCAGCTGCTACAAGTGCTGGTGAGTCATTGATACCATCACCCAACATTGCCACTATATACCCTGATGCCCGAGGATATAAGAAAATAAAATTACAGCTACATTGTACTAATAAACAATATAAGAAGCTAGAATGTACTTAACTTTTAAAGTACGAGTATTAGAATGTACCAGTTGAAAAATTAGGGACTAAAGCGTTCCAAAAACATAAGTTTAGGGACTATATGAGTTTTTTATTTTTTATTTTATAAATATAATGTTGTCACCATCTTCATAGCTTTTGGGAGATCAATGACTAGCTCTAACGTGATATGGTTTTGTGTTCGAATTCATGTAATCCAAATTGTAATTTCAAGTATTGGGCATACAAGTATATAGAGCCCACATTTGAAGGAGATTGTTAGAATTTATAAATATAAAGCTGGTTATCTTTTGATAACTTAAGATATTGGGAGAATCAGTAAGTGTCGAAGCAAACCCACCTGCAAGTCTTTCACCTTTTCTGCCTTTTGTTTGAGTTTGGCTTCAGCTATCACAATGTCAATTCCAACTTTCGTGGCAATATAATTGGCCGTACCCCAATTGTCACCAATCACCATTATACTCTTAAATTTCATGGATTTTAGAGTGGAAATGACCTCCTTACAACTTGGTCTTAATGGGTCAGATATGACTACAATTCCGACGACTTCTTTGTCAATAGCTACTAAAATGCCAGTTTGAGCCATTTCTTCTGCTTCTGCATCCTGTGGAATGACAATGTTGTTCTCTACCATTAAGCTCTTGTTTCCCACAAATACTTCCTTGTTTCTAACATTAGCCTTCACTCCCTGGCCTATAATTGAGACGAAATCTTGTGCTTTTGGTCAAGCAGGGTTCTCTTAATCTTTTCTCAACTTTTTGGCATGCTCAATTATGGCCTTTCCTAGTGGATGCTCACTGTTTGCCTATTCAAGAACATCAACATAATGTTATCAATGAGAACTAATACACATTTTAGGTTCTCTACATTGTTTAGAAAATAGATTTTACTGCATTGCATATACATAATTAGTGTTATTGATAGCAAGAGTTTGTTTTGGAATATGCCTATGACGACCTCTGTTACATCAAAGAGTACATAGAATTGTAAAGGCGCTATATGGTTTAGGATTCTAGTACTGGCAACCTCTGGCTTTCCGACAGTAAGTGTTCCCGTCTTGTCAAAGACAATGCAGTTCACCTATAAAACAAGTCCAATGATACTTAAACAAAACATGGTTGAAGTTTTGTTTAATTTAAAATCATGAATCTAATTATTTGTCCCTGTCTAGGTAAGTAATTGATAACAAAACATAAATAGAATTGATGAAGCTACTCAAAATTTAAACATTCTTGGAGGTCGCCTAAAGAAAGAGAACTAACCTTATGGGCACTTTCTAATGCTTGGCCACCTTTGATGAGTACACCTTGGGTTGATCCAACTCCAGTACCCACCATAACAGCAGTAGGAGTTGCTAGTCCTAAAGCACAAGGGCAAGCTATAACCACAACTGAGATTCCAAACTGTAGTGCAAGCTCGAAACTGTCCATCAAAGTGGGATCCAAGATCTCGGTACCAGTGGAACTTTCCTGCTAAGAACCAGGTTAACCAAGTTGAAAATGCAAAAGTGATAACCTGCAAAAACAAAAAGACATAGCCTGTCAATAAAAACCTCTTCACACATAAACTACTAAAAAGTAAAACTTTCAAAATGAATTCAAAGATAGCATACAAAGTCCATTTTTTGCTTACCAAAGGCACAAAATACTGGGAAATTCGATCAGCAAACTTCTGCACAGGAGCTTTAGCCATTTGAGCCGATTCAACAAGCCGAACAATCTGTGAAAGAGCACTTTCTGATCCAACCCATGTTGCCTTAATATGTGTTAGATGTATTAGTTGTAGATTAGGTGTCATTAGGTGTCCATCACTAGTATAGTTGGATATTAGGTGTCTTTCACTAATTTATGTTCCTAAGTTTGTATATAAATATGTAGCACCTATGAATGAAATAGATGTGAGAAACAATTCCTTTCAATCTCAGATTACATGGTATCAGAGCAAGCAACAGATTTCAATATTGGTGTGTCCAAAATATAGAGGCCTCCAGACTCATGTCCTCTACCAATAATCTTCTTCGTCATAAGATCCTGAAATAAGCAATGATTAGGAAAGAATGTGATGCAACAGTTAAGATTGTGAGTGAGCTGACTTACATAGATCAAATTAAAAGATAAGTTAGGTAAATGTAAGACAGACGACAAAGGAAGTAAGGGAGTGGGAGTAATTGTGCCAGACCCAAGAACACGAGATGGTGACCCATCGGCTAAGGTAACAGTAGAGGTGGAAGTGTGTGACTGAAGAGTAGAAAAGAGACTAGAATTACCTGTTGCTTGCTCTGGTGTCACCTCTCCCTTCGAGGCACATTGTAGACTGGGTCATCCATCTCTTCCTTTACTCAAGCAGCTTTGTCCTCAGTTTAGTAAGGTTTCTTCATTAGATTGTGAGTCTTGTCAGTTTGCAAAACACCATCGTCTAAGTTCAAAACCAAGAATTAATAAACGTGCTAGTATTCCTTTTGAATTAGTTCATTCTGATGTTTGGGGTCCTTGTCCTATTTTGTCCAAACCGGGATTTAAGTATTTTGTTACTTTTGTGGATGATTATTCTCGTGTAACTTGGTTATATTTAATGAAGAGTCGCTCTGAATTGTTTTCTATTTTTTGCGCATTTTGTGCTGAAATTAAAACTCAATTTAATGCTTCAATTCGTACTTTGCGAAGTGATAATGCCAAAGAATATACATCAGCTTTGTTTCAATCTTATATGGTTCAAAATGGCATGCTTCATGAAACTTCTTGTGTTGATACTCCATCTCAAAATGGAGTGGCAGAACGTAAGAACCGACATCTTCTTGAAACTGCACGTGCCTTATTATTTCAAATGAATGTTTCTAAACCTTTTTGGGCCGATGCAGTTTCAACAGCATGTTTTCTTATTAATCGCATGCCCTCATCTGTTCTTCATGGTGAGATTCCTTACAAAGTTCTGTTTCCTAATAGGTCACTATTTCCGGTTGACCCTAGGATATTTGGTAGCACTTGTTTTGTTCGAGATGTTCGTCCACATGTTACTAAATTAGATCCCAAGTTTTTGAAATGTATCTTCGGTTATTCTCGTCTTCAAAAAGGTTATAGATGTTATTGTCCTACTCTTAACAAATATCTTGTCTCAATTGATGTTACTTTCATGGAAGACACACCCTATTTTTCGTCTTCTCCTCTTCCTGCACGACAGAGGGAGGATGATGACGTCTTGGTCTATTCTATCACATCATTTGAACATGTCTCAGATCCAGCTCCTGTCAAGCCTCCTATTACTCAAGTCTACTCCAGACAAAGACCTTCTCATTCATGTCCTGCACCTGCTCCTTCGTCATCAGATCCAGTCCTGAGCGATGATCTTCCTATTGCATTACGCAAAGGTAAACGTCAATGTACTTATCCTATTTCTTCTTTTGTTTCTTATAACTGCTTGTCGTCTTCCTCTTCCTCTTTTATTATGTCCCTTGATTCTATTTCTATCCCTAAAACTGTTCACGAAGCAATATCTCATCCTGGTTGGCATCATGCAATGATAGAGGAAATGAATGCTTTAGATGACAATGGTACTTGGGACTTGGTTGATTTACCTTCGGGAAAACGGGCAATAGGATGCAAATGGGTGTTCACAGTTAAGGTTAATCCTGATGGGTCAGTTGCTCGATTAAAGGCTCGTCTTGTTGCCAAGGGATATGCTCAAACCTATGGAGTGGACTATTCTGACACTTTCTCTCCTGTTGCTAAATTGACCTCAGTTCGGTTGTTCATTTCTATGGCAGCTACTCACCATTGGCCTTTGCATCAACTAGATATCAAGAATGCTTTTCTTCATGGTGATCTTCAAGAGGAGGTGTTTATGGAGCAACCTCCGGGTTTTGTTGCTCAGGGGGAGTATGGGCGAGTTTGTCGTCTCCGCAAATCTCTGTATGGTTTGAAACAGAGTCCCCGTGCTTGGTTTGGAAAATTTAGTCAAGCTATAGAAACGTTTGGTATGATGAAAAGCAAGTCTGACCATTCTGTGTTCTACAAACAATCAGAAGGTGGTATCATTCTTTTAGTTGTGTATGTGGATGACATTGTTATTACTGGAAGTGATACCACAGGAATCTCATCTCTTAAGTCTTTCCTGCATACTCAGTTTCACACGAAGGATTTGGGGATGCTAAAGTATTTCTTAGGCGTTGAAGTCACAAGGAGTAAAAAAGGTATCTTTCTATCTCAGAGAAAATATGTACTTGACTTATTAACTGAGACAGGAAAATTGGGAGCAAAGCCCTGTAATACTCCAATGACTCCAAACACCCACCTTATAGGAGATGGGGAGCTATTTAAAGATTCTGAGAAATATCGAAGGTTGGTTGGAAAACTGAATTACCTTACTGTGACTCGTCCAGATATTGCATATTCGGTCAGTGTTGTTAGCCAATTTATGTCATCTCCAACAATTTATCATTGGGCAGCTTTAGAGCAAATTTTGTGTTATTTGAAAGGAGCACCTGGACGTGGTATCTTGTATGCAAATCATGGGCACACTAATATTGAATGTTTTTCAGATGCAGATTGGGCAGGTTCTAAAGTGGATAGAAGATCCACATCAGGCTATTGTATTTTCGTTGGAGGAAATTTGGTCTCATGGAAGAGTAAGAAGCAGAATGTTGTGTCACGATCGAGTGCAGAGTCAGAATATAGGGCTATGGCACAATCTGTATGTGAGATAATGTGGATATATCAGCTCTTGAATGAAGTATGTCTTAAAACTTCAGTACCAGCAAAATTATGGTGTGATAACCAAGCTGCTCTTCATATTGCTTCTAATCCTGTGTTTCATGAGCGAACTAAACACATTGAAATTGATTGTCATTTTGTTCGCGAGAAAATTCAGCAAGGTTTGATTTCTACAGGATATGTGAAGACTGGAGAACAACTAGGAGATATTTTCACGAAAGCTTTAAATGGGGTTCGGGTTAATTATCTTTGTAACAAGTTGGGCATGATTAATATTTATGCTCCAACTTGAGGGGGAGTGTTAGATGTATTAGTTGTAGATTAGGTGTCATTAGGTGTCCATCACTAGTATAGTTGGATATTAGGTGTCTTTCACTAATTTATGTTCCTAAGTTTGTATATAAATATGTAGCACCTATGAATGAAATAGATGTGAGAAACAATTCCTTTCAATCTCAGATTACAATATGCAACACTCCATTCTCATTCATAGTACCTCCAATAACAGTGTCACCTTTCCTTTTTGCCACAGGTCGTGCCTCTCCCGTTATCATACTCTCATTAACATGACTCTATTCCCATATAACCACACCGTCTGAACCTAATTTTGCACCAGGAATAATCTTTATCACATCATTCTTTTGTATCAAACGACTATCAATTTCAACTTCACTTGCTACATTATTCCCGTCTCCTTCGCCCAATGTTATCAATGTTGCAGTTTCTGGTGCCAAGTCCATCAGCTTAGCAATAGCTTCAGATGTCTTTCCCATAGCCAAAGCCTCTAAATACTTACCTAACAAAATAAAAGTAATAAGCATTGAACTAGTCTCAAAGAAATCAGTCCCTTCGAAATCTTGAGAATTAGCAGCTCTTAATACTATATAAAGAGAATAGAAATAGGCTGCATTTTTCCTAAGGTAATTAACACATCCATATTAGCAGAACCATGTCTCAAAGCTTTATAGGCTCCAACATAAAACCTTCTGCCTATAATAAATTGTATTGGAGTAGCCAATTCCCACCTTAGAATCTCACCAATTTTCAACTTATTGACAATTTTGGTATCCAATATATACCTTAGTCCAGGAATGTACATAAATATCATGGAGGTTAAAAACACAGGAATGGTAAAGACTAAGCTACATAACAAGCACTTGTAATATTGCTTAATCTCTTGTTGTCTTCTCTATCTCTTCCCCTTTTATGATTAGGATATATCATTGCTTTAAATTGGCCAGGCCCAGTTGACTCGATCAATTCAATGAAAGTTCTAGGGCCTGTTATATATGCTTTACAAGAAATTGAGATTTTTTTGAGTTCATGGTAGGTATCAACATCTTGAACACCAGGTAACGCTTGAAGAGACTTTGAGATAGTGTTAAGGGAAGAGTCAGTCTTTAAGCCATCAATTTGAATATCAATTTTGCTTATGTCTTCCCCTATACTTATTAGTGTGGTTTCAAAACCAGTATCTTCAATTGTTTGAAGGGATGTCATAATAGTTTATTATGTTTGGATCATAATAAACTTCTGCTTCTTCTGTTGCTAAGGCTACTTGTGCTGTTTGTACCCCATGAAGTGATTGCAGAGCTGATTCAACAGTGGAGGAACAAGAAGTACAAGTCATTCCAATTATTCGAACCCGGCATACTTGCAAAGATTTGTCCGTTTTCTCTTATTTCATCAATATTGTGGCTTGAAATCCAACATCTTCAATAGTATCACGCATCATCTCCTCCTATCAAATGTTGAATACCAATTATAGAAGGATATATTACCCACTATACTAGTGGACGTATAATAAATTTTCTCTAATTTAGCTTTTAGAATGAATTAAAACTCACAATACTTGCCCCAAAGTGAACCTAAAATACCCATAGATTACATTCTCCATATTTTATAGTTATATGAACTTTAATGCAATAAAATCAATTTATAATACTACTTAACTGTATTTATCAATAAAATTAATTAAATTTTAATGCAAACTTGTTAAAAAAAAAAATTTAAGATCATGAAAGAAGGAAAAGTTAATGTAGGTAAACAGAAAAAAGGTAAGAAAATGACAAACAATAGTAGGTTTTGGTTTTTTAATTAGTTGGAGAAAATGATGATGGGATTGGGAGACAATTGCGTGTGAAAGACTACAATTTCAAAACATTGAAGTGGTGTTTATGGTAAGAAACCATTTAGGAAGTGTTAGTTTTCTTTCAAGATTGATTTGTCTATTTATCAAATAAACGCTTGTAGGACCCAAAATTAAACATTTCTTATTTACATATTTCAGTATATCATCATTTAGTAGTATCTTAACATCAATGGTCAACAATGAATGATATTGCTTTCCTCACTTTACATATTTTAATAAATATGTAACTATTGCGATTATTTAATAAATATTATAATTATTGTATGATTTAATTTAATTTAATTTACATATTTTTTTGCTAATGATTTATTTTAATCTATATAAATTTAAATATAACGTAATAATTTATTTACACAAACTTATTTAGGATGATATTCGACCTATATATATATATATATATATATATATATATATATATATTATTATTATTATTATTATTATTGTTGTTGTTTAAAGCTTCTTTGTTGTTCAAGAAGTAAACATCTCAAGCCATTAAATCTTAAATTTTATTAAATATTTATTATATTGTTAATTCTTGGATATCTCCGAAAGTTGATCTATTCTAATTCTTACTATGGGTTGATGTATTTTTAATTTAAAAGCTATTAATGTAATTTTATTATGAATTAATAAAACTTATTTTAGCTTAAATTATATTTTGGAGTTTTGAATAATAATTTTGTCAGTATAATTACTTGTTTAGGAGCTTTTGTTTCCATAAAGTACATAATTGTATGGATAGTATTAGTGTTATTTTCATAAAATTAATATTAAAATTATATTTAATTATTAACTAAAAATTTATATTTTATTATTTATTGGTCATATTATTAAATTTATAAAAATATTTTTATAATAATAATTTATTGATGTTATTTTAGGTGATGGTAAATGACAATAAATAATATTACAAGTTGAGTTTCATGACCAACAAATGATATAATTTAATTTAATTTTTTAATTAATAGTTAAATTAAAACTTTATTGTTAATTTTATAAAAAAAAGAAGATACATGTAATATACTAAAAAGATACATAACTTATATTTTTAAAAGTTACAAACCTTCACCACCCTTGACCCTATTTATAAACTTTGATTTATTTAAAATACAGAATGAATAGATTATGAATAGAGTAAAATACAAAATTAATTATAATAAAAATTTAGAATTAATATGCTAAATAGAACTATAGTAACAAAATTTTACACACTTTATTTTATTTTGTTTTAAAATTATGATCAGTGATTACACAAAACTATTTTAATATAATAAAAATCCAATAAAATTTGATTCATTTGTACAGATGATAATAATTAAGGTTTATACATGTCTTACATCTCTAATTTATGAGGTAGGTTATAAGTTGTTCCCAAACATTTGAATTTTTGAAAAAATAATTCTCTAATGTCTAATTACATTAATATTTATGTCATTTTTAGTTATTTATGTTAAAAAATTAAAGTTAAACATTGTATCAAAATAGTTAATTTTTAAAGAAATTTGCAAAAAATATATAAATGTTAATAAAATTGGATATTTGAATTTTTTTTTTTTAGAAACTCAAATATTAGGAACAAGTTTGCACTTCGTTCCAAAATTTTAAGGATTCAAAATACATTAGTTTAATATTAATACTTAACACAATCTAAAGACTAATTAGATTTTATATCTCTAATATATTAAATT
Source organism: Elaeagnus macrophylla (assembly GCA_029378325.1). NCBI lineage: Eukaryota > Viridiplantae > Streptophyta > Magnoliopsida > Rosales > Elaeagnaceae > Elaeagnus > Elaeagnus macrophylla. The sequence continues at coordinate 26,233,012 of CM055646.1, read as the reverse complement.
TATTATAAATATGTTCAAAATATTTATAAAATTATAAATATTTTTATAATGTATTTAAAATTATAAGTCTATTTATTATAAAACATTTATAATATTTGTAAATTATAACATAATATATTTATAATTTTATAAATATTATAAGTATATTTATAATAAAGTTAATATTTTAAAATATAAAAAGTAATTAATTTCAATATAAATAATGCGAAAATTCGTGTCATGTCATTCGCTCTGCGTGGGAAGAAAGCTATAAGTAATGGGATCCGCAATCCACACAACCGCTAAATTAAAGCAATTTAAAATTGGTCAAACAAGCCTATCAACGTCGGATGCTTAGGTGTTAAATATGTTGTATTTATATTGTATTTATTTTATATTATATTATGTTAATTAATATATAAAATATTTATTTAATTTTTTTATTGTTTATTTGTAATAATAAATAATAAAAAAATTTAAAAAATAAAAGATTATTAATTAATTTTTATTAAAAAGATTTATTGTATACAAATTTTTTTTATTCTTATTATATATTCAGTTCGTGTTATTTCAAAATTGCCACATTAGGATGCTCTCAAGTCTCATCCTTTATATTTTTTATTTAAATATTGAAACCTTTACCCTCCAATTTTCAAAACTCTGCCGTAAAACAAACCAAACCAAATCAATTCCATTTCATATTCCTCTAAACCAAAGCAAAAGCAAAACAAAAGCTGAAACCCTAGCAGATTCTGGGAAAAAAAGAAAAAGAGATTTCAATATTCATGGCGACGAAGCTTTTGGCCTTAGCGTGCATTCGACATGCGAGTCGCGGGGGTCTGTCGCCGCGTCCACACTATCCGTCGATGCCAAAGTACCCCAAGGGAGTGGCGGTGCAAGAGACGAGCATGGACGGCAAGGAATCCAAGGCGGTCTTTTCTGTAACTGGCATGACTTGCTCTGCCTGTGCTGGTTCTGTGGAAAAGGCCATCAAGAGGCTTCCTGGAATTCTCGAGGCCGTTGTCGATGTCTTGAACAATCGGGCTCAAGTCTCGTTCTATCCCAATTTCGTTAACGTAAATATTTTTTTTTCTTTCCAAATTATTTATTAATTGCTTCAGGGTTTTTTCCCGCCTTATATTCTGTAAAATTATGGGATGTTCATTTCTGTATTCATTAACTATTGTAACAGCCCCTGTTAGAAATTTTTTTTTGGAAACCGACCATATCCAAACCAAAAGCTTCGGCTATTATTAGGATGGCCGACAATACTTTTATACATTTATCATTTTCATAATTATTGGCATATATTTTTTTTAATCATATTGGCATATATTTTGATAAGTTTTTGGTCCATTTAGTCTTATAATTTTATTATCAATGTAGATTCATTTAATTTTATAATTTTAATTTTGGATCAAATTAGTCTAAATTTTTAAAATTATATTTTTATTAAGGGTAAATTGGATTTCATGTTTTTATTTAAAACAAAAATAATAACAAAAATTTAGTTGATAACTTAATAAATAACTGAGAATAAAATAATTTTTTTTTTAAAGTAAAAGAAGTTTGTAAGATTCCTCAAAATATGAATTATTCACTAAAATTATTCAAATTTTAATAAGTTAATAGAAATATCAGAATATATACAAAGTAACTTTAATTCTACAAAACCAATAGAAAAAGAGAGAGAACTGAGTGGATGAATAGATTGGAATAGAAAGAGGAAGAAATAACAATATCTATTAGAGAATAACAATTAAAACACTTGTTAGTTAGGAAAATAGAGTGAAATTTTTGTTTTTTAAATAAAGATGTGAAATTCAATTTTAACCTTAAAAAATTCATTTTTTAAAAATTTGGACTAATTTGACCTAAAATTAAAATTACAGGACTAAATGAAAGACTAATGTGTCAATTAAATAAAATTAAAGTACTAAATAGACTAAAACCCTATTTTGATATCAAATTATTACAAACTTTCTCCCCCCTCTAATCTCCATCGAGATAATATACATGCATTATTTTATTATAACGAAGATAATTCCAAGATATGCACTGATGCAGTCATTACTCTGATTTAGCAATATCATAATTGTTAAAATGTAAAGCATAAGAAAATATAAATATAAAATAAATGAAAGAAAGAGTGTGGAAGCTAAAAAATAATAGATAATCAAATTAAGTTGAGAAAATAATCAAAAAGTTAAATAAAGACATTCTAATTCTCATTTATTATTAATATTGAAGGACTACATTGATATTTATAGGGATAATAAACTAAAATTCTAATCCAATAAGAAAATATTATAATAATTATCTAATATCCTAATCATAATAGTCTCAAACACTAACAAAGAAACTAACTATTAATTTAATATTCAACTAGGATCATGAAATTTGGCCCTTGGATGGATTGTAAAGTTGCAAATGAGTTACATGGGACTTGCAGAGTTTTATTTAGATAAAAAACGATCGGCCCTTTTTGACCCCACATCCCTGCTAAAATATTTGCCTTTTTCAACGATATGTTGCCCTTATGGCTGCTAATTTCTAGTTTCTCTATGTAGTGCTGCTCTAGGAGGTAGCAATGCATCTCTTTTTATTGAGATGATTTCTGTTTTATATATGTAATCTGTTCTTCTACCTTTTAGAAGATAAAGCTAGGCTTCTAGCTTTTTCCAGTGAAGCTATCGTTTGCTCAGAAGATTTCGTACTTTCGTCTCTAGTTGAGGATTTTCCCGGTTTATTGTTCCATCTCAGTTTTGTCATATTTGCAAATATTTGTTTTATTGGTCATCATTCTTTACCATGATGCACAAATATTATACAGGAGGAAACTATTCGTGAGACTATTGAAGATGTTGGCTTTCAAGCCACTTTGATCCAAGATGAGCTAAATGAGAGATCCACCCAAGTATGCCGAATACACATAAATGGAATGACATGCACTTCATGCTCCTCCACTGTGGAGTCAGCCTTACAAGCAATTCAAGGTGTGCAAAAAGCTCAAGTGGCATTAGCTACTGAAGAAGCAGAGGTTCACTATGATCCTAAGATTTTGAATTATAGCCAGCTATTAGAAGCCATAAAAGATGTTGGTTTTGAAGCCATACTAATTAGCTCAGGGGAAGACATGAGTAAGATCGAACTTAAAGTTGATGGCGTACAAACTGATCTTTCCATGAGAATAGTTGAACAATCTCTTCAAGCACTCCCAGGGGTTCAAGCTGTAGAGTTATATCCTGACTTGAACAAAATATCCATTTCTTACAAACCATATATCACAGGGCCAAGGGAATTCATAAATGTGATCGAGTCAAGTGGGTCTGGGCATTTCAAGGCAAAAATATTTCCAGAAGAAGATGGACAAAGAGACAATCACAGAAAGGAGGAAATTAAGCAATACTACAAGTCCTTTTTGTGGAGTTTGGTTTTTACCATTCCGGTGTTTTTAACTTCCATGGTTTTGATGTATATCCCTGGAATTAAATATGGCTTAGATGCCAAAGTAGTAAACATGTTAACTGTTGGAGAGATTTTAAGGTGGGTGTTGTCTACTCCAGTGCAGTTTATCATAGGTCGGCGGTTCTACATTGGTTCTTATAAAGCATTGCGCCATGGCTCTGCTAACATGGATGTCTTAATTGCCCTTGGAACAAATGCATCCTATTTTTATTCTGTTTATTCAGTGTTGAGAGCTGCTACTTCACATTTTAAGGGTACAGATTTTTTCGAGACTAGTTCAATGCTCATTTCGTTTATTCTACTAGGGAAGTACTTAGAGGTGTTAGCTAAGGGAAAGACATCTGATGCTATTGCCAAACTCATGCACCTAGCACCTGAAACAGCAACATTGCTAACTTTGGATGAGAAAGGATATGTGATAAATGAAGAAGAAATTGACAGTCGATTGATACAAAAGAATGATGTGATTAAGATTCTTCCAGGGGCTAAAGTTGCTTCAGATGGTTATGTGATACGGGGACAAAGTCATGTAAATGAGAGTATGATAACAGGAGAGGCACATCCAGTGGCAAAAAGAAAAGGTGACACAGTCATTGGAGGTACTTTAAATGAGAATGGAATATTGCATATTAGGGCAACTAGGGTTGGATCAGAAAGTGCACTTTCACAGATTGTGAGACTTGTTGAGTCAGCGCAGATGGCTAAAGCTCCGGTACAAAAGTTTGCGGACCGCATCTCCAAATACTTTGTGCCAATTGTAAGTACAATTTTATCACTCCCTTTATTTCTCTCTGGATTTCATGTCTTGTGGTCAAGAAGATGTATGTCTTCAGAAACCCTTGTTGATCTGCGGCTTTTTTATCAGGTCATTGTACTTTCATTCTCCACCTGGTTTGCTTGGTTTTTGGCTGGAAAGTATCATGGCTATCCAGAATCTTGGATACCGTCCGCCATGGACAGTTTTGAGCTTGCACTGCAGTTTGGAATATCTGTCATGGTTATAGCCTGCCCTTGTGCTCTTGGTCTAGCAACTCCCACAGCTGTCATGGTTGGTACTGGAGTAGGCGCATCTCAAGGTGTATTGATTAAGGGTGGCCAAGCATTAGAAAGTGCACATGAGGTTAGCTAGTAGTATTGGCCTCAGATTTTTCTATTGGCTATTGGGTTTTATTAGCATTTTTAAGTCTCAACTCTTAAAATAAGAAAATTGAATCTAAATGTATTTGATATCCAACTTTGCCCCATCAGTAAATGTTACGATATGCATAAGCAGTCAATTTTTTTTCCTTCCAGATGCGGACATGCTTGCTTTGTTTGTCACTACATTCCAAAGGAGTTTTTACAGGTTTCACTCTCAATATATATATATATATATATATATATATATACCGGAATGAAAATTGAAGTAGAATTATGAATGGAATAACCTCACTCCAGACCCCAAAGGCTCCTGTCTCTTCTTATCTAGTGATTGCATGGAAATGATATTTTTCAATAACATACCTGTCTCTTTTAGCTAAATGAATAAGCTTTTTCTCTGAACCAAAATGGATAAATTACCGGAGAGTTTCTTTAGGTTTTGTTTTAGCGATGGTGAGTTGTGAGCTGTGACAGACACCAAGTCATAGCTTAATTAGGTTGTTTGAGTTGATTTTGCCTGATCTTTGTCCTATCAATAAATTATGTGTTTTGATATTCTTTTCTATGCTTATGAATTTAATCTGCAACCATGTAGGTAAATTGCATCGTGTTTGACAAAACGGGTACCCTCACTGTTGGGAAGCCAGTGGTGGTTAACACAAGACTACTAAAGAATATGGTGCTTAAGGAATTCTATGAACTTGTAGCTGCCACTGAGGTAGACCTTTTCTCAGCATAATATGGCTTACATAGCTAATCATTAAAAGTATTTGAAGATATATATTCCTTCTTTTGTTGTTGCTATTCTTATGAAGGTTTCTCTAATGATTGAGAACTATTTCATAAAAAAATGAAGTTGTTTTTGTGTGTGTGGGTGTACTCACTCTCCCTAATGTCCATATAATACGTATTGATCATTGATGTTAGGTAAACAGTGAACACCCCTTAGCGAAGGCTATTGTCGAGTATGCAAAAAAATTCAGAGAAGATGAAGAGAATCCAATATGGCCTGAAGCTCAGGATTTTATGTCCGTTACTGGCCAAGGGGTGAAGGCCATTGTTCGGAACAAGGAAATAATTGTGGGGAACAAGAGCTTGATGTTGGACCACAATATTTTTATTGCAGCTGATGCTGAAGAATTTCTAGCAGAAGCTGAAGTACTGGCTCAAACTGGGATTATAGTATCAATAGACAGGGAAGTGGCTGCAATTGTTGCCATATCTGATCCCCTTAAACCAGGTGCTCAAGAAGTCATTTCCATACTCAAGTCTATGAAAGTCAAAAGCATTATAGTGACTGGTGACAATTGGGGTACTGCCAATTCAATTGCCGAGGAAGTTGGAATAGAGGAAGTGATTGCAGAAGCTAAGCCAGAGCAGAAAGCAGAAAGAGTGAAGGATTTGCAGGTACACATATAATATTGGACGAGTGAAGTGTCACTTTTTCCTTGCAATCTTGCATTTGATGTGATAACTGAGTTGCTTGCTCTTATCTTTGTTTTTGTGCCGAGTGTCCAACGAATTTATTCTTCATTTTTCTTGCCTGCAGTGTTTAGGCTATATTGTAGCAATGGTAGGAGATGGAATAAATGATTCACCAGCTCTTGTAGCAGCTGATGTTGGAATGGCAATTGGTGCTGGCACAGACATTGCCATCGAGGCAGCTGACATTGTACTCATGAAGAGCAACTTGGAGGATGTGATAACTGCCATTGACCTTTCAAGGAAAACCTTCACACGCATATGGCTGAACTACATATGGGCCTTGGGTTATAATGTGCTTGGTATACCAATTGCTGCGGGGGCACTTTTCCCATCCACTGGATTCCGGTTACCTCCATGGATTGCTGGTGCTGCTATGGCTGCCTCTTCTGTCAGTGTTGTGTGCTGCTCTTTACTTTTGAAGAATTACAAAAGGCCCAAGAAGCTGGATAAACTTGAGATCCGTGGAATAAGAATTGAGTGACTGATGATCATTGTTAGCACGATTCATACAATGTTGTTCAGATGCTTTTAAGGAATAAGATTTATCGTAAAATAAAGTTGGGAAGTTTGTTTGGCGATGAAAATGTTAGTTTGTTCAGGCTTATTCCGTAAAATAAATTTAAAATAAAGTTAGCAAGTTTGCTTATTCCGTGTATATACATGTGTTTTTCGTTGGTTTCAGATTTAAGTTTTAATGGAATCCTATATTGTTATCGAAAACATATACTATTATAAATCTTAAGAAAACCAAAAACAAAACCCCAGGCTTGAGCTTGTATGATGAAGTTGTTGATGATAACAAACTTGCCAAGTAATTTGCTTAGTTAGAATGTCTAAACCAATTTTTATTTAAATATTTACTATTTATTTTTAATTAATTGTATCTAATTTACCCGTAAAACAGTGACTATATTAAGATTATTGATTGCATTATAGTCCTCTCTCGTTCACTCACGTAATCCTTTCTATTTCTTTCTAAAAATTCAGGCACATATTTTGAATGGAACTTATATGTGCATATAAAAAAAAAAAAATAGGTAAGGAGTAAGGACTTTCCACGTTTTGTTGTTATTTGTATTCACAAAATGACAATAAAATGCATGGTTTATTTCTATGTATTTTAAGATTGGTTGTTACTTAACACAAAATAAATGAATAATGATGCGTATAATCCTTTATCAATAGAAAAAAAGGGTCATCAAAGTCGTACAAGTTAGGTCTCAAGTGAGTATTAATCTTTCAGAATAAATCATATTGTAAAGAAAAAATGTCTAGTTAATCTACAAAAGATATATTATTTGATATATGAGATTAATATATTATTATTTAGGTGAGGGTCAAATGGATATTAAAAATAAAAAAGAATAAGATAAAAGAAAATGATACCAAAGTGATGAAATTGTTGTTGAATAGGAGGAATAATTACATGACAACTATAACCCCTAATAGTAAAATTATGTGCAAGCCGTTAGTTTAATTAAAAAAATGTTCAAAAATAATTTTATTCTTCATCGAATTTTTTCTTGAAAATAACAATACAATTTTTTTTATTTATAAACCATAAGTATGAACAATACAAATAATTTAATTTAAATAATTATAGAAGCTCTTCATTCTTATTGTAATTTATTTATTAAAATTAATATCGGTAAATTTTAAAAAAAAATAAAATGAAGTTTCAAATAAAATGCATGTGTGATATTTGCCCAAAGATCTTTTTTATTTTTCATTGGAGTAAAAGATAAAAATTTGTTCAATGCTAATAATATGTTAGGTTACTTTATCATTCTTAACTTTTAAAATAATCTTAATATTTATATTGCACTGATAATTAAAAAAATAAACAAAACAAAAAATTTTTTTTATTGCTATAACTCAAATTGTTATTACTATAAAAATAATTCATTAATAATAACTTTATCCAAGAATAATAACATTTAAATTTAATTAATTATGAATATAATAGAATATTCATAAATTTTTATTATAATACTAACAAAATAAATTTCATCAATACCGCTAGTTTAAATTTATAAATGTATAAATTGAAAGAAAAAAAACAACAAATGTACAAAGAAAAAAAAATTGCAAAGAAAATAAAAAATTTGCTACAAATAAGCCTTTTATCATAAGTAAATAACTATATTATTTAATGAAGAAAATAAAAAGAAAAAGAATTATATATAAGAGAAATATACTATAATAGAGGTATAGCACCGAAAGAGAAATATATGTTGGTCGGCCCAAGGGCTGTCACGGTTTATCAGCCAAAAGTAGGGTTTTTGCTTATAAATACACACTTGCAACGTTTAGAAGCCCGTGGAAAGTCTGCCGTTAACTCCTATCTTGCGTCTGTCTTTGTGTTCACTGAGAGAACCAACAAGCAATCATGGGATGTCTTCGTGTTCACTGAGAGAACCAACAAGCAATGTCTGCAACTCACACCCTAAGAGCTACGGTCCTGGTTCTCGCCCCTGGTAAAGAATTTTCTTCTCTTTAACTTTGTTAATAGTCGAAGTAGAATTTGTTCTGCCTGGCGATGGTTTTGTTGTCTGCCTTCCAGTTATGTGAGGGTTTTCTTGACACTAAGAACTACGGCCCTGTTTAAAATTTTCTCTTTTCTTGTGATAGGGTTGCTCTCTTGTTATGCTTAATTACCATGATATCTTTTCTTGACACTGCAATGTCTGAAACTCACACCCTCGGAACTACGGTCCTGGTTCTTGCACCTGGTAATGAATTTTCTTCCCTTTAACTTTGTTTATAATAGAAGCAGAGTTTGTTCTGCTAGGCGATGGTTTTTTTTTTTTTTTTTGTCCGCCTTCTAGTTATGTGATAGGGTTTTCTTTAAGCTAAGAACTACGGCCCTGTTTAAATTTTCTCTTTTCTTGTGATAGGGTTGCTCTCTAGTTATGCTTAATCATCATGACATCTTTTCTTGACACTGCAATGTCTGGAACTCACACCCTAAGAAGAAGGGTCCTTTTCTCGCACCTGGTAATGGATTTTCTTCTCTTTAACTTTGTTTATAATTGAAGTATTATTTGTTCTGCTGTGATGGTTTTCTTGTCCGCCTTGTTGTTATGTGATAGATTTTCTTGACCCTAAGAACTCCGGTCCTGTTTTAAATTTTCTCTTTTCTTGTGATTGATTTCTATCTAGTTATGCTTAATCACCATGATATTGAACAAAGCTTATTTTACAAATGGAGCATCTTGCAAGCATTCCAAGAAAGGCAATCATCTAGCAACTGGCATATCCTATCTAGCAAATGGACAACGACTTGCACGGACAGGTATCCTTATTTTGACATGTAAATAGTTTATATATTTATTTGATTTTGATATTGTTATTATTACTATTATTATTTAGTTTTAGCTATTTTTGTTACATTAGCATGTTAATTTTTAATTTGTACATAAAAAATTATATGAAATAAAATAATTAATAAATGCATAAAATATTACATCTAATTTATAAAAATGTTTGTTAATTGAATGCTTAATAACACATATCTTTAGTAGTTTTGAAATTGTTTAAGTAAAGATGTTAAAAGATTTGTAAGAAAAATGAAAGAGAAAAATATAAAACATGATGATAAAAAAAGAAAAAGAAACAAACTAAAATGATTAAAAAAAAAATAGGCAAGAAAAAAGGTGGAATAATTAAGCCACTTTGATAACAATAAATAATTGCAAAAGAAATTATAAAGTGTCTATAAATACGCAACAATAGGCTCTTTTTATATAGAGGATATACAAATTTTCATAGACTTTCAAAAAATATAAAATTCATTAATTAATAAAACTTAATTTATTAGAATTTTGTAAAAACTTCCAAAATTTGTGAAAATAGAAATTGTCATATTTTTTTATAGATAAAATCTCTAAAAATGTATAACTTTACAAATTTTCTAAAGATAAAAAAATTTCAAACTTACCTCAAATTACAAAAATTTATAAAAGTAGAAATTTTTCATAATTTACCTAAAATATAAACTCTTCCAAATATAAGCTTTCTTGAAAAAAAAAATATAAACATTTTTAAAATAGAAATCATTCCAAAACTTATCCAATATGGTGCATAAAAATCAAACTTTTTCATAAGTTACCTAAAAATTCAAAATTTTTTGAAAAATAGGAACGTTTTTAAAATAACTAAATATATATATATTTTCCTAAACTTTTCAAAAGCATGACTTTTTCCATAATTAATCTAAAATATGAACTTTTCAAAACTTTCCCAAAATGAGAATTTTTCCATATGTACTATAAAATTACAAACTTTTTCATGAGCTACAAAAATACAAATTTTTTTGAAAAATTGAAACGTTTTTAAAATAACCAAAAATATATATTTTTGACCTAAACTTACCAAAAGTAGGAATATTTCCAAAACTTATATGAAATAGGAATTTTTCCCTATTTACAATAAAAGTACAAACTTTTTCATAAACTACCAAACATACATGCTTTTATGAAAAATAGAAACATTTTTAAAATAACCAAAAAGTATAGTTCTTCCCTAAACTTATCAAAAGTAGATAGATATATTTACATAATTAACCTAAAATATAGACCATTCCAAAACTTACCCAAAATGAGAATTTTTTATATGTACCATAAAAATCAAACTTTTTCATAAGCTACCTAAACTAACTTTTTTGAAAAATATAAACGTTTCTAAAAATAACCAAAAATATATATTTTTTCACCTAAACTTACCAAAAGTATGACCTTTTTTTAAAATTAACCTAAAATAGAAATCATTCCAAAACTTATCCATAATAGAAATTTTTTCATATTAACAAAAAAATACAAATTTTATCATAAGTTACAAAAGATAATTTTTTTTAAATATAAAAAACGTTTCTAAAATAACCAAATATATATATATTTCTTCCCTACCCCAAACTTATTAAAAGTATGACTTTTTTCAAAATTAAAAAAAATTAAACCCATTTCAAAAGTTACCCAAGATAGGAGTTTTTCTAAATTTACCATAAAAATATAAACTTTTCAAAAATATAGAAACGTTTTTAATATCAACAATTCTCTTTTTCTAAAATTTCGAAAATATATATTTCTTACCTAAACTTACAAAACTTATCCAATATGATACATAGAAATGAAACTTTTTCGAAAATTAGAAAGGTTCCTAAATTAACTATACGTATATACTTCTTTTCCTAACCTTGCCAAATGTATGACTTTTTTCATAATTAATATAAAATAAAAACCTTTCCAAAATGAGAAGTTTTTCAAATGTACCATAAGAATACTAACTTTTTCATAAGTTACAAAATATAAATTTTTTCACAAAATGAAAATGTTTCTAAAATAACCAAATTTTTTTTTTTTCTTTCCAAAACGTACTAAAAGCACGAATTTTTCCAAATTTATTCCAAATGAGAAACTATTCCAAAACTAGGAGTTTTTTCATATGTACCACAAAAATACAAATTTTTTTCTAGGATACCAAAAATACAACTTTTTCGAAATGTTGAAACGTTTATAAAATAATAATTTTTTTTTTTCCGAAACTTACCAAAAGTAAGACTTTTTCAAAAATTAAAGAAATATATAAACCATTCAAAAACTTGCCTAAAATAAGAATTTTTCCATTTTTATCATAAAAATATGAACTTTTTTCTAGTAGAAACAAAAATATATTTTTTCTCTAAACTTACCAAAAGTAGGACTTTTTCCAAAATTTATATAAAATAGAAACCCTTCCAAAACATTCCTATAATAGGAATTTTTCACCAAAATAGTAATTATTCCAAAACTTTCACAAAGTAATACTTTTTCTAAATTTACCATAAAAATAAAAACTTTTTCGAAAGTGTAGAAATGTTTCTAATATAAACAATTTTATTTTCATTCTAAAGTTAACAAAAGTAGGACTTTTTTCAAAATTATTATAAAATAGGAAACCCTTCCAAATTTTATCAATATTGGAATTTTTTCTTGTATACCATAGAAATACAAACTTTTTCATACGCTACAAAATGTATAATCTTTTTCGAAGAAAAAGAAACGTTTCTAAAATTACCAAAATAATTTTTTTTCCCAAATCTTAACCAAAGGAGTGTTTCTAAAATTAACCCAAAATATAAATTTTTTCATATTTATCAAAAAATACGTATTTTTTCGAAAATATTGAGAGGTTTTTAATATGTACGTAAATATTTTTTTTCTAAACTTAGCAAAAGAATGACTTTTTTCAAAATTAACGTAAAATAGAAACTCATCCTAAATTTACCCAAAATAGGAATTTTTTCATGTCTATCACAAAAATATATACATTTTCAAAGTTTGACTTTTTATTAGCTAACAAATGTATAAAACAATTTCGAAAAAATAGAAATGTTTCTAAAATTATCATAATTAAGTTTTTTTTACTTTAAACCTACTAAAAGTAGAACTTTTTTACAAATTACCCCAAAATAGGAACTATTCAAAAACTTGCCCAAAATAAGAATTTTTCAAAAATTACCATAAAGATACAAACTTTTGCAAAATTATAAAAATGTCGTATTTAAACAAAATTACATATTTTTTAATCTAAACTTACTAAAAGTATGTTTTTTTCAAAAATTATTCTAAAATATAAATCCTTCCAAAACTTTCCCAAAATTGGAAAATTTCCACATTTACCATAAAAATATAAACCATTTCGAAAAAATAAAAATCATTCCAAAACAATCTATTATGTATATATATTTTCCTAAACTTACCAAAAGTATGGTTTTTTTTTTTTCTTTTCAAAAATTAACCAAAAATCGTAATTATTCCCAAACATATCCAAAACAAATTTTTTTCTAAATTTACCTTAAAAATAAAAACTTTTTTGAAAGTGTATAAATGTTTCTAATATAAAAAAAATTGTTTTCATTCTAAACTTACGTAAGTAGGACTTTTTTACAAAATTATTATAAAATAGAAACCCTTTCAAACTTTTCCCAAATTGGAATTTTTCCTTGTATATAATATTTTTCGAAGAAATATTATATACAAGGAAACGTTTCTAAAATTACCAAAAATAATTTTTGTTTCCAAAACATAACCAAAGTAAGAGTGTTTCTAAACCAAAATAGAATTTTTTTCTTATTTATCAAAAAAATACATGCTTTTTAGAAAATGTAGAGAAGTTTCTAATAAGGATAAAAATAGTTTTTTGTTTTTTTCTAAATTTTTAAGAAGTACGATTTTTTTCATAATTAACGCAAAATAGGATCTCATCCTAAATTACTGAAAATAGGAATTTTTTCATGTCTATTACAAAAGTACATACATTTTCTAAACTTAACAAAAACATGACTTTTTTATAAGCATCAAATGTATAAAAAATTTCAAAAAAATATAAATGTTTCTAAAATTATTATAATTAAGTTTTCTTTCTCTAAACCTACCAAAAGTTAGATTTTTTCAAAATTTACCCAAAAATAGAAACTATTCAAAAACTTGCCCAAAATAAGAATTTTTCAAAAATTACAATAAAGATACAAACTTTTTCGAAAATATAGAAACATTTCTTAAGCTACCAAATATATATTATTTTTTCAAACAAATAGAAACGTTTCCAAAATTACCATATTTTTTTTTTCCAACACATAATCAAAGGAGGAGTGTTTCTAACCCAAAACAATTTTTTTTTTGTAAGTATGAAAAAACTACATGCTTTTTTGAAAATATGAAGACTGTTCCAATATGGACAAAAGTTTTTTTTCCTGAACTTAATAAAAGTACGACTTGTTTCAAAATTAACCTAAAATAGGAATTTTTTCAAGTCTATTACAAAATTACATGCATTTTCTAAACTTAACAAAGTACGACTTTCTTATAAGCTACTAATTGTATAAACAATTTCAAAAAATAGACGTTTCTAAAATTATCATAATTAGGTTTTTTTCCTCTAAACCTACCAAAAGTGGGACTTTTTAAAAAATTACCCAAAAATAGAATCTATTCAAAAACTTGCCTAAAATAGTAATTTTTCAAAAATTCCTATAAAGATACAAACTTTTTCAAAAATATAGAAACATTTCTTTTTACAAAATTACATACATTTTCTAAACTTAACCAAAGTACGACTTTCTTATAAGCTACTAATTGTATAAACAATTTCAAAAAATAGAAACGTTTCTAAAATTATCGTAATTAATTTTTTTCCTCTAAACCTACCAAAAGTGGGACTTTTTAAAAAATTACGCAAAAATAGAAACTATTCAAAAACTTGCCCAAAATAGTAATTTTTCAAAAATTCCTATAAAGTTACAAACTTTTTCGAAAATATAGAAACATTTTTTGTTTGAACGAAGGTATATTTTTTTCGAAATTTTTCTTAAATAGAAATACTTCTGAATCTGTCCTAAAATTGGAATTTTTCCACATTTACCGTAAAAGTATAGAGTTTTTTGAAAATATAAAAATCATTCCAAAACAACCAATTATGTTTATATATTGTCCTAAACTTACAAAAAGTATGGTTTTTTGAAAAATTAACCCAAAATATGAATTTTTCTAAATTTACCTTAAAAATAAAACCTTTTTCAAAAGTGTAGAAATGTTTCTAAAATAAACAAATTTATTTTCATTCTAAACCTATGAAAAGTAAGTTTTTTTTTTTTTAATTATTAAAAAATAGAAACCCTTCCAAACTTTTCCAAAATTGGAATTTTTCCTTGCATATCATAGAAATACAAACTTTTTCATAAGCTACCAAATATATAATCTTTTACAAACAAATAGAAACGTTTTTAAAATTACCCAAAATATTTTTTTTCCAAAAGAGGAGTGTTTCTAACCCAAAATAGAAAAAAATTCATATTTATCAAAAAATTCGTGCCTCTTGAAAATATAGAAAAGTTTCCAATAAGGATAAAAATAGTTTTTGTTTTTTTTTCTAAACTTTTAGCAAAAGTATGACTTTTTTCAAAATTAACGCAAAATAGGATCTCATTCTAAATTACTGAAAATGGGAATTTTTTCATGTCTATTACAAAAGTACATACATTTTCTAAACTTAACAAAAGCATGACTTTTTTAAAAGCATCAAATGTATAAACAATTTCAAAAAAATTGAAATGTTTCTAAAATTATCATAATTAAGGTTTCTTTCTTTAAACCTACCAAAAGTTAGATTTTTTCAAAATTTACCCATAAATAGAAACTATTCAAAAACTTGCCCAAAATAAGAATTTTTCAAAAATTACCATATACAAATTTTTTTTTTCTTGCCTAAACTTTTCCAAAAGTAGGACTTTCAAAAATTATTCTAAATTTGAAATCGTTGCAAAACTTTCCCAAAATTAGATTTTTTCCAAAACAACCAATTATGTTTTCCTAAAGTAATCATTCCAAAACATTCCCAAAGTAGGAATTTTTCTAAATTTGTCATAAAAATACAAACTTTTTTGAAAATGTAGAAACATTTCTATTATAAACAATTTTATTTTCATTCTAAACTTACCAAAAATAGGACTTTTTTCAAAATTAATATAAAATAAAAACCCTTCCGAACTTTTCCAAAATTGCAATTTTTTCTTGTATATCATGGAAATACAAACTTTTTCATAAGCTACCAATTATATAATCCTTTTCAAACAAATAGAAATGTTTTTTAAATTACCAAAAATAATTTTTTTCTAAAACATAACAAAAGGAGGAGTGTTTCTAAACCCAAAATAGAAAATTTTCCATATTTATCAAAAAAATAATGGCTTTCTTGAAAATATAGAGATGTTTTCAATACGGACAAAAATAGTTTTTTTTCCTAAACTTGTAACATAAGTATGACTTTTTTCAAAATTAATGTAAAATAGGATCTTATCCTAAATTACCCAAAATAGGAATTTTTTCATGTATATTACAAAAATACGTACATTTTACAAACTTAACAAAAATATGACTTTTTTATAAGCTACCAAATTTATAAACAATTTCAAAAAAATAGAAACTTTTTCAAAAATTACCATAAAGATACAAACTCTTTCAAAAATATTTAATTTAAACAAAATTGTATTTTTTTTTTTCTAAACTTACTGAAGTAGGACTTTTTCGGAAATTATTCTAAGATAGAAATCGTTGCAAAACTTTCACAAAATTAGATTTTTTCCACATTTACCATAAAAATAGAGTTTTTCGAAAAATTAAAAATCATTCCAAAACAACAAATTATGTTTTCCTAACATTAACAAAAGTATGGTTTTTTCGAAAATTAGCCCAAAATAGTATTCTTTCCAAAACATTCCCAAAGTAGGAATTTTTCTAAAATTACTATATAAATAAAAACATTTTTGAAAGTGTAGAAACATTTCTAATATAAACAATTTTATTTTCTTTCTCAACTTACCAGGACTTTTTTCAAAATTAATATAAAATAGAAACTCGTCCAAACTTTTCCAAAATTTGAATTTTTCCTTGTTTCATTGAAATACAAAGTTTTTCTTAAGCTACCAAATACATAATCGTTTTCAAAGAAATAGAAGCGTTTACAAAATTGCCAAAAATAATTTTTTTTCTAACCCAGCATAGAAGTTTTTCCTTATTTATTAAAAAAATACATGCTTTTTGGAAAATATAGTGATGTTTCCAATATGGACAAAAATAGTTTTTTTTTTCTTTCTAATTTTAGCAAAAGTACGACTTTTTTCAAAATTAAAGTAAAAAAGGAACTCATCTTAAACTTATCCAAAATAGAAATTTATCTACATCAAAAAAATGTGCTTTTTTGAAAATAAAGTGACGTTTCCAAAAGTATGACTTTTTTCAAAATTAATGTAAAATAGGATCTTATCCCAAATTACCCAAAATATGAATTTTATCTTGTCTGTTATAAAA
Source organism: Elaeagnus macrophylla (assembly GCA_029378325.1). NCBI lineage: Eukaryota > Viridiplantae > Streptophyta > Magnoliopsida > Rosales > Elaeagnaceae > Elaeagnus > Elaeagnus macrophylla. Next base: position 26,216,096 of record CM055646.1, on the reverse strand, counting down.
ATACATACATTTTTCAAACTTAACAAAACTCTTTTTTTGAGCTACCAGTTGTATAAACAATTTCAAAAAAATATAAACGTTTTTAAAATTATCATAATTAAGTTTTCTTCCTCTAAACCTACCGTTAGTGAGACTTTTTAAAAGATTAGCAAAAAATAAAAACTATTCAAAAACTTGCCTACAATAGAAATTTTTCAAAAGTTACCTTAAAATACAAACTTTTTCAAAAATATAGAAACGTTTCTTATTTAAACAAAATTTTGTTTTTTTTTTTTCTAATCTAAACTTGCCAAATGTAGAACTTTTTCGGAAATTATTCTAAAATAAAAATCGTTGGAAAACTTTCCCTAAATTGGAATTTTTCCACACTTACCATAAAAAAATCATTTACCAAAAATATGGTTTTTTCAAAAATTAGCCCAAAATAGTGTGGAAACGTTTCTAATATAAAAAAATTTATTTTCTTTCTCAACTTACCAAAAACACTTTTTTCACAATTATTATAAAATATAAACCCTACCAAATTTTACCAAAATTGGAATTTTTCCTTGTATATCATTGAAATACAAAGTTTTTCATAAGCTACCAAATATATAATCCTTTTCAAAGAAATAGAAACGTTTCCAAAATTACCAAAAATAATTTTTTTTTCCAAAATATACCAAAGGAAGAGTGTTTCTAACCTAAAATAGAAATAAAGTGACGTTTCCAATATGGACAAAAATAGTTTTTTTTTTATAAACACTTAACAAAAGTATGACGTTTTTCAAAATTAATGTAAAATAGGATCTCATCCTAAATTACCTAAAATAGGAATTCAATAAAATAGAAACGTTTCTAAAATTAACATAATTAAGTTTTTTTCCGGTAGACCTACCAAAAAGTGGGACTTCCTAAATAAAAAATTACCCAAAAATAGAAACTATTCAAAAACTTGCCCAAAAAAGGAATTTTTTTAAAACTACCATAAAGATACAAATTTTTTCGAAAATATAGAAACGTTTCTTATTTGAACGAAGTATGACTTTTTCAAAAATTAACCCGCAATAGTAATCCTTCCCATCCTAAATTACCCAAAATAGGAATTTTTCTATGTTTACCTTAAAAATAAAAACTTTTTCGAAAGTGTAGAAACATATCTAAAACAAAATAAATTTATTTTCATTCTAAACTTACGAAATGTAGGACTTTTTTCAAAATTATTATAAAATAAAAATCCTTCTAAACTTTCCAAAATTGGAATTTTTCCTTGTATATCACAGAAATAGAAACTTTTTTATAAGCTACCAAATATATAATCTTTTTCAAACAAATAGAAACGTTTTTAAAATGACCAATTTTTTTTTTTTTTAAAACATAACCAAAGTAGGAGTGTCTCTAACCAAGTTTTCCTTATTTATCAAGAAAATACATGCTTTTTAAAAAATATAGAGACGTTTCTAATATGGACAAAAATAGTATTTTTTTCTAAACTTTTAACAAAAGTACGATTTTTTTCAAAATTAATGTAAAATAGGATCTCATCCTAAATTACCCAAAATAGGAATTTTTTCATGTCTATTACAAAAATACATATATTATTCAAACTTATCAAAAGTATGTGTTTTTCATAAGCTACCAAACGTATAAACAATTTCGTAAAAATAGAAACGTTTTTAAAATTATTATAATTAAGTTTTTTTCCTCTAAACCTACCAAAATTGGGACTTTTTAAAAAATTACTCAAAAATTGAAACTATTCAAAAACTTGCCCAAAAAAAGAATTTTTTAAAAATTACCATAAAGATACAAACTTTTTCGAAAATATAAAAACGTTTCTTATTTGAATAAAGTTATTTTTTTTTTTTAATCTAAACTTAACAAAAGGGCTTTTTTCCAAAATTTTTCTTAAATAGATATACTTCTAAATCTTTCCCAAAATTGAAAATTTTCCACTTTTACCTTAAAAGTATAGTGTTTTTTGAAAAAATAAAATTCATTCAAAAACAACCAATTATGTTTATATATTTTCTTGAACTTACGAAAATTATGGTTTTTTCAAAAATTAACCCAAAATTGTAATCCTATCCAAACTTGCACTAAATAGGAATTTTTCTAAATTTATCTTAAAAATAAAATCTTTTTTGAAAGTGTATAAACGTTTTTAAAATAAACTAATTTATTTTCATTCTAAAACATAACCAAAGGAGTGTTTCTACTCCCAGAATAGAAAATTTTCCATATTTATCAAAAAAATACGTGCTTTTTCCAAAATATAGAGACGTTTCCAATGTGGACAAAAATAGTTTTTTTCTAAACTTAACAAAAGTAGGACTTTTTTCAAAATTAACGTAAAATAAAAATTCATCCTAAACTTACCCAAAATATGAATTTTTTTACGTCTGCCTAAACAATACATATTTTTTCCAAACTTAACAAAAGTATGACTTTTTTATAAGCTAGCAAATGTGTAAACAATTTCCAAAAATATCATAATTAAGTTTTTTTCCTCTAAATTTACCAATAGTAGAAACTATTCAAAAACTTGCCCAAAATTGAAATTTTTCAAAAATTATCATAAAGATACCAACTTTTTCGAAAATATAGAGTGTTTCTTATTTGTACAAAGTTATATTTTTTTTCTAATCTAAACTTAACAGGACTTTTTCCCGAAATTTTTCTTAAATAGAAATACTTCTAAATCATTCCCAAAATTTGAATTTTTTCACATTTACCATAAAAGTAGAGTTTTTGAAAAAATAAAAATCATTCCAAAACAATCAATTATGTATTTATATTTTCCCAAACTTACCATAAATATGGTATGGTTTTTTCAAAATTTAACCCGAAATATTAATCATTCTTATACTTTTCCAAAGTAAGACTTTTTCTAAATTTACCATAAAAATAAAAACTTTTTCGAAATTGTAGAAACGTTTATAATATATACAATTTTGTTTTCATTCTAAACTTAACAAAAGTACGACTTTTTTCAAAATTATTATAAAATAGAAACCCTTCCAAACATTTTCGTTCTAGTTCTATCATTGTACAGATATCTCCTTAGGTTGAGTGATAGGATTAGATAACTTCAGCGAAGAAAGTTTTGTTATTTCTATTTCACCCATGCATGTTGATTAGAACCTGTACTATATATAAATTGCCAATATTAGCAAGAAAATTGTCAATATTGATTGAAAAATTGCTAATATTGGCAAGAAAAAATTGCCAATACTAAAAGATTCTCTGGATGTAATTGCAATTGACATCTGTATTGCATAAATATATGTTTTTCAATATAAAGATGGAATCATAAGATAATTAGCATTTTTAAATGAGACATGTTTTTGAAAGAAAGAAAAAAAGACGTGGGCAATGGTTTTCCTAGAAAAAATAGAAATAAGTAAACTCTATTTTTGGTGAAAAAAAATTAAAAAATATATATATTCATTCATTATCCTAAATGAAATTGAGTATTATAGAGTACGATTTTGATAAATTTGATCTAAAAATTTATACAAACAACTATAAGATTGTGTTTAAAAATGTATGTAAAATTGTGTTTGATTCAAACATCGAATAAGATTTTCAGATTTTTCAATTATCAATACCAATTTTGAATTTTGATGACGATTTTTTAATTTAATTATGATAATTGAAAAGAGCCCAACGAATATAGAAAAAAAGGGCTATTTTCTTTTATAACTTCACACATTACGAACCTGAAAAGAAATAAGAAGTGTATAGTCTTGATCAGCTGCATTACTCCCCATGTGTGGTCATCAAGCTTTACATACTTCAACTGCACACGTGTATAACTTAATCAGCTGCACTGCTCCTCTACTGATCATTGAATATTTCAATATCAGCTTATGCACTGACTACTTGTCATTTGTAAGAAAGAATAAAAGATGTATGTTATAGTCCAAAATAATTAAAAAAATTACCTTAAATTTAATACTTAAAAGTAATTTTTAAATATAATTTATTTTTCTATCCTTAGGAAAATAGTTCTGATAATAATGATACATTTTTTTAATTAATTAAATTTGAATATGTTGTCACAATTTAAACTACAATTATTCTTTACTAATGCATAATAATTTTATTAAATAATAAAAACATTAAATAACTGAATATAATAATAAAAATAATTGGATCATGTACTACTATTATAGAGGGAACAACCGAACAAATGTATTGTCTCTTCAATTTTTAGCTACTCCAATTGGGAACTTTATAAAATATAGGAAAATTATTAAATATATTGAATATGTAACATTGAGATGTCTAAATTTCTACAATTTAATTTGAACAACGTTTAAAAGAAAATGATGTAAAATGCATTTTTTAATTATAGAAATATATGTTTAATTATAGAAATATATGATTTGAACATAACACTAAAACCGAAATTTTCAAATATTTTGAGAATGATGCGCATGATAGTCCTTATAAATATATGATATACTAAAATTAGGCACAATGAAAAAGATAACACAAATTCACAAGCCCATTATAATTTGCTTCTATAGATCATTATTTTATTCTATTGTTGTTTCATACAGGAGAGTCGTCCATTGACTTTTTTTATTTTTTTTAATTATAGTTGAACAAAACAACTACAAGGTGTTTTCCTATTTAAATCTTAATTTAAGGTGACATCAGTTGCTCTCACATGAATTCAACCATTTTAGACCTCACCATCTTGCTTCCAATTTCAACAAGATGACTGGCTATTAAGTACCTAAATTGGGGCTCGGCTTCAAAACTGTACGTGGAGCTGCCCTCTTGAAGCTTGGGATGGGAAGGGAAGAGCTATTAGAGAAGCTTCGAACCTTCTCATGAAGCTTAGTCTCGGTCCATACCCATACTAATTGAGATTGAATAGATAGTTTGCCTATCTAGCCTATCAATATATATGATGACTACGATTTGGACTTCCCTTAATATGAAAGCGATACTTCTTGGGGCGGGGCTTCTTGGCGACCATGTAGTCGCTTTCCACGTGCATTCTTTAAGTTAGTTGCTCAAAGTCTACTATCTAGCGCCGACAACCTCATCAACCAGCTAACGGATACAACATACGGAGTTTAGATCTTGAACACCGTAAAAATGTTGATGTGAGATCACCACTTTGGCACTGTGTAATGACTATGTAATGAATGGTGGATTCTGGCCAATATTTTCCTCAACAAAAACCCAATCCAAATGCAAACTCTCAACATAATAACAACCTATATGTTAGACTTGGTATAATTAAGTGTTTTAAGTGTAATCAACCTGGGCATAAGTCTAGTGACTGCCCCCTTAGAAAAACAATCAACTTTGTGGAAGGTTTGGAGGAACAAGATGATAAGTATCAAGATGCAGATACAGAAGTGTTTGATGATTTTGTAGAAAGGGATGTGGGTGAAAGGTTTACGGGGATTCTTCAGAGAATCCTATTGGCTCCTAGAGAAACAAAGAGAACACAAAGGCATATGATTTTCAGAACTAGGTGCACCATCTCTAAAAAAGTGTGTGATGTGATTGTGGATAGTGGAAGCAGTTAGAATGTGGTGTCTAAAAATCTGGTGACAACCATGGGTTTGGTCACTAACAAACATCCAAGTCCATACAAAGTTGAGTGGATCAAGAAAGGAAATGAAACTTGGGTGATCGAGGTATGTAAGGTCCCTTTGTCTGTTGGCAAGTTTTATAGTGATATAGTGTGTGATGTGTTGGAGATGGATGCATGTCACCTACTTTTAGACAAGTCATGCTATTTGGGTTGTGCAATGTACTTAGTACGTTCATGAGGCTTATGAATCAGGAGGAGCAGGTTACCCATTTAAGAGCTGTTCTCACTAAATTGAGAAAAGATAAACTTTAATTGAATTTGAAGAAATACGAGTTTATGACAAATTGTCTGGTCTTGAGCTTTATAATCAGCTCTAAAGGAGTTTCAGTTGACCCTAAGAAAATACAAGCTGTCGCCACTTGGCATCCTCCCTCTATTGTTCAAGTGGTTAGGAGTTTTCATGGGTTTGCTACCTTTTATCAAAGGTTTATCAAACGGTTTAGCACCATTGTGGCTCCATCCACTGTCTGTCTAAAAAGGGGTAATTTTATGTGGGGACCTCACCAACAAGCCAGTTTTGAATTGGCTAAGCAAAAGCTCACTTCAGCCCCAATTTTGATCTACTTTTTGTAGTAGAAACTGATGCATCAGGCTCAGGGATTGGTTCCATCCTCATGCAAGATGGACGAGTCAGAGTATTTTAGTGAGAAATTAATTAAAGCTCGCCAAAAATGGTCAACTTATGAACATGAGTTTTATGCTATAATCAGGGCTTTCAAGCATTGGGAGCATTATTTGATCCAAAAGGAATTCATCTTATATTGTGATCACCAATCTCTCCAATTTCTAAACTCCTAGAAAAGCCTAAGTAGCATACACACTAGGTGGGCTCTCTACAAAAGTTCAATTTTCTTTTTCAGCATCGCAAAGGGAACTTAAATGTAGCAGTAGATGCACTCAGTAGAAGAGTACATTTACTGTCTGTTGTCAAGGCTGATATCATGAATTATGAAGAGCTTTGTTGCTCACAATGGTGTATATGATTTAACGCAAGTGCACGTGTCGCAAACAAGTAACATAATGATAAGAAAAATCGTTCCTACGGAGATTGAAATACTAGAAAATATCGTAAAAATTAACTATTAAAATCAATATTTTGTGTTTTTGTTTATTAAAATAAATAAATAAAATAAAATAAATAGAACGAGAGGACAATAGTGAAAATACTGAAACAACGTTTAACGAGAAAGATATTAAGAATCGCAAGTAGATAAATCAGTTAGGATTGTAAATGTGACAAGTAATGTAGACTAACTGCGTTGCTGCAGCGTTGTTGCAGCAATGCTGTAACAAATGCTGTAATAAAGTGTACCAGTAACTAGAATTGCAAAAAATCACAAAGGATTCTTTCGAATCTGCAATGTTTATATATTCTATGACTCAATGAAACATATTCCTATGCACAACTAAATCTAAGAACAACGTTTCATGCACAAATTCTATTAGGTTATGTGAGATAATTATATATTCCTATATTAATTTCTTTACATTATTCTAGCTTCATCCAACTTAAATTAACCTTTCCAGATTCAATTTTAGTTTAGTATCCTATCAATTGTTGATCACACAATCAATAAGAATAAATCAATAAATTAAGCATAGAATAACTAGCATCCTTTGTCAAGTAAAGCATAAGTTTTTAAAATTAAAGCATAAAGTCTACATACACTTGCACATCCACAACCCTAACTGAATGAAAATTTAGCCAAGCATATTTATAAAATTAAACATCAAAACATTCATGGTCAACATCGGATTCATAGAGTTATAGAAATTTGGAAAAACAATAAAAGAATAGAAGAAAGAATAAATTAATAAAATTCCCTTTTATTGAATCTCAATTAATTGGATTTCAAATCCCTAATCTCTCTTGCTTTCTTCAATGATTGTTCTTGCAAATCAAGCCTTCAATTGGTTTCTTTCCACATCTCATTTGATGCTCTGTTTTGCTTCTCCTTTTGCTGCACCAAATCTGCCAAGATTTTCTCCTCTTCTCTGCTGTGCGAATTCCCTCTTTTCTGTCCCGTGGTTGCTGCCGCAATCTGTGGTATATATATCTCCCTTGCTGCCGCCTATTTCTATCTGATTTTTCTCTCTTTTCTGTCCAGTTTTGATGCCCAGAATTATTCTGATTTGTTCTCTCTTTTCTGCCACACAAAACTGTGTTAAATCAGCCCTATATTTGTGTATTTAGCTTTAGGTTTAATTGGAGACAATTTTTGGTGTGTTAATTTCTAATATTATCCCTAAAAATGTGAGTTAATAAAAGCCCAAAATTGTCCTTTTGCTGAGATTCCAAATCAGCCCTTGAATTTTTATTTCCAGATTAGCCTCTGTTTTGACGCTGTTTTTCTGGTGTGATTTTGCTGCAGCTCAAAGTTGGATTGTTGCATTTTCTTTGTTGTTTTCTTTATCTTCTGCAAGGGCAATGAAAATCTAATGAGTGCACATCAAAATATAATTCTTTTTGATAGATTTCATAATTATTTTGAATTTATTATCAAATAATTTACTTAAATCACAAAGTCCACAAATATTGTATAAATGAATATAATGTGCAAACATTCTCAAAAGAACAAACAATTATTTATGAATAAGAGCTAATAATACTCTAATAAATTAGAGTTATTAAGCTTACAAATCTTTATGCTACTGATGAGGATTTCCAGGAACTTTGGCAAGCTTGTTCCCACCATCACACAAACGAAGATTTTCATAATGACAACGGCTTCCTTTTCAAGGGAAACAGGTTATGTATACCCAAAACTTCCGTTAAGGAGTATCTCATTCATGAATATCATGCTAATGACATTCAAGCTCACTTCAGTCGAGACAAAACATTTGCTGTAGTAGAGTGCAAATATTTTTGGCCACAACTCAGGAAGGATATTTATAGATTTGTAAAGAGGTGCCCCACTTGCCAATTGGCCAAAGGAATTGCCCAAAATACTGGTCTTTACTCCCCTCTTCCAATTCCATCCACCATTTGGGAAGATTTGAGTATGGATTTTGCCCTTGGGCTTTCAAAGACTCCTAGACACATGGATTCTATCATGGTGGCGGTAGATCGATTCTTTAAAATAGTTCATTTGGGCCTTGCAAAAAGACCTATGATGCTAGCAATGTGCCCATTCTATTTTTTAGAGAGGTTTTTCGCCAGCATGGCATCCCAAAATCCATTGTTTTAGATAGAGATGTCAAATTCACAAGTCATTTTTGGAGGAAATTATGGAAGAGATTTGAAACTGTGTTTAAATTCAGCACCACTTGCCACCCTCAAACAAAAGTGGTCAATAGAACCCTTGGAAACATGCTTAGATGTATTTTTGGTGATAAACCCAAACATTGGGACTTGGCCCTTCCTCCAACAAAGTATGCTTTTAATAACATGATTAACAGATCCACTAGTTACTCCCCATTTGTTGTGGTCTATACTAAGGTGCCTAATTTCACTACAGATATCATAGTTTTAGAGCTTTTTAAGAGCCATTTAGCAGCCAAGATCGTTGAAACTATAATGTAGCTAATGGAAGATGTTAAAAACCATTTGGAAGCAACCAATGCTCATTGCAAGGCAGCCGCTGATAAGAAGAAAAGGTTTAAAGAGTTCCAAGAGGGTGACATGGTGATGGTGTACATGAGCAAGGAAAGAACACTAGTGGGCACCTATTCCAAAACTTCAGAATAGGAAATTTGGCCCTTATCCTATCATCCATAAGATTAGCTGAAATGCTTATGTGTGTCATTTGCCCCTTGATTTACAAATTTTTTCAACTGTTAATGTGAAGGATTTTTATGAATACCACCCATCAGATGATGCCTTAGTACTTCTCATTGTGGTTCACCTTCATATTTTTCGTGGTCTATATCATGCAGGTTATAGCAATCCTAGGGAATTTGTTTGGTGTCTCGGAGTTGTAATCTTCCTATTAATGATTGTGACAGCTTTTACAGGATTTGTACTACCTTAGGGTCAGATGAGCTTTTGGGAAGCTACAGTAATTACAAGCTTATCTAGTGCCATATCTGTAGTAGGAGATGCCATAGTGACTTGCTTTGGTGCAGTTTCTTCATGGACAATGCCACCTTAAATCATTTTTTTAGTCTTCATCATTTACTTCCCTTTCTTTTAGTAGGCGCTAGTCTTCTTCATTTGGCCGCATTGCATCAATATAGATCAAATAATCCATTGGGTGTACATTCAGAGATGGATAAAATTTCTTTTTATCCTTATTTTTATGTAAAGGATCTAGTAGGTTTGGTAGCTTTTGCAATCTTTTTTGGATTTTTTATGCTCGTAATGTTTTAGGGCATCCCGACAATTATATACCGGCTAATTTGATGTTCAACCGGCCTCATATTGTGTCGGAATGGTATTTCTTACCGATCCATGCCATTCTTTGTAGTATACTTGACAAAGCGGAAGATGTAGCTGCAATAGCATCTATTTTATATGTCTGTTGGCTTTACCTTTTTTTTTAAATATGTATGTGCGTAGTTCAAGTTTTCGCCCTATTCACCAAGGAATATTTTGGTTGTTTTTGGCAGATTGCTTGCTACTAGGTTTGAAAATTTTCTCCTTTTGTTTTCTTCTTGTTCTTTTGCCATAATGCCCATTTTGGGACAAGTTGGAAGAGGAATTCCTAATTCTTACATGGAATAATGAGACTCATCTGACACCAATAATTTACGAATATTACACCAATTCAAGAATTGACAAGTGGAGCGGATGAGTTTTCTATAATTGAGAGGCCTATTCGAAGTTACTACTATCAATAGCATATCCATGCATACGGCGGATCCAGCTTTCATTTTGCCCCGTTCCCCAATCAGAAAATGTGAGCTATAGGGTTGGGCTCCCAATCGTGTAATTAGTGTTCTTTGTTAATGCAATTAATTCATTCCACTTTTAATAAAGCAATTTAAATTCTTTTAAAGCTTAGACTTTAAGAGAGTGTATATAAGCTTTTTATAAGCTTAAGTAAGATAAAAGTGGGTAGCTATTTTATGTATGTATTGCTTAAATAGGCTTCATTCAATAAGCTTCAATAGTTCGAATTCCTTAAGCTAGCTAGCTAGAAGAGTAACGGGTAGCTAATTTATGTATCATCCATTGCTTAAAGCTTTCAATAATGAAATAGGCCTAATAAGCTTCAATTAAGCTTAAAAGAGTTCCCTAACTTAAACTTTTATGAGCTTCTTAGAAGTGTAAGAGTTCTCAAACTTAAGCGAGCTTACTTTAATACTTTCGTAAAACCTATGAAAGACTTTATATAAGCTTACTTTCATAAAATTTATGAAAGACTCTAGTCTGAAGAGTTTATATAAGCTTTAATTAAACTTGCTTTGTTTGGTAAGTGCACAACTTCATTCACACCTTAAAAACTGTTAGTTTTTAATGCCTTTAATTAATGCGTTAACTAAACCTAACCTACAATCATTAAGAGTACCTGCGGTAGCACAATAAGATTAAATAAAAATCGATGAGGTTTGAGCATGAAATTCAATTGAATGATGCTACTAAGCTCACTAAGAGTCATATCATAAATCTTTAACTTTATATTATTAATGCTCTTTCTTCCAATCATTAAGAGTACCTGCGGTAGCACAATATAATTAAATAAAAACCGATAAGATTTGAGCTTGAAATTCAATTGAAAGATGTTACTAAGAGTCGTATCATAAATTTTTAACTCTATATTGTTAATGTTCTTTCTTCTTGGGTGATTAGAAATGCTTAATCATAGAAAACCGTCACCGCGCTTTTCCCTAGCTGCCCTAGTGTTGTACCAATCGTGTTTTATTAACATTTGTACCTTTATATTCATCTTCATGTTTTAGCATGAAATAACTTTAAAAAGCTTTACTAAGATAAGGGTAATAAAAGATTGACACGTAAGTAATGAAATTTTATGAAAAATATTAGAACTTTAAGTTTGCGTTTATGACACGTAAGTAATGAAATTTCCAATGATGCTCATAATTGAATGAGCTACTTGTAAGTCCAATAGCTCAGTTTTTTTCTTTCTTTCTAATAATCCAATAACTCAGCTTAGTGTAAAGTTGAGTAGGATTTAATTTGGAGCCTTGGAGGCAAATAGAATATTTATTTGTAAGATAAGTACGTGGCGTGCGATTACTTTAACTGTTCACCCAAGCATTGAACGATGATTAGTTAAAAAAAGAAAAAGAAAAAAAAAAAAGACTAGTATATAAATTAATCAATTACGTGGAAAACTTTATTTTTTTGTCTTTTAATTCAAGCACGACCTGGTACTACCACAAGCCAAAATTACTTTTGCCAGACTTATTTATGTATTAATCATTTCAATGTAGTCTTGAATATATAAATTAACTTTTAAATATTATGTGAAATATTCGGAAATCCATTTACGATAACGATATATGTATGATTGTTAGCCTAAGTGCCTAACCAAATACATTTTGAATAAGAAAGAAAAAGGAAATGATGGTGTGAAAAATGTATGGTATTAATTGGGTTGTTTGATGAACATACTTGGCTTTAATTCCAATTTTTGGAAGTGATTTATAGATAAATTCAATTTATTGAAATTTTATGTAAATTAAGTTTAATTTTTCTATTTTTAAATAAATTAAGTTAAGGCAGTTATGAAAGTTGGCTTATTTATACTTCTAAAAAAGTGAAATATTTATAATTTTATTTATAAAAAATTTATTAGTATAAATATTATATTTGATTGTATTTTTGTAAAATAAGAAAAAATATATATTTTAATTACGTTCTTTCTTAATAATATTATTTTAATTATAAAAATATTATTATTAATAAAGACATTTTTGTTATACGAGCTGGCGAGCTAGGAAATTTCGGCATATCAACTAGGAGTATTTATAATTTTATATCATGGGTTGGATCAATTCTACACTAAAACTAGATTAATATTTTTGTATTTTCTTAATCACCAAATTTTATTTTTATTTTTAATAATAGTATAATTATTACATGAGCATTTGTAGCTCAAATGTATCAAAATTTATCACAAATTTAATTCCCAAATTATATGAATTATGTAATATTATTTCAAAAAATAATATTAAAATATCTATTACATTAAATTCTATGTTTTAAATATTAAGTTTAAAACTCAAAGGATTTTGATTTTTTTTTTTCTAAATAATAAATCAACAAAAACATGTATTGCAATTTTAAATAGCATAAAAATTAAAATAAAAATTTATTCAATTTTATATCAATTAAGCATTTATTAGATGCATAAAAATATAATTAATTAAAAAAATACTCATATAATTAAATAATTACTAATATAATTTATATGTATTTATATACTATTATAAGTCTAATCTAACTAATAATTCTTTGAAATAAAATAATTATATATACACTAATATCATTACTTTTAGTTTTTGTGTTTTTATTTAATAAAATTATAATATAAAATTAAAAATTAATATTATTAATGGATTATATCAATTCTTGTGGTAATTTTAAAAATCAATCCAATCTATTAAAATTTTTGGAATCAATTTTAAAATTTCATATCATAGCCTTGAAGCTTCACGAAAGATTTATCATAAAAATAAAAAAATCTTAACAATTACGACATAAACAGCATTCTACCTGCCATGTAACATCGTTACTAAACTTTTTTTTCATTTCTTTTCCCATTCATTGTTACTTTCTCCAATCTCCAATGTTGATATTGTTTTCTTCATTTATGCTCAGAATACTTTCCGTTCTTCATAAGACAAACACATTCACTTCTAAAATTGACTGACGGAAGAGAAACAAAAATACAGAATCACTGGAAGTTTCTTTTAACTTCCACCACACCCAAGCTGTTTCAGTTTCTGGAAAGATCGACATCACGCATGCGCAATTACAAGAGCTTGTCGATCACACGGTCTCTGTTGCTCTCCTCTGATATCGGTCATTCTGATGTCTTTGCTTTCACCTCTTCCAATACCGTCGAGGTATGACTAACTGATCCGACTGACTTAAACTCCATTTTCTTCCTAATTTAATCAATTTCCCTCGATTTCTCAGCAGCCAAACATGTAATTTTCTGAATGTCCAATAGTTTAATTGACGCGGCTTCAAAGCTCAATATTCCTCACATGACTGCCATGCTTTTCAGCTTTGATCGCATCGTCTTTATGTCATTGACAAGCAACGAGTCAAAACTCGACTCAGTTTTGAAAATTATCATTTATCAATGACCGGTTCGACGTTGCACTTTTTCTCCACACGTCTAGAACCACCAGTCGTCCAAAATAAGTGCCTTTCTACAGAGCTCAACTTAGCCTTCTTTGTTCAGAACATTAAATCGGTTTACAAACTCACTAAATCAGACTCTACCGTACTTGTTCCCCCTTTGTTTCATGTTCCCGGTTTAATTACCGGGTTACTAAGTTCACTGGTAGCCGCGGCCTCCGTGACTCTCCCATCGTCGGGACGTTTCTCCTCATCAACTTTTTGGTTGGACATGGTTAGATACAATGCAATGACAAACTTATTGGATCGCCATCTCAGTAAACCCGAACCGGTTTATCCAAACTTACGGTTCATTCAGAGTTGTAGTGCATCTTTAGCGTCGTCTTATTGACTCAGCGTAAGGAGTCATTCAGGGCTCCAGTTTTGGAGGCTTATGCAATGACAGGGGCGACTTATCAAATGGCTTCGAACCCATAGCCGGAAGGTGGAAAGCACAGACTCGGGTCAGTTGGGAATCCCATAGGCATAGAAATGGCGATATTGGATGACAATGGAGTGCTTCAGCTGCCAATTGCTAATGGGAGGTGTGTATAAGAGGGCCGAAGGTTATAAGAACAATTCTGAGGCTAATAAGGCAGCTTTCCAGTTTGGGTGGTTTCATACGGGCGATGTTGGTTATTTTGATCAAGATGGGTACTTGCAACTTGTTGGTAGAATATTAACCGTGGAGTGGAGGTAATCACTTTTCATGCTTGTTTCTTAGCCTTTTTCGAAATGCTACATTGCTATTTATTTTTATTGTGTAGTCTACTTTGTGATTTGTAGATTTTGTGAATGCATTGAATTTTACATAGAATTGAAAGAACTTGTCTGTGATAGTTGTATTTTGTATACTAAGGAGTAGCAATGTAGCATTTGTATAGGTAATCACTTTCGTTGGAGAGCTTTTGTATAGCTGTATTGTGTATTCTAAGGAGATTGCATATTTAAATGCTCTGAGTTTAGAGGTTTCTTTATTGGTCGTAACTATTTTAAACACAATTAAATAACATATGGATTCTGGTGGTTGAATATTTAGGCAATGTGTTTTCTTCAACCAAAATCCCACTACTTCCTGCTTTGAAGGTTTATATGCTCTGTGAAGTTGCATTTTCCTTCAGGGTGTTAGCATTACGATATTAAATGTACCTTGTCAATTCTGTTGTGGAAATTTCATTTGGTTTTGTAGTTTCAGGGGACAAGTAGCATGATATTTAGTTTCATTAGAGTATAAAAATGATGTCCTACATTGCTAAACATGATATTAGTGTAGTATTTATAAGTAGTATGAGACTTAGTTTCCTTTGAGATTTACTTTTTAGGAATGAATGATTCATGTTACTTACATGATATTAAATTAATTTTTTAGGGGGAAGCTCCGTCTAGTGGCTTGCTATCTTGGCCTTCTAATGTCGATTATGCGTTGAGCTACAGCATGGGCTTGGCCCACCCTGCACATTTCAGTTGAAGTTTTTTTTTTTTTTCATTGAAGGCCCTCCACTTTACAATATAGGTCAAATATTATTACAGCTAATTTTTTGCTTATATGTTATTTTGCTGATGTTTACCTATTTTTTTTTTATTATAAATATACTATTATAGGAGAAATGCACTGTAGTATAATGTACGAATCTACAAGAGCGAAAGAGATTCACTCAATTTGTGAATGAAGAATTTCAATAAAAAAAAAATTGTGAATGAAGAATGCCTTAGATATATAATGTTTTAAATTGTTTAATTAGGGTGAGATATTACTGACATAAACATTTAAAATTGCTTAACATGGTCGGGCGTTTCACTTTTGACATCTGTGTAATGGATATGTTGGTAGCTCGATGTTAATTGCTTTAGTAATATGATCATCGATAGTATTCATTCAATTTCATCAACCAAATTGGTCAATTTGCATTACTAGCACCCAAATTGGTCAAAACTCTCTCTCCAATATAGTCCGCTTCGTCAACCAATTTTTGACGGCGACACTGTCGTCGATTTCATCTTTCATCTTTCATCTTTCATCTTTCATCTTTCATCTTTCATAACATCAACTTGAATCCTGTGGATATTATAAATGTATATATTCAATAACTCTTCTTTGAAAACAGATAAAGTAAAGCAGAAAAGAGGAAGGAAAAATATAACGTCATGTGATGCAAGTGGAACCCACATGCCTTAATTTTTATTTTTATTTTTACTATGAATAAAAGTTTAATTCCACAAGCCTTACTTTGATAATGAGTATGCTTAGTTCGATCTCAACCAAATCATGGAGGTATTCCTTTTTGGTAGCGTCATGCCAAACATATATTTAAATTTCTTGCTCCAATATCCTTTTTGATGGGAACAGATTATCTAATATTTTCCCATTATCACTAAAACCGTAATACACATTATGTTTGTCGGTTCGCAATCTAATCCAACACTCGCTTGGTTCTACCACATCGATCTGTCTGTGTTTTTTTTTAACAAACAAAAAACATTGATCTCTCCGTTTTAGGAATTATAGTTGTGATGTCATATTTTCATATAACGGGCCTACATCAAAGTGTTTGGAACTTGATATCATATAAAGGTTTTACGCTTTTTAGCAGATATAAGCTAAGATTCGATGAGGCTATTCATAACAATTTAATGAATAATAAAGAATTATCTTTATATTTTAGGATAAATAAATGTTCCATTATTTATTCAACTTATCTTAATGGCAATACGATACTAAATTCTCTTACTAAAAAACTAGCAAGATTAAGGTCGACCACCTTTGCTAATTTATAATAAAAATTAAATGAAATATAATTAAAGATTAATCTAAATTAGAAGAAATTATAATATTTGAATCCGTTGTTTGTTACCTGTTTCAGAATTTAAATATACAAAAAGAAAAAAATTTCATTCTACTTTTGAAGTAAATATACAAAATCGAATGAAGCATTAACTTTACAAAATTATCATTTGATACATTTTTTAGAGTGCTTTTAATATTCTTCTTCTTCTTCTTCTTCTTTAGGTCTTATTACAAACATGAAATATCTTTATAGAAATCGATTAAAATACTTGTACATAAAATTAAAAGTGAGAGGAACGAAAAACAAAGGACTCTATAGAACATGACTATAAATAAAGGAAAAACTTTTATATGAATAAAGACTATAGTATGCCTCTTTCCAATAAAGTCATCAGAGACAAAACCCTCTGGGCTCTAACTCAACTAGAAATTATTTTCACTAGGAAAAAAAAAACAATGAAATCTTTTGAATATAAAAAAAAAAAACCTGGAAATCTTGGCCATGGAGGGTCTGAAATCCTGTTGCTAGTTTTTCTATCTTCCGTTGTTAAAGTAAAAAACAGGTGGGAAATAGGAACCTTTCAAGTTCATGAGTTGATAATTAAGGGCTTATTTGAATATTAATAAATCTATAATTAAAATTTAATTAAATAATAAGCTCTTCCTTATAAATTACTTATAACTATGAGAGAGTATGTTGCTTGGAATCATACATTGTCAGTGAGGACACTTGATTGATCCTTAAAATAACTCCATGTCTTTTGTCACCCATAAATTATTTAATTATATATTAATGTCAAATTAAAGCACAAAATGGCAAGCCGAAGCCGATCCTAGTTTAATTAAAAAGAAATAATGTGTGGAATTAAATATACTAATTAAGGAGTTAGTACTAATAAATAATTAAAAAGTGGCCAGCTATGCACATATATAATCACGTGCAATTATTTTGTTATTATATTAATAAAAATTCTGTTGAAACCTCGAGTTTTTAGGTTTATTTAAAATTCAAAAATCAGTTTAGTTAGGATATATTTTTTGTTACGTAAATATCAGTTAGGATTTTATTCTTGATTTTATTTTTTTCTGATATTGTAAAACTCTATTTAAATTGTGCTTTGTACGTATTATTTTCTACAGAGAAAAATCAATAAAACAAATTGTTTTATTTCCACAAATTCAAAAGCTAGAAGATCGATTACACATATGTATTGTTGGTTGCATGGTATCTAAATTAGGGGATACTTCTTAATTTTCTTAATTAATGCCCGAGTTAAACAAACAAAGAGGGCAGGCTTGTTCCAAATCAAAGCTATAAGTTTTATTGTTCATATGTCTGTTTTCATGAGAACAATTATTAGATAGTATTCATTATTTTTAAAAGTAAAGTAACGTGTTTACTGTGAAAAGTGGGATTAATATTGCACATACAAAGCATTAATACATTGTAGACTTTGTGTGTGTGTGTGTATGTTATATTATAAGAGCTAAACAGTTTTCAATTTTTATAATCGAGAAATTTTGCAAATCATAGTAATTCGAAACATATATACAAAATTTACAATATTGAATATTTATTTTATTTTATTTTGCAAAATTAGAAAAATTATAAACCCATTTGTTGCTTAAGCTTATATTAGCTGTAATGTTTGCCTTATAAGCTCTAAATTACAAAGGCATCAATAAATTTGTATTTAAAAAAATATATTTGAGTCAATAAATTGATAAAATAATGCACAGTTAAGGTATTGAGAAGTTTGCAAACCTCATGTGAGCCACTTGACTTGTGAGGAAGCTAAAAGCCTACAAGGAAAAGCGACTTCTGTCAACAATCTAATATAGAATATTTATGTAGTATTCAATTTTATATGACAAGTGTAATTTTTTTATTAGTTTTGTGAACAAAACAACCATAACTTCTTAAAAGTTGCACTAGAGATAATGAACAATCTACATGACTTTTGGACGTAAAACATAAATTATATGCGTGTGAAGTCCTTTAAATTTAAATTTTTAATTTAAATTTATTGTGATTTCTTTGTTTCTTGTTGTCATTAGTACAATTTGGTGCTGTTATGGCCTTTAATGATCCGTAGTTAGGTCTTCATTCATTGTCTTTTTGACCAAGGTTCAATTTTTTTTTTTTAAATTTGTCTGTATTTTAATTTAATTTTTATCTTTTTCTTTTATTTGTTCTTGTATGGGCATTAATCTGTACTCTTTAAATTATAATCTAAAGTTTTATTTACTTAGACTAATTGTAACATCTTTCTAATTTAAAGAAATACTTGAAGTATATATATATATATGTAGACTAGAGATTACAGATTACAGAAGGAGGCACAGTAAAGGAAAATCCTCTTTTAGCATGGTATACACTTTTTAGTTAAATTACGTATCAACTAGTGTCTACTGTCTAGTGTATATTTTGATTGAGAAACTAGAAACGAGCAGTGTCCGACCAATTAAGGCTGCCCTTATGCCCCGCAAGAACTGGCGCAGATTGCGCCAATGCTTTTTCTTTCGGTTGCAGAGTAAACTTATTCTTTATGTTTTTGATTATTGGTCGGTTTTTTATTTTTAATATATTTATTAATTTTTCTCACCACATAAACATGAATATGTTTTTTTTTTTTTAATAAAATTAAAAATAAAATTTTATGTATAAAAATATTTATCTATTGAAATTAAATCAAAAGACAACTCCTCCAAAATCTCAATAAGTACTGGAAATTAAGAAAAAATAATTTATTTTTCAGGAAAAATAAGAACAAAAAAAGATATAAAATTCTAAATAGCAGACAGCCATTTTTTTTTTTTTTAATAAAACATTCTCACTCGAAAGTATCCGTGGACCTGGAGTCGCTCTCTGAACTTGTTATCCATTCGCTTCTATCTTTACAACATCTAAATAATAATTTTATTTTGTTTTGTAATTTGTTGGCTCTCAGTCTGCTTTTACCGGTAAAAGACCTGTCTTTGAAACCAAGTTTTCATCTTTCTACATCTAGCTCTGGTTGGCTGTCTTTCCAAGTTCATATCTTGCTTTATTTTCTCTGAAGGAAGTGATTTACTCTGGCGGGTAGTTACCAAATCTTGGATTTAAAATAATGGACAGTACTTCTCTTTGTTCTGGGTTACATTTCCTTTTAAGCTAAACCCCATTTTACTATTTTAGTACTAGATCACTATAGGATCTTCAATTTGCTCTCTCATAAAAAATAAATCTTCGATTTGGTATTGTTCTTATTCTTGCAAACAACCATATTTATTTTTACCTTGGCTTCCTTTCGTTCGTTCTTTCAGAGCTCTGTGTTGATGAGTTCATCTTGGTCTTTTTCGCGTCGAGGGGAACTAAGAGAATGAGACTTTTAGCTCAATTTCAGTTTATTTGTCTGATTTCTGGTGTTCTTTTGTGGGCCTGTGATGCTTTTGCATCTCAAGAAGGTATGTATTAGCAGCATTCTCTTGCCAGATCTTGATTTCTATACAATGTGATCAATCAGAAAATATGGTTTAAGGATAAAAAATTTGAGATCGAGTTACCTAACAAACCTTTCTGCCCCAATTGATTAAATTTATACGAACTGAGTTATTTTCTTATTTCCTTTTATGTAATTTATTGATTACCAATGGAGCGAATCTTCTGAAAGTTTGTCATATGGTCGTACAAAAGTTAATAAAGTATATTGTTTCTATTTTTCCTCCACTAAATTTAGAATGTCACTGAACATGTACTAGTTTTTTACTGCACTACTGCCAAATCCAATTGAACTCCTCCCTCCTTAATTTCTTTCCCTTTGTTTTGGAAGAGAGAGAGAGTAGGAGAATGATGTGTTGCATCCACTTAATATAAGTGTCAAGTAGTTGTCTGCGTATGTCTTCTCTGACTGGGAATTTGAGGTTTTTCGCAGTGTTGGCCTTAACAGCCTTTAAGGAAGCTATATATGAGGACCCACATTTGGTTTTGTCCAATTGGAATGCTCTTGATGCCGATCCTTGCAAGTGGTCTGGCATCTCCTGTTCTGCAGCTCGAGACCATGTTTTAAAGATGTAAGTCTTATAATTTATATAACTGCACCAAAACGTTACATTCTATGTTTATATCTGCTATTACATTCCATGTAATGGTATAAGTTATGTGATTTTAGTACCTTTTTTTATTTGTTTTTTCTCTCTTATTGCAGCAACATTTCTGGAGAATCTCTTAAGGGATTTCTCGCCCCAGAATTGGGTCAAATCACCTTTTTGCAAGAGCTGTATTTTTTTTCCCCTCTTCTTTTCTATTTCATATGAATCGTATCATTGCTAGGATATGTTATTTGAAGCTCAACTGTTCTATGTTATTGTTTTTTAGCATTTTGCATGGAAATAAGCTGATTGGAACAGTGCCTAAAGAGTTGGGTTTGTTAAAGCACCTCAAGGTCTTGGATTTGGGGATGAATGTACTCACTGGTCTGATTCCACCGGAGATTGGGAACTTAACCCGTCTTGAGAAAATGTATAAAGATTATGATTTTGGAGACTATGGACCAAGATTTAAATCTTGGGGTTTTCACATTCTTTTTTATTGATGTATTTGCTACTTCTCTTTGCAGAAACTTTCAGTCCAATGGGTTGACTGGTAGGTTACCTCCTGAACTTGGAAATTTGAAATATCTTGAGGAGCTTTTGTTGGACAGAAATAGGCTTCAAGGTACTGTTCCTGCTGGTGGGATTGCCGATTTTACATCTAGCACACATGGAATGTAAGTAGTACATCATTGCCTTGGTCTTATTTGAACAAGTGTTGACTATGATTTTTTAGTAAGTACTTCTGCTGATATTTTTGCTTACTAGATGTGCTGTTAATTTATTTATGAGCTTTCATATACACATACCTTTTGTATTGGTTGAGACAATATAAGATGAACTAGGTAATGGAATAATGTACAATAGATCTAAGTGCATGATAGACGGCCATCATGAAGAACTATGTTACTGTTTATGCACTTTGCGTTGATGGCTCTATCAGAGAACATACGGATAGGTTGACATTCTAAACTTTTTAAAGAGCCCATCTTTTTCCATTGTCTTTGTACCTTATCTTTTCTAGCTAGGAAGAACTTAGAAACTTGAATGTGTTTGTATCCCTATGGGTTAATTTTAAGTGGAATTTCTTCTTTTTGTTTCTTTTTGATTCTCCAGGTATTCTTCAAACTCAAAACTAACGGGCTTCTGCCGGTCATCACAATTTAAAGTTGCAGATTTCTCATACAACTTCCTCGTTGGTAATATACCAAAGTGCTTGGAGTATCTCCCCAAGTATGTTTGTGGCCGTGTGTTGTTGTGGTTTCTATTTGTTTTATCAATATTTATCTAAAATCATTTCACGCAGGACAAGTTTTCAAGGGAATTGCCTGCATAATGAAGATATCAAACAGCGCTCTGCAAAACTATGTGGTACGGTGTTATGATTTCACTTATGTTCTAAGTTGCTGAACTTGTAGAAGTAGAAGTGTGCAGATACCTGCAGAACCATGGGCTGGGCTTAAATTTTCTTTTAAAGAGCCTTTCTTTTACCATTTTTATTCTAGCAGATGGTGCTACTGCTTCCCCTTCTAAAAGCCATCTTGGACCAAATAAAAAGCGCAGTCCGGTTGGATATCAGTCCAAGCATCGTGGGACTTCAAAACCTGCCTGGCTTATGGGTCTTGAAATAGCAACAGGAGTAATGGTTTGCTGTCTCTTTATAGTTGCTGTTCTCACTGCATTCCAAAAATACTACAGCAAATCTTCTATTATAATACCTTGGAAAAAATCACCAAGTGAGAAGGACAATTTTACAGTATATATAGGTCTGGTCCTATTCTACATCTGCCTCAATGCTATGAAGTTTTTGAACTTGCAAATGTTAATAAGAGTATTGATTAATTTCTGAGATATCTTTACAGATACTGAGATGTTGAAAGGCATATTTAGATATGGCAGACAAGAACTCGAAGTAGCTTGTGAAGACTTCAGCAATATCATTGGCTCGTCTCCAGATACTCTGGTTTACAAAGGAAATATGAAAGGCGGGCCTGAGATTGCTGTCATATCTCTCTGTATCAAAGAAGACCATTGGACAGGCTATCTTGAATTATATTTTCAGAGAGAGGTAATATACCGATACACAAATAAACTTTTCAGCACAAAGAAAACTTCACTGACTCAAACGACAATTGCAAACTTCTGGCAATTATCTGACAACCAAGATGTAGCACCTAAGTTTATAAACTTTAATATCCCTTCAGGTAGCAGCTTTGGCGAGACTAAATCATGAGAACACGGGAAAGTTGCTTGGTTATTGCAGAGAGAGCACTCCGTTCACCAGAATGCTGGTTTTTGAATATGCTTCTAATGGGACACTGTTTGAGCACCTTCATTGTGAGTCATGCATATTTCATATCATGTTATTTTCTTGGTTTAGAATGTTTCATGTGTTTAAACCCTAACTCTTTAACTACAGATGGAGAAGCATGTCAATTATCTTGGACACGCCGAATGAAAATTGTGTTAGGCATTGCTAAAGGACTCAAATATCTTCATGCAGAACTTGAACCACCATTTACCATTTCTGAGTTAAGTTCTAGTGCTGTATACCTTACAGACGATTTTTCCCCCAAGGTATGCCAAAATCTCACCTCCTTGACTTGCATCTATTATTTAGCTGAATGAGGGTACAGTGTTCTCAAGATTTTTCGTTTTTCACCGGAAAATAGTTATAAACTGCTTTTCTAATATATTTTCCCTCCATTGAGGACATAGTGGTAAAAGTATGATGAATGTTCAGATTGTTTCAAAGTAATCTTGATTTTGATTGCAGTTGGTTGACTTTGAAAGCTGGAAGAGGATTCTTGCTAGGTCAGATAAGTACTCAGGCTCCATTAGCAGTCAAGGTGATGTATGTCTTCTTCCCAATGCACTTGAACCTCGTCACCTGGATACTCAAGGCAATATACACGCCTTCGGTGTACTTCTATTGGAAATTATCAGTGGGCGGCCGCCATACTGCAAAGATAAAGGGGCTTTGGAAGATTGGGTAGGAAGATCTCTGATATCTAAAATTTCATTTAATTTTTTTATTTATTGGTAGTTCACTTGGAATTGTTATGTGGATCAAAACCTGAAGGCATGTACATGCTTTTGCAGGCAAAGGACTATCTTGAGCTACCAGAGGTGATGCCTCATGTTGTGGATCCTGAATTGAAACATTTCAGCCATGAGGAGCTCAAGGTTATTTGTGAAATGATAAAACTTTGCATAAATCCAGATCCCAACAAGCGGCCATCGATACCAGAAGTATATGCCAAGTTAGATAGCAAAATTGACACAACAGTCTCGGTTGAACTCAGGTCTTCTGCTTTAGCATGGGCTGAGATTGCTATTTCATCGTAAACAAGTTGAGGCTAACACACTCTAAAGTGGAAACATACGCTTTTAGCAATTATTTTCTGCCTTAGCAAAACCAAAGAAAAATCCCGACTTTTTTTTTCTTTCTTTCTTTCTTTCTTTTCAATTTACTATATCTTTACTCCTTGTAAATGATATCGTTTGAGAGGAGACTTGAAGTTCGAGAAAAACAGTCTCGTATTGTATACCATCCATTTAAAATTGAGTCTTAATATTCTCAATGTGTGAGTTAATTGGTGACGTCTTTATTTTCTGTACACACATATATATATTTTTTATATAATGTATAAAACATATTTTTTTGAAGAGTTAAAAGTGAAATTAAATCATATAAAAATTGATTTTTTTTTTTTCTTTCCGAGTAATTTCAATATCTGAATCAAACAATGCATAAAAATTAGTTTGAAGTCCTTTTGAAGAATTATAGTTCACATAAACATTCTAAAAAGTAATAAATCCATTACAGAATTAATTTCATCTTATAAAGTTAAATTAGTTGTTTATTTTCTTTAATTTTATAATAGTAAATTAGTATTAGGGTTCTTTTAACAAATACAATAAATACAAACCTATAATCTTTGTTAACAAATAGTTATAAAAGTTTAAAATGTAGGGTAGATGTTTCTTTGTAAAAATGTGAATTGTTAAATATTATTTAAAAATAATAATAATTATACATATCACATTTATACAGGTACGAGATTATAATTATTTGACCCGGGCTATAATTCTCACAGGAAAATTAAATTAATCAAGATCATTACTATTATTTAATTTTTTTATCATGAATAAGTCACATATTTAAAAAATATGAATAATAAATTAATATTTAAAATTAATTATTTTTTCTAATAATTTAACTTTTTTAATTGAAATTTAGAATCAATTTTAAATTAGAACTTTAAGCTTTAATAAGTGGTATAAGAGTTAAGGCCCAATATGCATTGAGTGAGCACATACAAGGTAGATTCTTAATTTAAAAGTGAATCAGTGAAGGTAAAACACGTGGCCTAAATTTAAATGAAGATTAGTCTCCCTTTTTAATTGAGTTGAGAATTCTATAACGTATGCCTAGACTCCTCGAACTTTGATTAAATTAGCATGATTCTGTGACCATTTTTATCACGTATTTCAACTTGGTAGAGTATGAATATTTTGTTTGATAAATATGACTTATGACTTGTCCTTAATATTAGAGTATGTTTAAAGTTTAAAGAAGACAAATGTATTTTAGCTTGAGGGAGAGATTATTAGGTATGTAAATAAGTTTTATAGTGAAAAAATATAAATAATAAATTTAGTATATATTTAAGATGAACTACTCCTTTTAATAAATTAATCTTTTTGGTTAAAATCTCACGCTAATACCTTATATTAAAAGAAAAATTAAGCATTATTTTGAAATTGTATTTCTTTTTTCTTTTCTTCGGTAGGACATTTTACTGCTTATATATAACACAATTATAATAGATGGGATAAAATTTCGTTCTCAAGGTATCTACTAAAAATAAATATTATTGTACTGTAAAGTAATTAACAAAATTGCAGTATCAAAATTTTTTTTCTGGGGACCCAATTGCAGCAGAATAAGGCTCTTTCTTTCGTTGATTCTTCTATTAAAGTCTTAAGAGCTCTCAAAAGTAAAAGCACTCTATTCACAATGTTTCAAACCAAGCTTTTCTCCTTTCACTTCTGAAAATAACACTAAGAATGCTCTTTTTCTCTTTAAAACACAAAATAAAAGTTTACAACACTTCCTTTTAAGAGTAAACCACGGTATCCACCTACACACACATACATGCCAAGCATCACATGGGCTATACGAAGCTATAATTTTAGTTAATTTAAATAAAAAATTAATTATATGTATATTTTTAACATTAAATAAATATTTTATTTATAATAATATATTGTGTCTTATTTTTGTTTGAATATTTTGATGTATAAACAATATTGAACAAATATATAGATAAAAGTGATATGAATCGTAAATAAAATGGTTAAATATATTCACTTTTATTATCATTTTTGGTAAACATTAGTTGCACACGTAGAATTTTATTTGTATATTATATAAAAATACTTGTTAAGTCAATATATAATAATTTAAAAATACTTCAAATATTTAATTTTAGATTAAACATTATAAAAATTAAAAACTATAACAAGAAACATGATAAGAAGCTTCGGATAAAAGCCTTTAAGGTTTAATTATCTGAGTGAAAATTTATTATATTTTCGTTTGCTTTAAATTTTAATTTTATTTAATATTATTTTATTTGATATTTTATTATAATATTTTTTAATTAATTCAAAAATTTATTTTTATGAAAATTATAATTTTTTTGCAGTTAGTTTTTTATTTATTTTTATTTTTATTAGTCTATTATATAACGTTTATTAATATGTATTTTTAAATATAGTATCAAGTTTAAAATTTTAAATCATATCTTATTTTTACATTTTCATATATTTCTTTTAATTTTTGTTTAACATTTGTAGATTTTGATTAAGCTTCGCATTTGCTTAGTATTTTAATTAATAAATTTATTTTATACATTCATGATATCAATATTTATTAAGTTATTATATTTTTATTTTTTATTAGGTAACTTTCGTTATAAGTTAATTATAATGTGTTGATTTTATATTTTTTTAGTGCCAATTCTATAATTTTATTGTAATATAACATAAAAAATTTAGTATTAAATTGAAGATAATTTATTATAATTTTTACTAATTTTTTATTACGAAGTAATTGTTGTTCTTTAATATTTAAATAAAAAAAATTTACTTTATAAAAAAAATTAGATTTTAGGCTCTCTCAAAACTTATTTTTGGCTCCACACCTGCATACACATCAAGAGAAAGTCAAAGGGTTTTCAAAGTTATTTTTGTCGCTAGTATTATTACCCAAATGTTGATTCATTGATTATCACGTAATATAATATAAAAAATTTAGTGTTTGAGTTGAAAAATCTATCATAATTTATACTAACTTTTTATTATAATATATTTTTTATTTTTTAATATTCAAATAAAAATTTTATTTTTTAAAATAAAATTAGATTTCAATCCCCTCAAAACTTATTTTTTGGCTCCACGTTTGCAAAGTTAATTTTGTCCCAGTATTATTACCCAAATTTTGATTCGTTGTAATCAAAAGTGATTGAACTTTTTTCTCTAATCAAAATTTTATCTCATTTGTATATAAGTTTGTTTTTATGATATGCCAAGTCCGCTAATTAATACTAATTAGCTGATGTCTCAAAATTTAATCACAAAAGAACTTATGCTTAAATGAAAAAAAAATCAAGATACTATTTTGTAAAGAAAAAAAGTTCAGGCATCTTTACATAAAATTAACTAAAATTTGGGTATATCAAAAATCCTAAAAAATATTGATTAAGCAATTCATCACAATCTTAAGTAGAATAAAAAACATACAAAACATTTACAATCTAAATCGAGTGAAATATATATGTATCCGTTATTATCCATGTTGCTATACACAATTTTATTTTTACTTGATCATTATTTCTACACAACTGACCCGTGTGAAAATTCCACAACACTTTCAAGTCATGTGAAATTTTCACGCAGCACACTCTTGTAACTTGTGTTGTTTTCCTTTTTTCACACAATATTTGAAAACTATATACGCTTAATACTACATTATGAAATTCTCTTAACTCAATCCAAACTGGACTTTAATTTGGAAGATTTTCGATAAATAAATAATAAAGAAGAGAGAGAGAGAGAGAAGGAAAGAAACTAACCAAGCCAAATGTAATTAAAAACTACAACAAACTCTGTATTGCATTTTTTTACAGGACAATTTTCTACTGAGATAAATCAGCAAGGCTAAAATGGTACAGAAGATTGCATAGTAAAGTACATCATAGGTATTTTTTGGTTATATTTTTTTTTTATACCAGATATATTATAAAATTATAAGATTTGAAATGCGAATTCCCAATTAAAGCCTTAACAAATTATGGCCCTTCCTTTCATACAATGTCCAAGCTCCGGATCTTTCAAATTATAGCTCTTTCTTTCACAATGTCCAAGCTAATTTCACTGGGATCAGTTACTTGCAATTCACATTGAATACCATCTAATTCTCTCTTGAATCTGTCTTTTGTACTTGCATAAACCATTTTCATCCTCACATTTGACGTATCAGGTGACCTACGCACAATTAACGAACAAAATACCACAAGTTATAACATATATAATATTAATTAAACTTTCCATATAACTTAACTGTTAAATTTAATACTTGAATATATTCTATTGGAGGGAAAATGTAGATAACTAAATTTCTAATATGAATTAACACTAATTGTATATGAAGGTCTTAGTTGCTTTCCAATAAAGTGATAAAGTAAGCTTGATAGCTATGATCAAGAGAATGCCTCGTATCAAATTATCCACTCTCTAATTATCTTTTAATAATATAAATTCATACAAAACTAAAATCGTACGTATTACCATGCAACAAAGATAATCTTGCTCTTTTGGCAATTCTCAGTGGTTATGAAATCATAGTCAAAGACGGCATAACGACATTCATTTGCGGGAAAACTTGCAGCAAAATCATAATAACTTTCAGCTGGTTTCCCAAGTTTCTCTACCACAACTTCTTGTTCTTCAATTTTGAACACAATAAACCGAAAGTTTCTTTTTGCTTTAAGCTCCAAGAACTTAAGCTTGCAGTCATCATGGACAGCCATTCCAGAAACTGCGTTAGCCTGTATTAATAAAAAACCACATTAAAATAATGGTTTATTAATGAGCATATATAATTAGACTTTTATGGTTTAATTAACTGAAATATGATGTACTTACTCGCATAGTTTTCATATGTTTTGAGGTTATCTTATGCAATTAAATTCATGAATAATCAAACGTTTTTTTTTTTTTTTAAATATTATATTTTAGGATAGGAATTTAAAATATGAACTCTATGAAGAAATATCATGTGTTTACGAAATGTAGTAGAATTGAGGAATTGTTAGATACGTACCATCTTATATCGAAAGGAGAGGAAACGCCTTTTCTGAAATGTGAATGAAAGAAAGGGAAAAAGGTGAAAGAGAATTGAAATGGAGACAATACAATGAGAAGTATCAAGAGTAAAAAAGAAGAAGGGGAGATGGTTATTTTTCCTTTTTTTTTGGGAAGGGTTACTAATTTGGGAGAAGGTGGTCAAGATTGAAAGTAAAGGAGAAGAGAACTTGGTGGAGCAAAAATGATGGGTGGTGTTTTTATCCTAAATTTTTGAAACCAATAATTCCCAATATTTATTTATAGACATTCATGTTGTTTTATTTTAACGGTCATTTTCTGTTTTTTTTTTTTTTTAGTCTAATTTAATCAATTTGTTGTTAAAATATATAAAAATAAAAATAAAAAAAAAGTTATGTTTTCATCCTATAAATGTAAGAATTTGTCAGTTGGTTAGGAGAGGAAAACAATAATCTAATATGGTAAAAATGCTTAGATTCAAATGGAAAAAAAGTTTACTATTCTATTTACTTACATGTTTTAATATTTTAAATGTTAATAAATGCATTTCTTTTTCTTTAACTTGCTTCTTTTATGTTATACATTTATATTTCATTTAATTATCTTAACGACCAAAACAATTAATGAAGGCCTGGAGGGTAATGATTTTAGGAAAAATAACAAAACTAACATCCTTTAAAACTTCTAATAATAAAATTAATATTCTTTATGTTTAAACTTATATTTTTACAATTAAAAAAATAACTAATATGTCATTCTTCTTTGAACGCCTATCCAATTAGAATTGAACGACGATAATTTAAATCCGTTCAATATTAAACGTTCAATATTATTAGGGTGTTAGTTTTGTTACTATAAATTTTAGGGGTGTTATTTTTTGTAATTTCTCATGTTTTTATAGGTTTAATTCTTACAGGTTTGGGTTTTTTTTTTTAGTGAACTCTTACAAAGGTATGATTGGTAATAAATTTTATTTCAGCTAGATGCATAAATATATAATATGCTTTAATAATTTTAAAATAATATCATTTATACAGGCTTAAAATTGAACCTTTTAAGTTTTATATATAACAAATATATTCATATAAAATAATTAACATCAAAGTTGTTTACGTAATAATATATAAAAGTTTTCGTAAATGGCCCAGACCATTTGAAGTAGGCATTAATAATTTGATGGTTGACTTTGTTTTGGTTAACCGCAGTACCACTAAATTATTTTCCAAAAACTATATCAAATTTTGTGTATTTAAATTTTTTTTGATAAATAATAAAGATGTGTATATTTATTATTTATTTTTTTGTTGACCTCTCTCCTATTTGTGTTGTAGTTCTTCGATAACTTTAATTTGAGGAGGCCATTAAAATATAGTTTGCTAAACTGAATGAAAATAACCATAATTTTCTTTATATGTCTACAGTATATTGAATATTATTTTATTGATTGTATACAAATTGATACATTAAACATAAAAAAAAAAAATTTACTTACAGTAGAGAAAAAAAAATCCCCAAAATCATAATGATACATGAATAAAAAAATATATATATATAAATGGCAATTTTACAACATTTACTCACGACACCTCCAAACCAACCTCATCTGTTTGTCGAATTCAATTTTTTCCCCCACTAAAAAATGACACATGTCAATTTTCAATTGTGTCATAAATTATATTAATTGGTCATACAATAAATACACATTAAGAAAAGGAGAATCATAATGTGAACAGCGATAGACATGTAATGCTCGGATAATGAAACCATCAAACGGCCGGCATACACCAATAAGAACCCAACTACCATGGGCATATATACTAACCAACTTAATAGTTTTATTTTGATGTCCATATATATATGTAAGCTGTTCAACCCTCCAACATATTATACATGGACAGAACCATAATTTAGATTGAACTGATAACTGCCTTCAAACTTGCGAATTTAATGACCATATTCATACCCCTTTTTTTTTATTTAGAAATTAAATTTATAAGTGGATAGTAATTAAATAAAAATTGCTATGAGTATTACAAGGCACAATCAAGGCTGACGGTATTAATACCCTTTTTAATACTCGTGCTATATTAAAATTTAAAAATATTATAAATTAATCTTATTTTAAAGCGATTTTATTTTAATATATTTATGATTTTGAAATAATTTCAATTTATTCATTTATATCAAAATAAAGGTAATAAAATTTGATAATGTAGGTATTAAAAATATACTAAATTTTAATAATATAAATATTAAATTGAATTATTTGATAATATAAATATTAAATTAATTTTTTTTAATAATATTATCGATTTAAAATAGTTTTATTATAATATGTATATTAAAAAAGCAACAAAAATAGAAGTATAAATTGGTGGGTAATTTCAGTCTCACTGTTATAGCTTCTGACTCAAGAAATGTTTGATCTGAAATAGATATACAGCAACATAGGGCTCTCATGACGAATCCTAGGCATGCATCTCTAGCTGTCAATTTATAACCTATTGATTGCTCTCTCTTTAACTTTAGCTTTCTTTTACTCTTGAGTATTTTTTTTTTTTATAAAAGGTTGTAGTTAGCAGTTTTCAGTGGGTGCACCGGGACATCCCAACTAGGTTGGCACCTCCTTAGCACCTTCTTCATTAGACCGCTCACCACTAATATTATTAAAGCTTAATAAAATTAAAAATACAAATAAATATTCTCAACAAAACCTGTAATTAGGTTTGTTGTTTGCATCTGAATAAATAAAAGAGCTAGCGAAAGATGGGACATTCCACCACCAAGTCGCTGTACATAAACTAGGAGCCCTAGAGGCTAAACTATCAGCTGCAGCATTGCCCTCCCTGTAAATATGTGAGCATTGAAACTCCATGTTGGAGATTTTATCTAAACAATCTTTCCAAATAGAGTACCATTTCCAAGGGACTGAAGAAGACCGAGTCTGTAGTAAAGCAACAACATATGCTGAGTCTGATTCCAGCCAAAGACGTCTCCACCCAAACATATATGCATACTTCACTGCATAGATGGCTGCCGCTAGTTCTGCTTCAAAAGCATACGATATTCCAAGCGGAACACAGAAGCAACCCTTAACAAATGATCTGGAAGTTCTAAAAACACCTGCACAACCCGATAAACCTGGTGCTCCAAAAGCTGCACCATCTGTATTGACCTTTATCCATCCCGAGGGTGGTGCCTTCCAATTAACTTCTATGATTCTTGGAGCCCGTCTTGGAATGCCTGGTATTCGAAGTCGTTTAAGTATCTGAAGATCATCTACAGTATTTTTCATGCAACCACTCTTTGATAGACTTGCTTCACGAATAAAACGCCATACTGTTGCAAAAGCCGAGTTCATTGTTGTCTTTTTATTGGTGAATCGATAATCATTTCTAGTATTCCAAATTACCCAGATGACTGAAACAATCCCTGCTTTCCATAGATTGGTTAGTTGTGATCCAAATTCCATCTTCATTGCGGTCGTCCATAAGTTTAGGACAGAGGAGTCTGTACATGGTCTTTTTCCAAAGAAGAAGCATAGAAGGTCCCAAAGAGCACCTGCAAAATGACAACTTAAAAAAAGATGTGATAAAGATTCCTCCTCGGATCCACATAACGAGCAACGGGAAGGAAACGATTGCCCCCTTCTTTTTAACTGACAATCTGTTGGTAGTTTATTCTGGATAGCACGCCATAGCAAAATAGATCTTGAAGGCGGTATATAATGGGCCCAGATGGCCTTACCCCAAATTTTACGTTCCCCAACCACACGTAGTGAGTCATAAGCCTCACTAGCTGTAACATCACCCTTAATTGAGCGTGTCCAAACTCTGGTATCTGAACCAATCCCAACCACTGTTGACTGAATTTCTGAGGCAATATCTGGATAGGAAACTATGAAAGTTTGAGGCAAATGCCAACCATCTTCATGGAGGTAATCCCCCACTAGGGAGTGAATTGGCGGGTCCACTGGAGGATTATCCATCATTTCAATTAAAGGAGTACCTAACCAATTGTCGGTCCAAAACTTTACAGTAGAGTTTCTTCCAACTAACCACCTAGACTCCTCCAATAGGATTAAGTAGTGCGGTCGCAAACCAGGCCAGACTGATGAACAGACATAATAATTCCGTGGAGAGCCATTTTTTGCTAGATATCTGCTGCGTAAGTAATGCAGAGTGTTAGAATTCCCTGTGATTACCCTCCATGCAAACTTTCTTAGCATAGCCTCATTTAGGAGACGGAGGTCCCGTAAACCAAGCCCTCCTTCATCTATTGGACGACAACAGTCCCTCCAAGCCACTTGTACCTGTTTAACTGTATCCGTCTTTCCCGACCAGAAGAAATTGCGAATGATTTTTGTTAGGTCTTGAATGACTGTTTTTGGCCATTTATATACCTGAAATGAGTGGAGAAATGTTCCCTGAATGATCGAAGAAATTAAGCAACGCCGTCCTGCCAAAGAAATAGTCTGACCATTCCAAGCCTCAAGCCTCACACGAATTTTATCTGCTAAACTTTGAAACCAACATTTTCTCGGAGCCCCCTGAAAGAGATTGATTCCCAAATAAGACAAGGATGATCCTCCAATGCGCATGCCAGATAAATTCCGAATTGATGAAATGTTGCTTGTTGTAACACCTTTACCAAAGTAGATAAAAGATTTTTCTAAATTAACCATTTGACCCGAAAGGCGACTATACAAGGAAAAAGCTTCAGTTAACACCCGAATATTTTTCTCACTTGCACTACCAAAAATAAGAAGATCATCTGCATATAAAAAGTGAGTTGGCGCACGAGATCCTCTTGGTGAAGAAATTGGGCTTAAACTTCCCGTATCCACCAACTTGCCAAGGTATCTGCTGAGGAAATCTTCAGCTATGCAAAATAATATTGGGGACAAAGGATCACCCTGTCTGACTCCTCGAGAACAAGAAAAATAGCCCCTGGGTGAACCATTAACCAGGATTGAGATTCTCGCCGATGCGAATATATCTCGAATCCATCCCAAGAAAATGTTGTCAAAGCCAAAGCATTGCATCACTTTTATAATAAAATCCCAACGCATAGTGTCAAAAGCTTTGTGAATGTCAATTTTCAAAGCGATGTTACCCTGTCGACTGGAAAGCTGCATAGCGTTAAAACATTCAGAAGCACCAGCTATACAATCACTAATATTTCTACCTGGAATGAATCCAAATTGGTTTTGAGACAGAATACGAGTACATATGTGTCCTAATCTGCTGGCAATAATCTTTGTTATTAACTTGAACATGAAGTTGCCTAAAGCAATAGGCCTGTACTGATCAATGGTGCTTGCTTGCTGGTGTTTGGGTATAAGAATTAAGAAATTAGAATTTAGCCCCGGGTGCATGTGGCCTGTTCTAAAATAATCTTGTATCGCTCGTACAATATCTGTACTGATAATATCCCAACATTGTTGAAAAAATTTACCAGTAAACCCATCTGGTCCGGGGGCACTCATTGGATCCAAGTCAAAAACTGTAGCTTTTATGTCTTCTGATGAAGGTATGCGTCGTAAACTTTGGTTATCCGCAGAAGTAACCAAGGAGGGTACCACTGACTCTATGAGAGCAAGATCTGTTGTTCCACCTGCATGACTTGAGAAGAGATTTTCATAGTAATTCAAAATTTGAGTAGCTATTATCTCTGGATCATTAGTTATTTCTCCATTAATTTCCAAGTGAGTCAAAGGTTTTTGTGCTCTTAAACGACGAAGTAGAGAGTGAAAAAATGTAGAGTTTCTGTCCCCACCTTTCAGCCATTTTAATCTAATCTTTTCTCTTAAAAAGATATCTTGCTGACGCAACAATCTATCTAAGTCAGCATGGGCATCGGACTCCAGTTGCAACAGTTCTTCTGAGAAAGAGTCATCATTATAACGTTGTTGAATGTTGGCCAATGTGTCTGTTGCATTTGCAATATTTTGATTCAAATTACCAAAGACGGTTTTGTTCCATGTTTTCAGAACCAGTTTAAGAGCTTTTAGTTTGCCGATAACAGTGCCCATAGCGCTAGCCTGAATAGGCATTGACCAAGTGGCACGCACCAAATCCATAAAGCCAGGGTGTTCAAGCCACATACCATGAAACCTAAACGGCCTTGGGCCGCTATTCCTTGCTACTGAAGCCGTGAGTAGAAGCGGATGGTGATCTGAGCAGTGTCTAGGAAGGGTACAACAAGAAACCGTTGCCCAGGAGTCAAGAAAGGATTCTGAGCATAACCCACGATCTAATCTTGATCGTATTTGAGATAGTCCACCCTTACAGTAAGTGTAAAATGCTCCTTTAGTCTCAATTTCAACCAAGTTACAGGAGGAGATCATAGCACTAAAATCCTCTATAGAGGTATTACTACGAGTCAAGCCAGTAGTTTCGTGCGATCCAAGAAAAGCATTAAAGTCCCCTATCACAAGCCAAGGCGCTTGAGTATCTGAAATTGCCCTTAGTGAATCCCAGAGGTCCCTTCTTCTAATATACGTTCCCTTACCATAAATAAAAGATAAAAGAAAATTTTTTGAGTTTGCTGTGTAAGTGATCGTTATATGCTGTTGATGTTGTATAGCAATTGTTGTATCACTTGCCACTGCGTTGGCTGCAAAAAGCCAAATTTTGCTCACTGTTGTTGAGTTTGAACAGATGAAAGTATAGCCCATGTTTTGCCAAAAGCGATCTTGAATGGTTGTAAGATCGGACATTGGTTCTGCTATGCAAAGAAAGTCTGGTCTTTCCTTTTTACAAAAATTATATAGGGTATTCCGGGTTTTTTTATTGGAGATACCTCTACAGTTCCAGTATAGGACAATCATGTTGAATTATTATCAGACTCCCCCGTCTTCGGAGTGTATCTCATAGGCTCAAGACGTGGGCTAGCTGATCGAGCCCGCCGAGTTCTCCCGGTTACAACTTCCCATCCTATTTCTTCATGATTTTTGGCATAATCATGTTTCATTTTCTGGATATTTGCACTGAGGTCGGCTGTCAAAATTGCAGAAGAGGGTGGAAGGGAAAGAGTAGGTAAGTTGAGTCTCGATGTAGCCAAAGGAGGCAGTGATCTTGTGTTAAGAGTGTCTGTAGTACCCTGTGTGCTTGCGGTTGGTCCAGGTTTGACCGTATGTTGAGGTAAGCATTTAGTGACTAGTTTGGAAGAATCAATTGTTGATTCGACAGGTCTCACAAGGTTATCAGTCACAAGAGAGACTGGACGAATATCATTGGTGTCCATCGGCATAGAGCTGAAATTATTCAAGGTGGCAGGCGATATAGTATGAACGTTATTATCAATATTAGTCTCATTAGGCTCTACAGTGTTGAGTGCAGAGAAAACATTACTGACCGGTATGGTTGTAGAGTTTGAAGATGCCTTAGGTCGATAAATTTGCTGCGAACTAGTTTGTTGTACCATTTTTGAAGAGGGTACACTTTTTGGGGGGTCCGTAGTGATCTTAGAACCATTTTTTCGGCATTTGAATGCAGCGTGCCCTACTGATGAACAAATTGTGCAAAAATCTGGGACATTCTCATAAAATAAATCGATAAAAAGCTTTAGAGAGCCCACTTCAATCATTATTTGTTCATCAAGTTTTGCAGAGAGATCTATATCAATCAAAATTCGTGCAAACTTTCCCATTTCTCCATTTAAAGTCGCATTGTCGACTTTGAGAGGGATACCGATAGCACGCCCGATATTGGCAAGAATTTCCTTATCCCAAAATTCCCATGGCAAGTTATAAAAGCGAACCCACACATGAGCATTCGTTGCTTTCTGATGCAGAGGATTAAAATTCGGCGTCCAAGGTTGCACTCTAAAAACACCAGGCTTTAGATTGATAGGGGCGTTAGCCCATACCGTAGCTTTATCCTCTTTGGTATGTAGTAACATATGGTAATATCCCCGTCCCAAAGAGATGAGTTTCCAATTAGAAGGCAATTTCCAGAATGATGTTAATCTTGACTTTAGGTCGCCTTGAGACCAAGGTTTATCTCCTTTAGACAGAATCAATCTACCAATCAAAGAGAATTTACATAATTCCAATCGAGATTGATATAAATCAGGGTCTACAGACACACATGCAATATCGCCCCTTTTCTTTGGTTGTGCATCAATTGATTCAATAACTACATCTGTTAGTGAATTGGAAATGGCTTCAGCATAGCTTTTCTTAGGGGCATTTGTCTTAAAGAGTTCAGCATGTCCCATGTGTTCCATAGATTTGGAATTGGAATTATCCATATAAGCGTTAATCCAGAACCATGGAAAATTCACAGTTAAATTTAAATTGAAGTGCAATACCTGGAAACGCGTCGTTGAAGAGCAACCTGATGTTACCTGGTTGTGACGATCAGCTACCACGGCAGCAAGGCAGCGCTGATGGTGGATGGATTGGTGACGGAAGGTGGATCGACTGATGGTGGAATGGTGGATTGATGGTGGATTGATGGTGGAGGATCGACCGGTGACTGATGGTGGATTTAACCTTGCAGATCGATGGTGATTCAATGTTGCCTAGGTTGTAGATGTTACTTCAGAGTTCAGATCGATGGTGATTCAACAGTACTTGAAAGGAGAGAGCCAAAAACAGAGATCGCCAAAAACAGAGATCGCCAAAACAGTGATCCAGGGCGATGGGCAGCGATGGAGTTGATTTGGGAGGCGATGGAGGCGATGAGTTCAGAGGGAGACGATGAGTTCAGAGGGAGGCGATGAGTTCAGAGGGAGGCGATGGAGGCGATGGGCAGCGGTGGAGTTGATTTGGGAGGCGATGGAGGCGATGGGCAGCGATGGAGTTGATTTGGGAGGCGATTATACATTCAACTGCACTGAAACAGGGTCCACAATTCCCACTTGCCATTCAGTCGCGTATCCAATTCCAAGAGTAAATATCAAGTCAACCTTGCTATTTAGCACTGTCACAAACTATTCATTACTATTACACCAAGTCACCAACGTTTTAATATAATAAACTTTAATAATAATTTTTTATACATTCTATCATTTCTATAATAATAATATACTATTAATTTAAATTATTAGTTTAAATCAATAAATAAATCCTCCAGCACCGTCGTATTAAGCCACTAGAGAACTTCAATATTTGTATTAAGGAATTGAATTATAGTATTAATAAAAATTGAATACAACAAAAATAATAATATTATTAAAATATAATTTTTTATTTTAAAATAAAATAATAATAATAATAATATATTATTATACAAATGTGTGAAAAAATATAATATTTTGGCATATTTCTAAACAAAATAAGAAAAACCAGCATTATTACTACTATTAATATAATTTATATTTCATTTTAAATTAACAATCAAATCATTTACATATACAAAAATAATCATTCACATTATTATTCCATAAATTAATTAAAAAAAACCTAAGTGTTTGTAAATATATGGATAAATAATTTACTTTTTATGCAATTTTGGCACATTTTGAGCTACTTTTGTTATATGCTATGTGACAACTAAAAATAACATAAACTTGTTTACAAAATTTTTTTTTGTTACAACATTAATAATTATGAAATATTTTTAATTTTTATAACATAAATATTTTTTTTATAATTGAGGAAACTGAATACAACTATTTTTCACATGATCATAATTTACTTGAAATACCAGAAATTTCATCTGCACTTCATTTATATGATATAATTTTATTTATATTTAACTAAATAAAGTTGACAGTGGTGGATCTATATTTAAAAATTCAAAAGATCTATCATATAAACGATCTCAACTTATTTTATTTTAAAAAAAATATTATATGTATATCATTTTTATGTAAATATGTTCAGTTTATTGAGTTATAATGAGTTTTTAATCGTTTAAAACTTAAAGCATTAAAAAAATTTAATTTTATACATATAATTAATTTATAATTTTATAAATATTATTTCCAAAATTTTCTTTGAAAAGAGGTTGAGACGGTTGTTCCATCTAAACTTCATTTACATACAATAACTAGCCTCGAGCTTCATCTATAATTATAATTAGAAAAATGTTAAAATTATATAAATTTACATATGATTTTACACTCAAAACATTAATAATAATAAAATTATTTTAAAAAATAGATAATTAATACATTCTTATTTATAATTTTAATTTATTTCATAATATAAATAATTTAAATTATAGTTCATATATAAATTATTTATTTATTTAATTTTATTTTTAACCTCTATAAAATTGGACATATATACAAACATTTATTTGAATATGTGTTTAACAAATATTTTAATTTAATTTTTTGATATAAATATATTTTTTATAATATAAAAGTTAAAAAGTATTCATATTATAAATAAATGTTGAAATTATACAACATTATTTATAAAATTACATTAAATATATATTTTTCAACTTATATAAATTAAACATTTATTTTTAAGAAAATAAGTCAATATCAATGAATTCAATAAAGCTCGTTTTTAACATCTACTTAAACTAAATAATTTCCCCTTCTTTTAGGATTGTTAGAATACAGGCGGTTGCCATACCAAATATCCACTACAACTTTGCCAGCTGGGTTTCGAAAATGGAATAGGCACTTCAACAATTCAACCTTCTCCTTGCTTTAAACCAAAGCAAACTCACCAAGTGCCTTTATTGTTAACTATTATGGAGAAATTACTAGTTGATTTGTAACAAATAATATAATTATTCAAGTTAATAAATATATGAGACTAAAAGAAAGTACCAAAGAGGTATGAAAGAGAGAAAATAATTATGAATTTTTAGCTCTTAAAATTATAATTGGATTTAACTAACATGTAATATCTGATACTAATCAATAATATCTCTCATTACACATATTTATTTTGTATAAAAGTTTAAATTTATATTAATTTTTGAGTATTTATTACAAAAATTTATTAAAAATAACTTTATAATTTTAGATGACATAGTATAGTTCATATGAGGACAAATATGTTCTTAGTACCAATAATCAAATCATATATATATTATTGTAAAAGATTTCATCTTGATAAAGAAAGATAAGATAAATGTCGCATACCATCGCACATTAAGATCATCGATAATTTATTATTTTTACTAACCGTATACTAATTAGATGTACCAGAAAAATTGAAGCATGATTAATAAAGTAACGTATTTGAATAGCGAAAAAATCACGCTCATTTCAAAAAGACAAACAGCACACCCTATAAATTTTGAACCCACTTCTTATTGTGTGAAGACAGAGACTTAATATTTAATTACAAAAATTCGACCACTATAATACCATAAATATTTTGTATATTAATAATGTATAATTATATCTTCTTTCTTTTTTAGGAACTGCAAAAGACTTCGTTCGAATTTTATTATTGTATGTTTTGTGACTTGTGTATTGGTAAGTAATTATTATTACTTTATTGTTTATATATAACTTAAATTTTTAAACAAAATATGTTTTTCATATTTATAAAATAAATTACGTTATTACTATTTAAATAAAATTCAAAACTTTTATTTTCCCACTAAAACAGTCTGTCACTATACAGCTGTTAACTCAACTAAATTATCCGACATATAACGGAAACCGTAAGCTATGCGGAGTATTAATACTACCTCACATAACCGCTCGTTTTGCTCCATTACTCATTTCTCGTCGCCTTCCCCAATTCTCTTCTGCCCTTTCCGTCAGAGAAGAGAAAACCCTAGAAGAACGAGAAAAAATGCGTGAAATTCTGCACATCCAAGGTGGCCAGTGCGGTAATCAGATTGGGGCCAAATTCTGGGAGGTAGTGTGCGCCGAGCACGGTATTGATTGCACTGGAAGATACCATGGTGACACCGATCTTCAACTGGAGAGGGTCAATGTCTACTATAATGAGGCGAGCTGTGGTCGATTCGTTCCTCGAGCCGTGTTGATGGATCTTGAACCGGGTACGATGGACAGTGTTAGATCCGGCCCTTATGGGCAGATTTTCAGACCTGATAACTTCGTTTTCGGACAGTCCGGGGCAGGTAACAACTGGGCCAAGGGCCATTACACTGAAGGAGCTGAGCTTATTGACTCTGTTCTTGATGTTGTGAGGAAAGAGGCCGAGAACTGTGATTGCTTGCAAGGTCAGTCATATAATCTGACAGTTCCGTGGTACCCCTTTTAATCTCAGACGCTTGCTTTAGAGTTTACTTGCATACTTGTATGCGTTTTACAGAGTTTAAAATTTCTTCGTTCTTGATTTTTCTGAGCCATTTTAGTTTTTTTGCCACTCTCTCTCGAAGTGTAGGATTGCATGTGTTTGTATTTTTAAGCTGCTGGGTTGGTGTTTTGTCGATTCCGTCTTCGTTTTTATATAGTTCCTGTTGCTCAACGTTATTTGATTTTTCGTTCTTGTTTTTTATTTAGTTTTCTTTTAGGATTTTGGGTTGGGAAAATAGCTCCATGAGTCCTTACTTTTTTATTTTATTTTATTTTATATAGAAATAATTATCACACAGACTGCCATACCTGTTACGCCGTGGACAAGTTCTTACCTTGTGCTTCTTGCTTAAATTCAATTCGTGTTAATTATTTAAATTTGGCGATATGTGATATGGTAAACTTGTAAATAATGATAGTGTTTTTTTATTTTGGTAGAAAATATATTTTCATTATTTATACATATTTGTGGTGTTACTACTTTCATGGACAGTATTTCTAATCGTTTCATTTGGTAGTGGGTTTGATTTTTTTTTTTTTTTCCAACGTACTTTCATTAATCCATTCGCTTTTACTACTTTTCTTTATTTCCTTATTTTTGGGTTGTGTTTTAACCTCTCTTTTTT
Organism: Elaeagnus macrophylla; assembly: GCA_029378325.1. Classification (NCBI taxonomy): domain Eukaryota; kingdom Viridiplantae; phylum Streptophyta; class Magnoliopsida; order Rosales; family Elaeagnaceae; genus Elaeagnus; species Elaeagnus macrophylla. The sequence goes on along the minus strand of CM055646.1, from coordinate 26,174,172 downwards.
TTTTTTTGGCTTGGTGGGTTTTGTTTGCTTTGCAGGATTTCAGGTGTGCCATTCACTTGGGGGTGGAACTGGGTCTGGAATGGGAACTCTTTTGATATCAAAGATACGAGAGGAGTACCCAGATCGTATGATGCTCACCTTTTCTGTCTTCCCATCTCCAAAGGTTTCTGATACAGTGGTTGAGCCCTACAACGCAACCCTGTCTGTTCACCAGCTTGTTGAGAACGCTGACGAGTGCATGGTCCTCGATAACGAGGCTCTTTATGATATTTGTTTCCGCACTCTCAAGCTCACTACTCCCAGCTGTAAGTTACTCTGTTGCCTTTCTTGCTACGACATTCCCTCATTGCTCTGTTTGGATTTTAAGAAGGTTAATGATATTGAATAAGATTTTTAGATGACTCTTAAGGTTCATGTATATGTTTTTAAAGAATGTTAAAGTTTATGAGGAGCGATGCATTAAATTATCGCTTGCTTTCTTACCAGCCAAACAGTGCTCATATTGAAGCATTTTAATTTTCTTTTATCAATTAACCAATAAGTTTTTTTCCTTAATTTATAGTGTTGAGGATTGGGATCTTTTATACTGATAGGCAGTTACAGCGTGTTTCTCAACTTCACTCCAGAATTAATAATTAATCTTGCATTATAGTCTTAAAGCCAGTCTAAAGAGTTGATAGCTTATGGATATATTTAGATTAGCCATATCTGGAACTAGATGATAGTTTTATATTTTTGGCTGCTAGTTCACTGCCTTGATCACGAGATCTTCATGATCACGTTTCAGTTTCTCATATGGGTATTAGTTCCTAATGATTTTTAGGCTGATGTAAGGATATAAGATTCTTTGGTATGGATTGTGCTGTTTTTACAGTAGTCAGCTAGTGTTTGGATCCAAAAATAATAATTTAATTTCTCTCTCTACCTTTGCCCGTCTTATGGGTTTGCCTGCCAACTAGAAATCATCATGCCACGGTAACTAGTTACAGTCAAGTTGAATCATGTCTTGACAGTTAATATCATTTGATATATTGGAACTGCTCTCATCACGACGTAATTGATATGCTTTCATTTCTCATGGGCACTGACTGTTATGTGTTTGATCAGTTGGAGATTTGAACCACCTCATATCTGCAACCATGAGTGGTGTTACATGCTGCCTTCGCTTCCCTGGCCAACTCAATTCAGATCTTCGCAAGCTTGCTGTCAACCTTATCCCATTTCCACGACTTCACTTCTTCATGGTCGGCTTTGCACCTCTCACATCCAGAGGTTCACAGCAATACCGGGCACTTACTGTCCCCGAACTAACCCAGCAAATGTGGGATGCCAAAAACATGATGTGTGCTGCTGATCCTCGCCATGGCAGATACCTTACAGCATCAGCAATGTTCCGTGGCAAAATGAGTACCAAGGAAGTCGATGAACAGATGATCAATGTTCAAAACAAGAACTCATCCTACTTTGTGGAATGGATCCCAAACAATGTGAAGTCTACTGTTTGTGACATTCCTCCTACTGGTTTGAAGATGGCTTCTACTTTTATTGGGAACTCCACCTCTATCCAAGAGATGTTCCGCAGGGTCAGTGAGCAATTTACAGCCATGTTTCGCAGGAAGGCTTTCTTGCATTGGTACACCGGGGAAGGAATGGATGAGATGGAGTTCACCGAGGCAGAAAGCAATATGAACGACTTGGTTTCAGAATACCAGCAATATCAGGATGCAACTGCAGATGAGGAAGAATACGAGGATGAGGACGAATACGAGGATGAGCTTGAAAATTGATATTTTGTTTTCAATGATTGCTGATAATTGTTTTGTCTCTTGCACAGATGGTCTATGCTGTATTTGGGAGTATCTTTATGAATTGTGTTTAATGAAGTACTTCTACTTGCTAGTGGAATGTGCAAATTTCCTATATGGTTAATATGATTTTATTGTTTTAAAATCGGTTTGATTCTTGCTCGTCCCTTATTTTCGTCATTAGATTTGTACTATGGCTTTGTTTATCGTATATTTGCTGGTGAAAACTTTGTTGCAGCAGAACCATTATTCTGATGACACAAACTAATGTTGATAAATCACGGTCAAATACACCATAGTTCAGTTCTTGTCGTGTACTCATGTTGCACAACATCTTTTTTATGTTTAAAAATGATTAATTAAAATTTATTGTATCAAAAAAAAAAAAATTTGTTGTAATTAAAATTAACAACTAAGTGACTAACCATGCCTATCAGCTCTAATAGTTGGAGCATTGTGCTAATAATTTTTTAAACATTTTTTGGTTTGAATATAATTGAATCAATAACATGTGCTTACTAAATTTCTATAGAATTTCTCAATTTGATTCACCTGTCTCAAGTATCATCATTGTTTAAGAAAGATAATCAATACACAAAAATTAGAGTGGCAATAGGACGCGTTTCTCTATAAATTTTAAGTAAATTAATTTGTATTCAATTAATCGGTTTCTTATTTTCCTGTTCTGATTATGGTCACAAACTAAATTATTTATATTTGTTAATATTACAAATTTTTGGTTGTACAAGTTGAGGATACGTAAAACATGTTTAACTAGGAAGGCTTTATTAAGGCAATTCCTAAACGTTACAGAAGAAAAGAACAAGATAATCAATTAGGGGCTGCTATATCTCATCTCATCGTAATTATATTAAACGCGAATGATTCATCACTCTGTCAGCATTTGTGGATTTAATCAATTATTAGTTTATCAAAGAAAAGTTGTGCTAATTGTGTTGTAGTTTATGAACCTGGCTAATATCTATGTTTATGTGTGAGATTGTGTGTGTCCGTAATGTCTGAACACGAAATCATTACTTATATCTCGAGCTAATTACTGATTTCAGTTAGTTAAGTTGGTTGGGTGAAAAGTGAGAGAGTGTTGTGACCTCTTTAGACAAAATGGAATGTTAAATTTGACGTAGTCCTGTCGTTGACTTGAGATTGGTAACCTCTATAAATTTTTGATGATTTAGGTTGGACATGTTATGAATGCTTCGAAAAATATGCCGGTCTCAGCTCTCCCTGCTATTGAGGTCTTTTTTTCTTCCAAAAAAAAAAAAAAATCGTGGTCGTGCAATTTGAAAGGCTAAAGTAAAATTTTGAAATTTTTTGCGAGAATGATGTTCTGTTATGTTTAGGATTAGGTTTGGCAAAAAAATCTAATGGAGACCTCAAGTTATTGTACACATTCTTACTTCCATGGATGGGGGCAAACTTTTCATACGCACTAATTAATATTGCATTCAGGAGTTTCCTTCAGTGGCCATGTTTTGTTCATAATTTTCTTTTCTTTTTTTAATATCTAAATTAAGTAATAATATGCTCAGCGCTCCTTCCCTTCTTCTTTTCTCTACCTAAAATAACAAAATAGTTTTTGTGTCTTCTTTTTTTCAAACAAATAAAATTAAGAATTTCAAATTTTTAATAACTTGGTACGTGACTGGTATTAGTATATTTACTTACATGTTCTCCATGCAAGTTTTAGGCATCTGATTCCTCTTTAACTAAGTCCGTCCTCATGGCATTGACTGGCACGATCATATTTCTCTTATTTCTTTTTTTTTTTTTTTGGCTACGAATCTGATTTTCTCTGTTTTTTCTTCTTATCAAAGTAATTCACAATTTTGTTCAAATAATCTAATTCACATTGATTCTTGAACAAAAATTCTATTATCTTAATCCTTTAAATTAGCACGTTGTGTCCTCTTCGGAACCAGAGGTCACATATTCAGATCTAAATTCCTTCTCTCATGATGTTTTTTTTTTTTTTTCCTTTTCCAAATAATGTAATATATTCTAATTAAAGGTCTAAACAAGCAGCGAAGCAATACAATTATTATAATAAAAGAGATAATGTTATCAATCAATTATATTCATGTCAAGAGAACTTTTATTATATAAAAGTCACTTATATATTATTATTATTATTATTATTATTATTATGTCACTCTTTAAATAATGTCAAAACGTTTCAAGCCCTAATTTCATTTTCCTATTAATAGGATTATTATTATTTTTTAAATAATTCTACAAGTCAAAAAACATACAACATATGAGTTAATGTACCAGTATCATATATACCTGTATAAATTTGACCAAAAAACAAATATATATATATATATATACCTGTATAAACAAACTCAATCATACACATCTACCAAGTCATACCATAAACGTGATTAATTGACTTATGACCATAATCCCTTTTTTTTACTTTAAATGATTCTTCTCCATGTATTTTGTACTCAATAGCCTATACTTATATATGTATATATATATAATATACTTGACCATTTCTTACCAAGTAATTGTATCTCAGAGCTAGCTAGTAACCCTAAAAACCAATACAATATATTTATTTAGTACACAAATAGTTGTATAGCTTCTTCAATATGAATAAAGTTCATCCATTCCCAAACTACAATGGTTCTTCTTCAAATTACATGAGTTCAACGAGAGAAACATACACCGTTTGGATGAAATCACTTGTGATGCAAGGGAATGGATTCACTGTTTATAATAATGAGAATGGTCAGGTTGTTTATCGTATTGATAATTATGATCAGAAGCACATTAAAGAAGTTCATCTCATGGGTCTTCATGGAAATGTTATTTTCACTATTAACAAAAGGGTATGTTCAAATTATTTATATTATTATTATTATTATTATTTTGACAATACTAGCTTGAGAAATACATTGTACTTTACTAATAATTGTAAAAAAGAAAAAAGAAAAAAAGGTCGGTAATACTAATAATTGTAATTTGCTTGTATTTATTCTGCAGAAAAAGATGGTGTTTGGACGTAATTGGGAAGGTTACAAAAGCATAATTAATGGTAATTATGAGCCATTTTTTAAAGTGGAAAAAATTTCTGGGATTTTTGGGAAAGATAAGTGGTGTAAAGTCAGTGTTAAGTCTGATGAGAATGAAGCTCAAGGAACAAGTTGCTATACATTAAAAGGTTTAGATGGAAAATCTGGAATTCTCAAAATAAAAGATGGTGAAGGAAGAGCTGTGGCAGAGGTGAGAATTACATATATACATGCATATAATCTGATGAATTAATTGCTGAAATATTATTTTTGGGTAATATGTCTGCAGTGTAAGAGAAAGAAGACAGCTTCAGGAGTATTGTTGGGAGATGATGTGTTAAATTTGGTGATTGAGCCACAAGTAGATCATTCTCTTATTATGGCTCTTGTGACTGTATATGCTTTGATATGTCGCAAAATTTGAATAATTTTAGAGGGAAATTTACTATTTACTACCAGTTTGAAAGCTATAATTTTCTGGAGATGTATACGGGATTCTTCAAAATAACATGTTTCCATTTTTATTTTTATTTTTTCCTTTTTCTGGCAAATGTCTTTTTTGTGTGTGTGGGGATTTAACCCATATGAGAAGAGGAAGGCAGGGCAGCTAAAGGTTTTGTTGTTCGGTTTGATGAAGCCCATTTTTATATCTAAAGGAATTAAGGAATAGAGTGTGTGATGTCATGGGGGCTTGTATTCTGTAATGAATGTTGCAGAGATATAGCCATCTTTTTAATATATAGGATTTGCTTATCGAACAAAGTTTAATATTAATAAAGTTTAGTTTTGCTTTTCGTATTTTATATAATTATTTTGATCATTCTCTACATTGTCTTAATTTTTTCATAAATGGGTACTTAAAGGTAGAAGAATTAATTGTCTTATAATGCATCGACTTTTGTTCCTTATAAACACATTATAGTGATGGTTTCAACTTTCCACCGCAATTTCTTACACAATTAACTCTAAATTTTTACTGCAACATGCAAAATATTTTAATATATATATACACCCGGTATGACTAAAATATTTCTCTTTGTAGTACTTTCGTTAGAATTTTAATATATATATATATATATATATATATATATATATATATATATATATTAAAATTCTAACGAAAGTACTACAAAGAGAAATATTTTAGTCATACCGGGTGTTATTTCGGTTTATTTAGTCCAATAAACTAATGTTATAACATATATTACTAAAATCTAAGTTTTAAAAACAATTATGACTGTCAGTTGTATTATAATGTAATTATATTTATTCTAAGTGAGTACTATAAGAATGTTCGAACTTTATTCAATACAAAGTGTGTGAATGTGTAATGTTATTAAAAAAATAAAATAAGATTCGTAACTTTTTTTTTTCCCATAAAAGGTCTAAATTAAAATTAAATAAAACTAATTTAAAATAATTTCAATTGAGCGACTCCTTTGGCCGTATGTGTGACTCCCAGTACCTTTGAAATAGTTGTGTTTAGCTTGTCTGAAATGAACAAGGTATTGTTCACATGGAAACTGAAACTTACTGGACTGATTTAATAGGGAATATAATTCGATTCATAATATTAGAGACAATTATAAACTGTTAAGTTAGGTTGGATGTCTCTCTTAGGACCTAAACACGAGAAGTGAATTGCAATTTAAGTCAAATCATTTATATATTATATGAGTTCTGCTCGGTTATATTTTTGAAAAAGACTAAGCACAATAATGTTGCTATAAATATTATCTTTTATTATATTTTTATAAAACAAGAAAAATAAGTTATTATCTTTTATGTGTGTTTTTTCATAATTTTGGTATTTTTTTTTTTTTTGACAAAAACTTTTTGTTAATGAGCTAGCAAGTTATTCATAAAATGTATGAGCTAGTTCATTTTACCAAGTTTTTTTTTTTTTTTTTCCAAGCTTATTCAATCAAACTTAAATTAATTAGGTTGCGAACTATGTAGAAAGCCACAAGACAGAGTGGCAGTCAAAAATGGTTTAACTGGATTGCAATAAAGATCAACAAAGAAAGAATTCTTAATTGGAAAAATAAAAATAATAAAATGAATATTAATGTTTAACCGTCATAAGAACAAATTAAAAAATGGGATTGGGATCTAAGTTACATGTACTCCAATAGAGAACAAGATAAAACTTGTATCAAACCTTATGGAGCCTAGCATTTGCAAGATGAAAATGAGTACAAAAGAAGCAAGGAAAAAAATAAAAGATAAAATTTACATAGATTAACCCTTTACTAACTTATTCACTCCATTTGAAGTTGCCTCTGGCTTTTCCATGGTGGCAAATCAAGCTGCTTCAGTATACATGGTTTGTAATTCCTATACATCAGGAGGCAATTCTTAGTTTTTCTTGGAATTTCTGAGGTTGCGTAAGGTCATTACAAGTTTTTGTCTTTCACCTTCTACCTCAGCAAATCTGAGACTTATCTCTGAATATCTCTCTTGCATCTCCTTTAGTTCACATTCCATTATATTGTTCTTTTCCTTCATAGATGTCAATTCAACTAACAAATCGTCCAGCTTGCTATCTCTATCATCAGGTATCGAGGCTCTGTGTCCATCATCACATGCAATTCCATAACTGATAAAGGAAGTTAATTAAAATTAACTCTCTAACTTGTTATATTGATGGACCACATTTTCAGTAAAAACCAGAAACTAGAAGCAAGATTTAGAATAAAGCTAAACTTGGTTAAAATGCTCTCTCTCAACAGATACCTTTTGGTTGATGATGTTTTATCTTCCTCCACATTGGGGTGCTCAGTTCTGCTCACGACTTCAAGCATACCATTACCAGGAGTTTGAACACTGACATCTTTAACAACCTGCATCAGTGTCACCGATTAAAAAGAACCCAGCTTATTCCAACCATGAACGAAAAGAAAATATAGTTCAATAACATAATTATGGATTTGATTCATACTCAAGTTTCGATACTAATATTTTATGAGATTAGAACAACTTGTTCATTCCTTAACATAACTAAAAAAATTAAATACATGTCTGAAGTTATGCATCTGCCAAATACTAGAGCAACTTGTAAGAGAATCCAAAAAACACTAACCTTTTGAAGTTGACTATTCTGAATGAGTTCTTCCACGTGTCTCTCTAACTCTTCAATTTTTTTCTGAAGATCCTTTTCCTTCTCTGAGAATGATTCAGTTGAGTTTTCCAAGTCAACTTCTTTTAGTTTTATTTGTGCCTGTATAAGAGAAGGAAGTCGTTATCATCACATTGGTAAAAATTAAATCTTTTTTTTTCTTTTCCTTTTTTCTATACAGAGTTGTCAGGTCACTAGAGTAATTAGGCCTTCAATTTACCTCAAGCAGTTTTATTCTCTCCTTCAGACTAGTAACTTCTTTTGAACCACGAGGAAGGGGCACCGACTTATTGTTCTTGATAGTAGTTTTATTTCCATCAGAATTTGCTGCACGTGCATTCCCATCCTTGTGCTTCTTCTCCAGGCTGCTTAATGCATCATCCTTCTTCTTTAGATCACTCTTTAGTTGGAATACCTGCTTTCGGAGTTTCTCTTTCTCTCTCTCATCCTCAAACAATGAATGTCTTAAGGCATCGCATTGAGCTTTAAGCTTTTTAAGCTCTGGTTGTAAGAATTCAACTTTGGCCTCCTTTTCTTCCTTGTTATGCCTAATTTTATTCAATTCCTCCAATGACATCTCTGCTTCCTTCCTCAGCACAGCAATTGTACTCTGCAGCTCATTTCTTTCTGCATTTCCTCTTTGTATCAGCAGCTCATTTTCCTTTACTAATGTCTTCATTTGTTCCATCTCAGTAGCCAAACTCTTGTTCTGTTCGGCATGCTCACATTTGCTATCATTCTCCGCTATGAGTCTCTCAATCTCGGTATTAAGCTGTACGATCTCCTGAGACATATTCCCAGTCACTTCTTCCTCACGCTTCTTTTGATTTTCAAGGTTCTTGGACTTGCTGTCAATTTCCTTTGACATCTGTTCTATCAGACTGGACTTGCTGTCATTTTCCAAGGACATCTGTTCCATCTGTCTGTTTTTCTCATTTAATTGATCTGAGAACTCATGTAATTTATCGTTGTATTCCTCTCTAAGTGCATCAAGCTCCTCCTTAGCTTTCTGAAGCATTTCCTCCAGTTTACTTCTTTGAACACGAAGTTCATTAGCATCTGTCATCGCCTTCATAGCAACTTTCTCATTTGCTTCAAATGTTGAGGCCATTTGCATGGAGAGCCTTCTAAATTCTTCCTGAAGCTTCTCGGCTGTATCAGCATTTTTTGATCTTGTCTTTCTCAATGCTTCCTTTGCTCGAATGGCTCTTTGCTCCTGCTCAACTTTGGCTTGCATCAGAGCTTCTAAGTCAGCTTCAAATCCTTGTGCCTGCTTCTCCAGATCTTCTTCCAATTTTTTGATGTTAGACTCAAGGTCCTTTATGGTGGTCAATGATTCAGAAAATTCTTGAGACCGTGTCTTGAGTTCTTTTTCCAAGCTCTCAATTTGGGATTCAAGCTCATTCAAGCGAGATGGAGATGAGCATTCATACTGGATCTTCAGTTGTTCTTGCAGTTGACTTTGCTCTAATTTATATGAGATATCATGGTTTTCCTGTTTCAAAATCTCATAGTCCAGAGCAAGTTGCTCCATCTGCATCTCGAGTTCATCTTTGTCTCTTCTGTAGATCTCTATTTCACCACATAGATCCATGATTTTCTGTTCCAAAAGAGATGTTTCATTGGCATTGCTGTGCTGCTTAACAAGTTTCTCCAGAGCCTTTTGCTCTTCATCCTCGTCCATCTCACATTTTGTGGAGCTTTCCCTCAACTCTTTGGCATCATCATGGGATCCTGTGTCGCTGGATGGATAAGGTATTTCCTTATTCTTCTGCTCCAACTCTTCCTCTAGGTCTGTTACAGCAAGAATCAACTCAGCATTTGACTCCTGTGTCTTCTGAAGCTGTAATCTGAGATTAGCATTGAGGTCCTTCTCGTAGTTCAGTTCTTCTTTGATCTCTTCAAGAAGAGCACGAAGATCCCCACCTTCTGACTGCAATCTATTTCTGAATTTGGCATCCTCCATACGTTTTTTAAATGACTTACATTTCTCACACTCTGCCTTGAGCGCTTCTCTTTCCTCTTTCAAGCTAACGACCTCCCTTGAGAGATCCTGTCCCTTTTTGCTTTCTTTTAGTATCTGCTTCCGAAGTGTATGTAATTCCATCTCTGACACGTCTGCTTGTCTTGCTAAAACAGCAAGCTCAGCCTTGAGATTTTCAATCTCAACATCTGATGCCTGTTGAGATCTTTCTCTTGAAAGGGTGTTATTATGAGAGCTGTTAGTTAAATCATCGGTAATTTCTCCATGATCAGAACCTGCAGACCACTCCCATTGTGATCTCTGATGCTCTTCATAGGCTGTTGAGACATATGGTGCTGGTCTGTTAGGCACCAAGGATTGGTTCAGAGATGATATGCAGCTTGAAGGCTCCTGATGACCATTAACATTTCTAAGTCCAAGTTCTCGTGGAGTATCAAGTCCAGAGCCGCTGTCAGAACTGGACAATGTAATGTCAGATCCACTAGAAGCCCTACGATTACCATTCATTTCAGTATCATGAGTACTTTTATTGATCTGTCCATCCTGTGACACATTCAAATATAACAATGAGCTTCAGTTATTGCTTTGAATTTCACAATTTTGAATAATGTAAATTACATTAAAAAAAATCACCCCACTCAGCTCTCCACTGTTAATTTTTACTTAAAAAGGAAACAGTATCTTTAAAGAACAAATCTCTGTCAACAAACAGATCAGGAAATTGAAAGCTTAATGAGAAATGTGTGTTGCATTCTTTGAAAACTCACAATTATAATGTTTTCATCTGTCTCGTCTTTGCTTAACTGGGTCCTGAGGCTCCTATCTTGGGCTTTAGCATTTGCATCATCAACTTCTTCAACCTCTCTGCAAAAAAATTCAAACAACCATAAATTCACAATCGAAATCAGACAAGAGACAGTAAACTTCAAAAGAAAAGAAAGTAATTTATATACTCATACATACTTGTGATCCACATTTGCATGAATCCTTTGAATGAAAACCTGTTAAAAAACAAGAGTTAAATGTGGAAGATGCGATTACTAATCTTTCTTAATAACTTGATGAAAAAACCAAAGTTTTAAATGAAAACATTGTGTGAAAGAAGAAGAGAGCTAACATGCAAAACTGCACTGGAATTTGACTTCTTCAAAGGAAAAGAGACAGTTGAAGCCTTGGTGGACTCAGCATAATCAGCAAAATTAATTGAAACCACTCCAAGAACACTAGCTTTTGTTGTTCCCTGCAGAAAGCCACCAAATTAAATTACAAACTGCCATATACAAACACTGTACTAAATGATAAATTTAACAAATCAAAATTCAATAATTTGGGAAATAACTCGTACAGTTGAAACGATGAAGCTGTAGATTCTGTCATTGATCTTCCCGGTTTTCGGATCCCATAAAAATTTGATTCTTTCATAGATTGGATTCTCCCAACGGCAGCTACCATCTCTAACCTTGGCTTTATCTAACTTCAGAGTTGGTTTGCCCACATCTTCCGGAATCAAAGATATTGTTAACGCATCCACACCCAATTGAGGAACCTGAAATAAAAAAATCAAAGCATTCTCAATTATCCCAATCGCATAAGTACATTAACCATTACTTCCTCATTGTTCTTCGATTCTCTAATTGTTTGCCTAGAAAAGAAAGGGGAAGAGAAACGAAAACTTTGAAATTCCATTATCTCCTTTGGGTTTAAAGAACTTATGGATTCAGTGTAGCAGTGCAATGCTACATTAAGTCAATTTTACTTTTCTCATGTATTGAGCATTCAGTATTAAAGGAAAAAAAAAAAACCTCAAGAATACAAGAAACCATGGTATGATTCCATACCACGTATTTTCTCAACAACCAAACAACTCAATTGAGAAAAAACAAAACCATTGCTTGCGCTTAAAGGCTAACAGTCGTAGAATACCTGGGTCGCATGAAACTGCAATTTGAACACGGCTTTGATCTTGTTCTTCTCGCTCCTCCATATCGCCGCCTTGAACATTTTATTTTCAAAAACCGAAGCTTCGTTCGTCGGAACTCTCAATGGAGCTCCGGCATAACTCTCCGGGGCATAATGGTTACTCCTATGAAAGACAATCTCAGTGCAATTCCAAGCAATGAAGCTCTGAGCATTAGTGGTTTTAACTCATTGGTCAAGAAAAGAGAGTGTGAAACAAAATAAAAAAGAAATGGAGAAGAGCGAGTTGAAGAAACAGTAAATAATATAGTGAGTTGCAAAGAAGCTTGGAATGGAAATCCTCTCCTCGGGGAACGAGTTCGGTGAATAGGGGGACCGAAGAAGAAAGACAACAAAAAGGGGGCAGATCTGAAGCTCCCTTCCTCTCTCTTCTCTCTTTGTAAGAGTCTTTCGGAAGGTGGTGACTGGTGAGTGAACTTGCTTATTTTAAACAAATTTAGAAAAACGAAAAAGAAAAAAAATTGCATAAGAAGTTTGAAAGCGGTTAGGTGAAATTATTTGTAATTAATTACTTGTTCTTCTCCTTCCAAAAAAGCATATATATATATATATATATATATATATATATATATATATATATATATATATATAATTTAATTCTTTTTTCTAGTGATATAAATAAATAATTAATTAATTAATTTTTTTTTTTTTTTTCAACGAACTCTAAACAGTGAGGTAACGTTTGGTTTACTAAATATAAAAATAATAAAAATTTTAATTGTAATAAAATTAAAAATAAAATAAATAATATTACAATTTTATTTAAACAGTATAATTAAAATAAAATATTAAAATAAATATTATAAAATTATAAATAAAATAAAATTAAAAAATATAATTTTTTTATTATTAAAAGAAATAAAATGAACAAAAAAATCATAAATAATTATACACATTATGAGAAAAATAGAACATCATAGCATATTCTCAAAGATTGTAAGCTTAATGAAGATTATTGCTACTGTTGTAATCTCTTTACATTTTATTATAAAGTATAGTCAAACCAAACAATGTAATACTCTAAAAGATTCTTATTACAATTACTATCAACAAAACATGTCACTTTTTATTTGACATAAATGCCCTTCAACTTATAAAGTAATGCTCGGTGGCCTAAACTAACGAAAAAAGTAAATTAATAATAGTAAAAAAAAGTATGGGCTACTCTTTTTTTTTTTTTTTTTTACATTCTCCCACTTTCACAATAATGACTGATCTAATAATAATATATATTACTCCTGATCCAAACAATTCAGATCGGAATAAGCATGCAACTTTCCCATTTTGCTATTTTAAAAGTAAAATACGATATGCATAAAAAATATTAAATAAATAAAAAACTAAAATGCGATAAAATCCCTTTTTTTTTTATTTGCTAGTAAAAGTTTTAGATGAGATGCAAATTGACAATGTCTTCACTGTGCACTTGGTAAAATTAAGGTGCTCATGGTTTAAATAAAAAAATTGCAATTGTGTTATTAACCACAAGAAGGCAACAATAAAAAATAATAATTCTAAGACTTATAATTATAAAAGTAACAGTTTTTTTATATTCTAACTTATATATTTTTTTGATTTAAAAAAATTTAGTTCATCTTTTAACATTTCACATTTAAAAAAATATATGTTTTTTATGGAAACATATTTTTTTAAAAATGTTGTAAAGAAAACATATTTGCAATGGTTAGAAAATGTTAAAATTGAAATTTTATGTATAAAAAAAATTATGATATATAATTAAATATAGTTATGAGCTTGATTTCAAATATTTTATAATTTTCGTAAAAGAGACTAACTGAATACTTAATAAAACATAAACTTATATATGGAAAAAAAAAAATTTATTTTTATAGGTCAGAGGATATAATATTGGACCCATTTGCAATTTAAGATACGGATCCAAAGGGAAAGGATAGAAATTATTATAATTGACACCCTGGCATCTGGTTTTGAATAAATATGTATCCCTTAAAAGTATATGAATGGTAAGATATGCATATTAGTGTTATTGACTATATTATTGCATTCTTTTTGCAACTCTTTTTTGTATCTACCATCGTCATTCTAAGGGACTTTTTAGCCAAATGAGTCTTGAGAGCCCACAAAGAGTGAATTTTCTCTTTTCTTTTGTTTCACCCAATAATAATTGTCCCATTACTTTTTTAATTTATTCCAAAATTATACATTGCTGTGCCACTCTGGCATTGTGCCATTGTCTTATGTCTTTCAACAAATACACATAATAAGCGACAAGGCTTTCAAAAATACATTTTAGAAATAGCTCTGTCAATATTAAAAATGTCCGCTATGAGTATATGAGTAGTTTATTTAAATATGTCAAAAAATTAAGATTTAAACTTTAATTATAAATATATAAATAATATAAATAAATAAAAAAAGTCAAACCCATTTATTGAAATGTCCTTCAATTTCGTGCATTTATTTTCAGAAACACTCAATCAGTCATTTTTATACATCCGCATTACGGCATTAGTTGGTAATTATTATTATTTTTTTAAGAAAAATATTATCCATTAAATTTATTATTATTATAAATAAGATGATATAATTTTATTAGTTAAAATAAAATCTACGTGTACCTTAGTTAAGTTAGTGGTTAATTTTAACACTCTATATTATTTATGACATCTAGTATTATTTTTTTAAAAAAAAATTAGAAGATATTTAATGTAGTATAAATTTATAATTTAAAATAAAAATGAGAATTTTATTGTCAGACTTTGGTATTGATTATTGATGACAATATTAAATCAACATCGTATAGTTGGTGACGTTTTTGTCGAATTGGTTAGAGTCAAAAAAAAAAAATTCAAATGTGAGTAAAAGATTTTAATTAGTAGATGCTAGAGGGGGTATTACAGTAATTTGCTTTCAGTTTTGCTTTGTGTATGGTGAGCGTTTGAGAGGATCATTGGCTGTGGAGACCGGTGACTGATGGAGGAGCGTAGAAGCAAAACACCGATGGTCTCATAACAGGCCAATTTATGTCATGAAAGTGACATTATAACTACATATTAATCATGTTACTCTTTTAAGACCAAAGGTACCAAATTATATAGCGCGTTCGATTTTCTCCCTTATCCTTTGTACTAATAATCAATTAATTTCACACAGCTTGGCTTGTACTAATAATCAATTAATTTCACACAGCTTGGCTTAGTTCAACAATGATAATCTGACTCATGCCAGAATGTAGTAGTTAATTAGTGAATGAACGTAATTGCAAGGATTATCCCGGATTAAGAAGGAAAAAAAAAAACATAATTTTTATATTACAAACATAATTTATATATATATTGTGCATTAATAACACATATAATTAAATAATAATAAAAAAATTCCGAAACAAAAAAAGAAAAAAGGTGAACATTCTGATACCGTCATTGACCAGCGCCAGAATTTCCAAAAATTAAAACGTCACTGGCAAGGTATTTTTTTTAAAGTTCAATAAGTACTTGTTCTACCAAATTAAACATCGAATCTTATGAAAAAAAAAAATAGATTAATATTTCCCAACTCGTTCGAGGTTGGAGGAGCTAAATATCACCTTCGAAGGCACTCGATCGTTTTGTAGTGTATAATTAAATAAAATTTGGTCTCCAACTCCACCTACAATATATTATATATAAGATTCCTTCCTTTCAAGCCAGAGATTTTAAGTTAGGATATAATTAGTTGTTGACTATCTATTAACCTGCAGAACTAATTCAAGTTGGCTCTTGAATCCATGTTGCTTTAACCAATAAGCTATTTAGATAATTAAACTAAAGTTTAGTTTGAATTCCTGCCCGGAAAAGGAAGGCCTGAAATTGAGACCAAGTATTTCAAATTTTATTTTTTAATTAACGTTACTTAATTCAAACATTGAGATCCAACTCTAAACACTAACTTAATTCATAACTTGCGTACTTAACACATCATCAAATAGTGACTAATACAAAAATATTTTTCTTGTGCTGTTTTTATAGGGCCATATAAGAACAAAAAAGTCAAATTTTAGTGAAATATCTACAATAAAATATTATTATTTAACACAATTGATTAAAATATTATTAATTAAATGAAGATAAAATGAGTATTAAAACTAAAAAACAAATAAGAAGAATGGCAAATTAAGGTATTGGAATTATTGTTGAATTACAAGAATAATCATTAAAATAACTCGACTTCTTAATCACGTGTAAGTCACATGATAAGTTTAATTAAAAACAATCTCAAAAATTGATTTTATCACTCCTCAACCCTTTTCTTAAAAACATCATGATCAAAAAGTGTTATTTGTAAATTATATAATTAAACGACCCGAATATCTAACCTAATGGACTAAAGGGCTATTCGCTCTTTAATTTAACAAAAAAATACTTATTATAATTTAATGCATAAATTAATTCACAAATCATAATATCTATAATTACCTCCATCAATAAATAAACTTACAATCACTTTATTATTCAATATCTTCAAATTTATATTTAATTAAAAACT
Organism: Elaeagnus macrophylla; assembly: GCA_029378325.1. Classification (NCBI taxonomy): domain Eukaryota; kingdom Viridiplantae; phylum Streptophyta; class Magnoliopsida; order Rosales; family Elaeagnaceae; genus Elaeagnus; species Elaeagnus macrophylla. Next base: position 26,157,744 of record CM055646.1, on the reverse strand, counting down.
TACAAATTACTTGGTACATACATAGAAATACTACTATTAATTTAATTAAAATGTAGGGTTGAAATCGGCAAAACATAAATATGAAGTGGGAATTTGGGATAGGTTGGAAGGAAAGTGACGGTAAGGGTACGTGGAGACAATAGTATTGGGACCATGACTGGGAGGGGGGTTATCGGTATGGATGGTTGCTTTCATTATGGCTTTTACTTGGCTTTAAAGAAGGCTCATGGGTTACGCATGAATGAGGTAGATAGGGAGGGGGAATTACCTAATTTATGTAACAAGATCACAGTTATTCATTAAATTGTCCTCCATGTGAATCCAAAGCGTGCTATATATATATATATAAAGAAAATCAAAGTAAATAAAGAAATAAAAACTAAAAATTTATTATTTTAATTATATGATATAATATTTTCATACATTGAGTTTTATTTTTAACACTCTCGTCTCTCAAGAAAAAAAGAAAAAAAATATAAGTTAATTTTTTTTATAACGTAAATAAATACATATATTTTGAAAAAATATATCAAAAATAGCACCCTCAAAATTTATAATAACTAAAATAATACTCATTATGTTCAAATAATATATTTTCATAATTAAAAAAAAATTACATCATTTTTTTAACGCTTCTCCAATTGAAATTTTTTTAAATTAAATTGTAACAATTTAGGCCCATTCAATATTGAACGTTTAATGTTACATGTTTAATATTAAATGTTTAATGTTATTAGAGTACTAGTTTTGATATTATAAATTTTAAGGGTGTTATTTTTGGTAATATATTTATATTTTTTTGTGTTATAAGAAAATAAATGTATATTTTTTTTACTAAAAGAGGTTAAAAATGAAATTTATTCTACATTATTTCTTTCATTGATCATGTAGTATTTAGGTTTTTTGTGTGTTCCTTTTTATTTTCTCTCTTATATATTATTTTCAAAAATATTTTATTATCATGCTTTTATTTTAAAAAATGAAAAGAATTTATACAATGTTCAAACAAATCACCAAATCAACCCCAGCAGCCAAGAAACACTTGGACATGGCATGGCCGCTTGTGTGCTTTGGGCCTTTGGCTGATGATAATGCCCTAAATTGACGGGGAACGAGGGCAACTTCATATGCCCCATAATTAAAAGAATAAGTCCCATTTACAATTCATCACACCAGGTTGAAGAAAGGCTAGCTAGAGCGTCTATGGCTTGACTAATGCTAATTGGCCAAACAAGCTGGACATTACTTGTCTCTACCACCTCTATATATATATGTATATAAAATATCTGTATGTGCGCGCGACCATCGTGATTATACATATATATGTGCCATTTTGGAGGATGTATTATTTGTTGTTTTTGAAATATATTTTTTAAAAATTTTATTAATTGCTTTTTTATTAAATATTAAGTAGTTGTGCTTTTAAATAAAATAGTTACACTTGAATTAAAATACCACGTTATTAATTATCTCATAAATAATGAATAATTTCTGTTTGTAGTTAGAAAATTATCCCAACTAACTCATTATTAATTATTTTTATTGGGACCGTAATCCATTAATTGTTTTTCATCTTCCTAACAATCGCATGCTTTATAAATCAATTCGTGTTGGTGCATTAAAATATTGGGTCCCATAATATTGCTGCATGGTTTTGCAAAAACACACATCATTAATTCTTCATGCCCTCAAACAGTCAGAAATTACTGATGGACATACTGTTGGAAGCTAAAGAGCATCCTCTAAGTTTTAATTCAAAATATTAATTTTATTAGTAGGACTAATCTAAGCATTTATATCTTTTTAAATTTATCATATTTTTTTAATATAAGATTTTTAATTATCATTACTATTACAATTTCTCTCCCAAACGAATCTACGTGACTCTTTCTTAAATCAAAAGGACCTCCTTCCTTTAACTCAACCCAAGGTTTCCCTTGGTTGCCAATGTGGTACCACTCCAAGATCACTACATTGTAGATTAAGTCATATTTTCAATATCTTAAGAGTTCTTCTGAGTTCACTTGTAATTTTTGCCCTGTTCACTTGAGCTTTCTTTTTGTAGATTCATTGCCTAAATCACTTGAGGTCATTCTATTTAAGTAGGTCATTATTAACGTGTAAAGGTCAATCATGCATCTCCTTAAAATTACCAAACAAAGCTCATATGTTGACACAAACTCCCACATGGGCAAATGTGTATGTGTTGGCAATTTTCAACTATTAGTTTTAATATCAATTGTTAAAAGCCCAATACACCAATGAACCTCTTATAAGTATGAGATTTTAATCCAAAATGTTAATCTTATTATAAATAATAATCCAATCACTTATACAATCTTTTTTAGATTGTCATATTCTTTTAATGTGATATTTTTGTTTGTCTTTATCCTTATTTACAAATACTTATAGCAATTATATAATTTATAATTTTATTCTAAATCATATATTTTTGATTTTGGTAAATAATCGTCTAAATATATATAAATAAACATATGGGATGACGTGCATATATCCCAAAACCTTACATATTTATAAAATTTGATAAAATTGAATGTTAATGGTTAACACAACTTATGCATGGCTCATGAAGGATAAGTGGCGGATCTATGAAGGGGTTGAGCAAGGTTACAATTTTGATAAATTTTTTTACAAAAAATTAATTGTATGTATATTTTTAGTATTAAAAAAATATTTTATTTGTAGTAATATATTGTGTCTAATTTTTATATGCATATTTTGGTATATATTAACAATATTTAACAAATAGGTGGATAAAAAAATATAAATTGTAAATAAATTGGTTAAATATATATTTTTCTTTTCATATATTTGATAACTATTAACAACAGAAATAAAATTATAGCTATATATTATATAAAGATTCTTCTTAAATGTAATAATCTAAAAAAAAAAATTAATATTTAATTTTAGATTTAATATTATAAAAATAAAATTAAAAAAATAAGTATATAATAAATTTCATATTAAAACTATTAAGTTTATGTTTATTATATTTTATTTCAACATAAATTTTAACTTTATCTAATATTATATTATTTGACATTTTATTTTAATAATATTTTGAATTTTTTTTTTATTATTAGTCAGTCTTATATTGTTTATAAACATATATTTTTAAATATAGTCTCAAAATTAGAATTCTAAATCATATTTTAATTTTTACATTTTCATATGTTTATTTTAATTTTAATTTTTTAACAACAATAAATTTTGATGTGTTTAATTGAACTTTCTATTTGCTTAGATTTTTTAGCTAATAAATTTATTTTATTTATGAATGATACTAATACTTATTAACTTGTTATATTTTAGTTTAATTTTCATTATAAGTTAATATGTTAACTATATATTTTTTGAGTACTAACTCTATGTTTTTATTATAATATGATATAAAAAATATAGTGTTAGATTAAATATAATCTACTATAACTCTTATTAATTTATTATTTTATATAAAAGAAATTAAATTTTAACCCCTGAAAAAAATTTCTTGGCACCGCCCCAGGATGCGAAAGCAAATAAAACTAATTCATTAATTTAAAAATATAAAGGAAAAATTAAAAGAGAGAGTTTAATTAGTGAAATGATAGGTTGGCGAAAGGCTTTAATCTTGATCCAAGGAGAACCACAAAAGATGTGAAGTTGACGCTTATATTAATGTTTTAATTTTTGTTGCAAAAGGTGAGGAGATATCATCTCTGAGATTTGCAGATAGTTGGTCCCCATTTAAAGCTCCAACCAATTCCCCATTTAAAAGGGACCCTTGATCCACTTGTTTCATAGTCTTTAGCTACTTTGAAGTTTTACCCTTGTTATTATACTTTGAGTAATTATGTATTAACACAATTGATAATGAGTGATTAAGTGGTGTTGTTAAGAATTTTTCCTATACTTAATTCCCGTGTCATTATACCTTAAATTTATCTTATCCAATATATATTACAAAAATATCCTTTAATTTAATATAGTTTGAAATATTTTATTTTTCATCTATAGTTGTTTTTAAACACATGTTAAAAATTGCATGCATTCCAAAGTCAAGGTCACCGCCCGACAACTACTGTAACCAATGCTACACGCATAGTTTTAGACCATGAACTCTAATTCAAATTACTTTTTTTTAACATGTCCAATTTTTAATATAATTCACATATTTATACAAAAGATTGTTAATTATATATAAAATAATATATTTTTCTCTAGAAGTCATATATTAATTTTTTCATTTAAAGTGTTATTAATATGTGCAATTTTATGTATATGGATTAACATTATCTGTTCATGTAGTATTAATTTAATATTTTTTTATGCTATTGTTAGCATTTTGTAAATAGACATTTTGCTTTGACAAAAAACGTTGAGAGTTATAAAAGTAGAAAGAAAAAAAAATCGAATTATGTCAAAATGATTGGTCCTATCTTAATTATGTTTCTAATTAAATTAACCAATCAAACTTTGGCGAGGTGGGAGCCTATTGGTGGTGATCATGAAGCTATAGCTAGATCATCTTCATCAGAATCTAATGTGAAAGTACAGCCAATTAATTAGTACTACTTTTCAGTGAATCTTTAATTACCACTTTATTCCTATATATATATATATATCACAAAAGTTTAGTGTTCTTTAGATAATTACACTAACGTTTAGTATTAGCATTCACAATGATATCTATCAATTAGGAAATGAGTGACTAACAGGAAAAGGGAAAAGGGAAAAAAGAAAAAGAAAATAGACACTTGATTTAACACTTTCAGCAAAGAAAATAAAAATAAAAATAAAAAGAGGAGTTTTTTTTTTTTGGATAAAAATAAAAGGAGGTTGATACTCTAACATCACGTGCGAATAATCTTTTTTTTAGGAAACATGCAAATGATCTACTTTCCATATATTTACACAATAGTTTTTTCTAATATTTTTTTAATGGACCCTTTAATTAAGACCAAATAAATTTAAAAAAAAAAAAAAAACACCATTTTAAATTTAAAATAATAAAAATAATATTTTTATATTTAAATTATATATTTATATTATTAAAAAAAATAATTATAACATCATTTTTTTAGCATCGTTTAAATTAAACTGCACTAATTTTAGCTCGTTTAATATTAAACGTCGTCTAATTGAATATTTTTTAATATTATTAAAGTGTTATTTTTTTATTATAAATTTTTAGAGTATTATTTTTTATAATATTCTAACAAATTTTCAAGAAAATGAAAGAAAAAACAAATAAGATGTCTCCTAATTGTCAATAAACTTGAGGTTGCGAAGCCAATATTACTTCAAAACAAATACTATTAGTTATCTAAAAATTGATAAAATAAAATATAGAATATCATCGAATTTCCAAAAAATCTTTTATGCCATTAAATCTAGATACAAAACATCAAAATATAGATTGAGTATGTATTATTTTACAATATACTACTTTTAATATTAATTCAACAAAACCCAAATCTACAAACATCTAGTTACAACCAGTCAATTCCTTATAGATATTTAACTTTTTAAAGTTGGAGAGGACCTGAGAAAAGTCTGAGTATACATAGCTTAGTGTCGTATTCTTTGCTTAGAGAAAGTTGTAAGTGTTATGAGGTCTGATTTTTAAATTTTATTTAGTGTACGTGTAGTGTAAATATTTAAAAAAAAATAAAATAAAAAAAAGTTGGAAAGAAGGTGAAAATGAGCTTCTCCTATTATTTCTTAGAAAATGCAACTTTTAGCCACTAAAATGTGTTATTTATTTATGAAATTTTTTGTGTTAAATTTTAACTATTATTTAAATTACTAACACATATTTTCTCTCATATTTTTGTTGTTGTTGCTAAACATATTCTTTGTGATTAAAGCCAAAAGCTATTCGTTTCTAACATGGGTTTTAAGATTTTTTTTTTTTTTTTTGCTTTTAAGTTGTGAAGATATTTATAATCTTTATAGAGCGTTAATTTGTGTCTTTTGACCACGAGAAGGTGGTTTCTTTTCCACTTTATCTTTTATTTTTAATCATGTGAAAACATCATAAATAAAGTCCCTAGCCTCACTACTTAGTAGCTTGTAGAAATAAAAAGGTCACAAGAGCTATCATTTTTTTTTTCTTTCTTTTTGCTTCTTGTTTTTAAGAAGAGGGAATACTATAATATAGCTTCATGAAGTAGTAGAAGAATGATTAGAACAAGTGCACATATGACATGAGAGACCACACAAAGCTAGTGCTCCTGTGAAGTGGTCGACCCCAATACAAACACAAAATCATGAATTCTATATGGCGAGCTAGATAGAGCCCCATTATGTATTATTTATTAATAAATAACAAAAACTTTTGAAGGCGATCTCATTATATCAAGTTCATGATTTTTTGTTGCTCCCATGATGGACTTGCAGCCCAAATTGTATTTGGTTTAGTCTCATTTCATTGAAAAAATGGAAACTGGACTGGAGGATGATCATGTGCTATCACAACCCCAAAGGGTACTATTGCACGTTATAAAAAGGAAAAAAATAAAGGTGGACCTAAAAACACTCTCTCAGAGCCATATGTGGGAGAGAAAAGCCTATATATATATATATATTAAGAAAAATAAGCTGTAACTTGAATAAACTGTAACAAAATTAATTTTTTTCAATTTATTTTTTAAATTGCTTTAAATAAAGACCGTTTTAACTTGAATAAATTGTAATAAAAATAATTAAATAAAATAGAAAAAAATATTTATTAATCTTTGTGTGGTCACTTTTCAATAAAAATGTGACTAAATTTTAAGTGTTACTTTTGAAATAAATACAGGATCTATATATGTTTACCCTCATCTTTTGACATAACTTAAATTTACACGTAATTAAAACTCAAATCTTAAATTTTATATATATACAAATAAAGTTGAGCCCAAAGGGAATGATATAAAAAAAAAATTGATGAAGAAAAGATTGATATAATTTTTTAATTAATTAATAAGTATTCATTTAAAATATAAGAAGTCAAAATTATTGCATCTATCAAAACTCAAACATGATGTTTTAGATATAGAAAATATTTATTTATCACCAAAATCAGAGGCGAATGAAATAATTGAGAAGTATGATTTGTGATATAACATTTTCTGGGAAAAGGAAATGGAAAAGGGTAGAGAGACATGAGAATATATATATATATATATATATAATATATATATATATATATATATATATATATATATATTGTTTTTTTTTATTTTTTTATTTTTTTATTTTTTGGGCCAAAAGTGACATGAGACTATTTGGAAAGTAAATAATAGAAAAGGCATAAAGTAGAATAGTAAATAACAGAGAAGGCAAAAAGTAGGCAAAGAAGGGGCCTACACGTCTAAGCCTAGCGGTAAATTTAGATTAATGACTTACTATAATAATAATTTAATCATTAAATTTAATTTTACGTAAATTATTATACGATAATATTTTAATTTAATAAATTTATTTTTTTTGTCATTTTTTATTAATTCAATTCTTCATGTGTTCTATATTCGAAAAGATTTCATAAACTCCAATACAATCACTATCTCTCATCTAGGGGTGAACAAAAAAATACAGAACCAAACCAACCCACCCAACCCAACCTAAACCAATCCAGAAAAATCGATTTTTAAGTTTTATTGGTTTGATTCGGTTCTTTATAATAAAAAATCGATTAATATTGGGTTGGTTTGATTTTCATTTATTAAAATTTTAAAAAAACCGAACCAACCCATATATATATATATATATATATTTAAATATTTATATAATCATTACAATTTAATTTATTTAATTCATAGTTTACACTTAATTTTCTATTTTTGTAGACATGTTTGAAAAATAACATATCTCAATAAACTCAATGGCGAGTTAGCGAAATCAATGATTTCAATATAATATTTATGTTTTATTAATATATTAGAATATGGGAGCTTGGAACATGTTTGAAATTTTATTTTATTTTTATGTTTTTTTTGGATAATTTAAGTATTTTATTTTTATTCTCTATTTTGTAATATACTGTAGTCTATATGTACTAAAGATTTGAATTTATATGTTTGGATTTGTTATTTGTTGCTAATTAGTTATGTTTATGAGGGCAACCTTTTTTATTTTTGATAATATTTTAGAAAAATTTGTCCTCTACTTTGTTAGTGAGAGATAAACAAGTTTTGTCCATTTTTGTCATTACAATTTAAATATTTAAACGGAATTCGTGCAAGCACTTCTCTACCAAGTACTCTAATTTATTTTATCTTTTATTCACATGATACACGAATTTGATATTTATTTATCCATTATAAATTTATAATTACATCATCTTTCATATTTTTGTTGGTAGAGTTTTCATTGCATGAATAATATTGGTGAACAATATTATTAGATCTGAAAGTTAGTAAATTTTGTCAAGTATGTGATTACTATTCCTTATTGCTTATTTGTCTTAATTTTAAATTTTTCTTGCACTTTGTATTTGATATGAATAATGGTATTAGATAAGTGATCGATATTTATATTTCTAAATTTAGGTATTATAATAAAATTAACATTAAAAATGTTAGAAATTATATATAATACAAGAGTTTTAAAAAAATTTAATAAACAAAATTCATTACCGTAAAGAGAGGAAGAAATTTCCTTTAACCAACCCAAACCAAACCAAAAAATTTGGTTCGGGTTGGATTGGTTTTTCAAATTTTTTGGTTCGGTTCGGTTCTTGTTTTTAAAAAATCGATCATATTAGATTGGTTCCAATTTTAGTCTAAACCCAAACCAACCCATATTTGTTCACCCCTACAGTCTCATCTCTCATCTCTCATCTACCATTTCTTTCTCTCTTTACTTTTTCAATTTTCGTCGTTGTCGGCAATTAGTTTCAGTTCTTTTGCATGTTATATAATATATATGATCATTATTTTAAAAAATTTAAAGTCAATGATGTACCAAGAGTTTGTCCAAAGAATGTTGAGTTTTTATCTTAAAACTATGAAGAATCGTTCACTGATGGATTGAAAATTGTGTTAATAATTTTTCTATCAGTGACACCATTTTCATTTTCACCAAGTTATTTAAATTTATTTATTTGACAATCTAAAAAAAAATCATTCTTTTGTAAATCATATGAATACTTTTTGGTGCAAACAGTCGTTCAATTTTTTGCTAGAAACTATATTGGGCATTAACAATTTGGAAGGAATTGATTATACTCTGCTTTTGCTAGGCAAAACAGAGTATACATATAGGTATGTAAAATGTGTTACATACTATGTAAACTGTATTACGTACTATGTAAACTATTTACATACTATGTAAATACTGTTAATTATTCATTGTTCATCTTTATAAACTAAGTACTGTTAACTATTCTTTCTGTATTTTCTCCTTTGTTTATGGTCTTTATTTAAATTTTAACTATTATGATAATTTGTTTTGCAATCTAATAGAAAGTATAGGCAAGTAAATTAAATTGAGGAGAAAGAAAATTAAAAAAAATGTGGAAAGTGAAGTATGGAACTGGAGTTGAAAACCCATACTTGTATAGTACCAATGACTTTGTTACATAGTATGTAAATTGTGTTTACATACATGTATTTTATGTAAACTGTTGTATGTAAACTTTGTTACATATATGTAATCTATGTAAACTGTTGTATGTAAAATGTGTTACATACATGTAATTTATGTAAACTGTTGTATGTAAAATGTGTTATATACGTATAATCTATGTATTAAACTGTTGTATATAACACAATTTACATAATGTAACACAGTTTACATACATGTAATCTATATAAACTGTGTTTACATACTAGTAAGGGTTGCTTTCAAGTTCGATATTTCAAACAAGACTATCCTCAATTGGTATATTTGTATTACTAGTTTTTTTTTCCAGTCAAAGTTTGCAATATTAGTTGGTAGAGTTTGGATAGGAAGCTGCCATATTTATGCAGATTGAGATTCTGATTCCAACATATGAAAAAAGAATGTTAGTACTGAATCAAATTTATGGGAAATGATCATCAAATATCTTTAATTTTTATATTAATTACTTTCTCTGTAATTATTTTCATCAAATAACAGGTATGAAACTGTTTACATACTATGTAAATTGTGTTACATACAATGTAAACATGTATATAAAGTGTGTTATATACTATATAAATCATTTACATACTATGTAATAAATTGTTTACATACTGTGCAGTGTAACATGTATAAATTAGAGTGAAATGATATTTTTGTAATTTATTTAATTTTGATATAACTAAAATGCACAATTTTGAGCTTATTATTGCTATTTTTAAAAAATTTAACTTTTAATCAAATTTGAAGATATTTAGGCAAATCACTCGGTAAATTTAGCTCCTAAAAGAATTCGTATTTTACAAGCCCAATATTATTCGGGCCTTCATCTTCGGACTTGGAAAATAATCTCAATTGGGCCCAACATTTTATATAACTGGGCTTTCCCTATTATGAAACAAAGAAATTCCACGACCAGCCACATAATTCACTTGAATGTCAAATGTCAGGATGGTATTATTAATTATTTAGGGTCAACAAACGATGAATGGATCTATACAAGTTAACTAACGTGATTGCTAGGTGATTTTTAATAAATAATTGGTAGAATTGAAGTATATTCAAACAATCGGCTATGAATTTGTCTTCAGTATTAGTTTTTTAAGAAAGCAATACTAAATATTGACCAATATCTCAAATAAAGATTAAAGAACTGCAATTTGTTTAATGAGTCCGTAAGTATTAGACCAAATTTCAAACGAATATTATTGTTCAGTCAAGACTTATAGCTTGCTAGCCCAAATTCAAATTAATATATATAAAAAAATAAGATCAAAGTTATATAAAACGATTGCAACTGGTTAATTTATGAGTTTGACTTTGCAACTATGCGTCTATGTCATAAAAGTAATGATTTGTCGCCGTGGATCATTCTAAACACAATCATCTTCCGCCAAAATGACATTTATTAGCTCCACAATATCTAAGATCGTAGCTATTTTGAAAGTTTGGTAGATTAAGTTAACCTTGGAGCCATTAATAATATATTGACCGCTACTGAGTGACGTCGGAACTCGGAAGTATTATTTTATATTATTTAAATATGATATTAATATAAAATTTATAAATAATTATGATACTTAATTATTTTAGAGGTTAATATTTTAAGAAATAAATATCTTATTTTGTTTATATACAATAAAAAAAAAGTATATGGTACAGAGTTTAGTCGATCAATAGATCAAATACTTTAAACCTCGTATCGAGAAAAAAAAAATGAATGAACTTTACGAAAGGAAAAAAGACAAATGACTCAAATATGAATAGAATATAATAAAATAATTTAAAATACAAAATAATAGTCTTTACAAAACACAAACACCAACACTTTGAAGGGATATTAAATGTATTTTTCAATATTACTTAAGTATAATATTAATATAAGATTTATAAGTAATCATGAAACTTAACTATTTTGGAGATTAATCTTTTATAAGTAATATGAGATATTCACTCATTAAAAGATTAACCTCTAAAATATTTAAATTTTATGATTACATATAAATCTTACATTAATATTATATTTAAATAATATAGTATTATACCTTGGTAGTTAATACATAATTTTTTTCTTTTTTAATTCAATCTTAATTTAGAGTTTTTTCTTATGTAATCTTCATCATGCATCCAATATAATTATCAAAATCTTTCAACACTCCTTTTAAATATCAAATTTCTAGGAAAAACTATCATTTTGGAAAAAAAAATATATTTTTACAAAAATTAACATAGTAAATTTTTTATTAAAATGCTATATTATTCATATCACATGGTAGTCTATGTGCCTACTACTACGAATGATCACAAATAAAATTTTATTTATAAAAATATTTAATATTTGTTTGCTTACTATTTCAAATAATAGATGGTATATTTTATTAAAATTTAAATATTATTTAAAAATAAAATTTTACCAATGGTTATTTGAATTATGAAGATGGACTATGATGTGAATAAATTACCATTTTTAGAAAAGTATTCATAATATAATTTTGGTAAAAACAAATATTAAAATAACAATTTTACCCTTACAAATTTGACCAAAAATTAACGTTTGGACTTGTGATACACTTTTGGTACAATAAACTAGCAAACTTGTCTATACTTAATGCAACCTTTTTCCTAAATATAATCATACACTTAAGTAATATTTTAAATTTTTTAAAATTATTTTATGGATAAAACCATGACAATACATATACATAAATAAAAAGATTAAGTAATTTTTTAATTAAATATTAATTTTTTACTCAAAAAATATAAATATGTATGCAATATATATATTATTCCGTTAAATTTAACGAAAATTAAAATAAAAAATTAACTTTATCATTGTCTGACACGTAGAAAAATTTAAAAATATCTTACTCATAACAAAATAGACTTAAAATATATCTTTTATAAAAACAAAATGATATTTCCCCTAAATGAAAATGAAGTAAGATATGGAATTAATATGCCGGCTAAAATACATAAGGCGCAGGCTGGCCGGCAAGCAAGGTAGCTACTGAGCTAGATAGTAGTCCTTTAGCTAGCTTGCTCTATTTTCTTTCCTCCACATTAATCTCACAAATAACAGAAGTTATATGTATATATATAGAAAGAGAGAGATCATAATTCATAAACATAGAAGAGTTAGGAATATAAGAAATTAAGAAGGAAAATGAGGCAAGCAGGAAGATATTCAGGAATAACAAGAGGAACTCATGCATTGCCATTAGCAAGAATAAAGAAGATAATGAAGAAGTCAAGTAGTAGTAGTAATAATGATGGGGTGAAGATGATATCTGGGGAAGCACCCATTGTGTTCTCAAAGGCATGCGAGCTTTTCATTGAGGAACTTACTAAAAGGTCTTGGTTGTTTACCCTTAAATCCAAGAAAAGGACTCTTCATAAAAACGATGTGGTCTCTGCTGTTATTGCCACTGATATCTTCGACTTTTTGGTCCCCTTGGTTTCTGATGTCCCACCACCACCAGACATGCCCATCTTGGATTAATCATCATTTTCAATATTTCTTCCCATATATTTTTTTAGTCATGTTTTTTTTCTTTTAATGTAATAGATTTACAATTAATTATATTTATATCTTATTTGCTTAATGAACATGAGTTCGAATCCCACAATTCTACAATTGTATATGTTACAGGTAGGTAAGCCATATTATATATTGAATTTTTTTTTCTTTTTCTTTTTTTGGATGGAGTGCTAATAACCATATTCACCCTACATACGTGAAGCATTTTTTATTTATAACACAGGTAGGTAATAAGCAGCACTATTTTTTACATTCATTCAACAATATGAATATTTAAAATATGGTGATACTATTAATTAATATAATATGATATTTTCTTCTCTAAATTAATATTTAATTTAAAATATTAGTATTATATGTTATCAATATTAGTCCTAATTTAAGATGAGAGAAATGAAAAGAGAATAAAAATTCTAAAACCACCGCAATTAGTGAGATATTATAACTGAGGCTCGAATACGTACACAACTTCAATATTATGTGGCACCATAGGTAATGATCCAAGACTAAATTTAGAAGAAAAATCAATAAAATTAACACTCCTTAAAATTTATAATAATAAAACTAATACATTTTGTGTTTAAATTTATATTTTTAAAATTAAAAATAATGATTAATATGTCATTTTTTTAACACCCATTTAATTAGAATTGAAATACGACAATTTAGACTTGTTCAATATTTCACGTTTAAATTGAACGTTCAATATTATTAACAGTGCTAGTTTTGTTACTATAAATTTTAGGGATTTTATTTTTTGATAATTTTCTAATTTATAATTCCAATCATTCCTAATAAAGTAACAAGTTAAGATTAAATTGGAAATGTTTTTCACTTTTTTTTTCCCTCTAAATGTCCACGACTACTGAGGAATCTCTATTCATATTTACATAGTAGATGACGCTACACGTGTCTATATCTCAACGGTCTTATGGCCCATAAGCAATTTCAAGCCCAACCCAATCAGCTATAGCCTAGATGATGTAAAGAGTTATTGAAAATGAAAGCAAACAATTGGATTATAGAAAGAAATAAGAAGAAAATAGGTTTAAAGGATAAAAGAGAGAACAACTTGTTCTTATGTTTCATTCATAATTTTTAAAATTTAATAAATTAATTAAAAACATGAAATAAAAAACTTATATATGAGTATAGGCCTTAATATATTAGCCTTACAATCATTAAAATAACAATAAATAATAAAAGATTAATTAACCTTCTTCTTACATTATTGAATATTTTACAATAAATAATAAATAATGATCAGATGTGTTCAATGAAATTTCGAGCTTTTATCGAAGAGGAACTTTTAAATGAACCTAGTTTTTGAATAAGATAGAAAATTTATTCATTTTTTATTTTATATGGATATATTTATGAATGTAGAGAGCCTATTTTAATATAAGCATTATTTACATATTATTGAAATTATCAACGTGCACCAATTGTCCATACACTTGGCTTATACAAAATTAATTCTTTATCTTAATCTGGGTCGTTCAATTTCAAGCAGAAGAGTAGTATAAACTTATGTCAGATTTGGTTCGCAAAATAATAAAATAATAAAAATGATAATGAGAATAGAATTGAATGAAAAAGAAAATAATATTACTATTGTAGTATTCAATTTGACCACTAAAATTAAATAATAAATCAATATTATTTAATTGTCATTTTCTATTTTAGACTAAATATAAAATTTTAAAAAATTATTTTTATAAATAATTATTACTTAAACGTGTTACATCTAAAAAATGTAATCTAAAAAATTAAAATAATACATTTTTTTTTTATAATGGGAAGGAAATGGAATAAGTTTTCTTAAATGGGAGTAGTAAAATGAGAATTTCATATGTTTTAGTAATTTTTTTTTCATTTCATTCTATGTATTTAATACAATCATACATAAAAATATATAGAAATAATTACATTCTTAGTTTCATTCATTTCAACCAAGTGCGATTAGAACTCAATAATAAAATATTAATTTTTTTTAAAGATAAAATTATAGGAAATGTTTAGTTGAACTAAGGCCCAACTTTTTTCTTAATCAACTTAATTATTAAATTTATAGGGGGGATTAATTATAAGATGATATGGAAAAAAGAATTGCAGTTCAATTAAGACCCGATCTCGATTTACAACATTATTGAAGACGAATGATATGGTAGTAAAATATGTTTATTGATTTCGTTTGAGCAGCAAAGAACCAAAGGATATTAGAAAAATTATTTATTGTTTTTGGAGTAAGTGATGATATGGTACTATAGATCAATAAAATTCAAAATTAGTACAAATATTTAAAAAAAAAACATAAATATTTAATATGTGATGAAAAAATAAAACAATATAATTCATAAAGAGTATACTTAATTAATAATGCCTCGATTAATTAATGCCTACTGTAACTGTAACTTGTAAGAAAAAATGCACAATTAGAGAAAATTAATTATCAAGTGCCATTACTCGAGGAAAATGAAAGAAAAGTAATTATCAAGTGTGGTAACGAAATTTCCGAAAACATATATAGAACCATTACTTGAGGCACATATACATATTAAGCAGAAAGCAGTACTAGCTAGCTTATTTAATTTTCTCTTTCTGGTCTAGCTTGATATGTAAAGAAGTAAATAGCTAGCTAAATAGTAGATTAGCAAACTACAAAGATATTACAAAAATTATTTAGTCGTAAACATCTGAGCACTCTTAAATTATATGATGTTTATTTTTAGGCTGAGAAGCAGCTGAATACAAAATTGTTATAATCACCAACCACTCCAGCAGATTGTAAAAGCTCATTATCAAGCAACATTGAAGATTTTGACATACCTTTCATGATATTCTCCTTCTCATAATTACTAATAATAATATTCCTCTTAAAATGTTCATTTGATTTTGAGGATGATCCAATATTATTATTATTACTTCCTCTAGCAACTGCCAGCTTTTTTTCAACCCTCCGCCTAATAACATAGTCTTCTGGAATAAACACATCCATTTTACTTAATATTCTCAGAATGAGCCAGCTGAAATAGAATGGATTGATAAACTGTTTAAGCTTATAAATTTAGCTTAGAACACAAAGGTGAATATGAAGACGTTAATATATATATAATAGAGGGGATTTAAGGGATATCTAGGATTTAGTTACATCAATACCACGGGCGTTTAGACCCATGTTTCATCAAACAAGCTACCTTTTTTTCTTTTTTCTTTTTTTTGACAATGAAGTTACCGAGGTGTAAAAAGTTTTGGAAACGACATTTATAAAATTTTATAATCATAAAAATAATAATTTTTATATTCAGCTTATATATATATATATTTTTAAAAATTTTAAGTTCAAAAATTTCATATTAAATACTATCAAATTAAACTATAATTAATTAAATGTATTTAATCTTAATTTCTGTTTAATTATAAATTTTAGGGTATCTATTTTATCTAATTTTTCAAAAGTTTTTGGCTTTTGCATTTTGTAACGGTTGCTAATAAGAAATGTTTAAAGGTAATGGGGGTGTTTTCTCGACATGTGTAAACGGCAAAATTAAACGATCTAAACTTCTGATTGGAGAAAATATTAATTGTTTTTTCGATTTTTCTCACATTGTAATATTTGACAATATGATCGTGACTTAAAGTGTGTGTGTCTATATATATATATATATATATATATATATATATATATATATCATCATCATCATGACTTACAATATGGCCACTAATTTAGTAAATAAAAATATTTACATTATATAAATAATTAGTTATTTAATTAATTTTATTTTTATTTACCAGTAACAAAAATTTGTTTAATTTGTTACAACGTTAAAAAAAAATATGTTCATTTATGTTATAAAACAAATCACATGTTTTTTTCTTGAGAAAATTTTAAAATTACATGTATGAAAGGATTAAGCTATGTAAATAAACCATAAAAATATATAAAATACTTTTATGCAGTTGTTTCCTTTATTCTTAAGGCTTTTTTTTCTTCGGATTATTAATTTATTTCATTCTTAGTATTTTATTATATTTATCACCAATCAACTTATAACATTCAACTTACTTTTGGTACAACATTTGGAATATAATTAGTTTGTACGAGTTTATTGTTCTAATTCCTAATTAAGAGATACTTTGTTGTAACTTTTGTTATGCCTAATGTTTTACTTCTTGCTTCTGCCTCATGTTGATGTTCTTTTAATTATTGTTTAAGTTGGTGACGAGCTACTATACATACAACATCTATTTAAAAAGATAATAAAATTTCAATTGGTTTCTAGGTCGTATAAGTGACTTTATATTTTTAGAGGATGACGACTATAGCCTGACCAATACAAATTTAAACTTAAAAACAAAAAACAAAAGCTCATACATAATAATATATATTAATAAAATTATCTTTGGGTCTCCTAAAGGTAAAATGTTAATTGTTTGGTTAGTTAATACTGATTGACAATCTATTTTGATTACTTTCTTAAGCAATGATAAGTTAAATGCTAACGTTTTGACATTGGGAGATGCATTTGGATTCAGAACCGAAACCTCTGTACGTAGCTAGTAAAATTTCTTTACTTTACAAAACACGAAAAATCGTGGTTGTACAAACCGTATTTAATAATACGATGAATTTAATTAGTTAATTAATTTTATTTTTATTTCTTAAAAAATATACAATGATTATATATATATATATATGTATGTATGTATATGTACGTAATTTGTAAAATAAAATTAAAAATAAAATTTTATTTAATAAAGAGGTTTTTACTATACCTTAAACTTATTTAATATAAAAATTAAAAAATCGAGGCAATGTGTAACTGACTAACTATGCGTAGGTTACTTTATTCATGGAGTATTCATATAATTCTTTAAAGTCAAAGAAACCGATAAATGTCGGTGAAAAGAAAACGATAGAAAAGAGATCACTTGGTAAAGTTCAAAGAATTATATAAATTAAATAATATATTAATTATTAATTTGAAGTAAGTTTAAAATGTGAAAAATAAAATAATTCTTAAATTTTTAGTTAATAAATCTTTAATTATATTATATTAGGTGAATTAATATAGATATTAAATTTTGGTAAAAAAAAAAAAAACTGTAGTTGATATTTGTATGGGACCCAACTTTTTGTACCTAACAAGACCACCTGTCACCTAACCTGGGTGTACTTCGGCAAACATTTCTTCCCAAAAATTTCTATAATTTTCTGAGATCACCTTGTAATTTTCACTCACTCAAAGGCTTTATCTCACCAATGGTTTTTATATTTAGAGACCATTAGTAGTGTCATACTGTGCTTTGTTTGAACACTTGTCTGAATTTGCTTTAATTTTTCTGCCTTTGTTGGGTTTGAATTGTGCTAATTAAGCTTGTAGAATACGTTATGGAAGAGGAGTATCCCAAGAAGGTTGAATCTGAAACACCCTCTGTGCCCACAACACCAACTCAAGAAGATCATTTTGCAATTCTCAACAAAAAGGAAGAAGAAGGAACTGATCGGAACGATATTGACCTGAAGAAGATTGTCAACCCCTTACCAGCTGAAGAGAAGGTTGCTCCTGTGATTCATCAAAGTACCTCCCTCTCTCTGGATAAACCATTTATCAAAACGGAGTTCTTACCCTCAATAGCATAGTATATATAATTAAGTTAATCTTAAAATAACATGTTAGTTGTGCATAACATATAAATATGTAATTTTATAACCAATTTAATTATATATAAATTAGCATGATCCAAATCTCAAGGGCTGAAGAAGGTTGCTTTTTCTAAACTAGTTCAATTCATTCTTAGAGTCTGACACTCGTTTTTTGAATGGTGGTAGAAATTGTAGAATCTCACAAGGGAACAAACGCAGAGGGTCCAATTAACAGAGGTATGTGACTAATACTTGGTTATATCTTTTGTAATTTTCTAAGAGCAACAAATCAATTTCTAATACATTTTTTTTCCTAATCTTTAGATGATGAACTTGCAAGAGTTGAAACAGAGAAAAAATTAGCCTTAATCAAGGCATGGGAGGAAAGTGAAAAGAGTAGAGCTGAGAACAAGTATGTCATTAGTTGAGTTTTGTATTGTATAGATTAAATCCACATAGTGAAGCTTTTCATATGAAATGAATGCATAATATAGCCGATTCCATTTGTTTAAGCTTTTGAGGATTCTAATTTAGTAAGGTTAATTGTTTATGCATGCCATATTATGATGTCTTCATAGAGTATGAGGTCATGCTTGCTTTAAAATGCTGAACAGGGCATATAAAAAGCTCTCTGCTGTTGCAGCATGGGAGAACAGTAAGAAAGCTTCTGTGGAAGCACAGCTGAAGAAAATCGAGGTAAAAGTGATTAATGATGAATGTACTCTTAGCCAAAAAAAAAAAATAATAAAAGAAAGATTTAACAAAAGTTTGTATCTTGAATCTTTGCATTATAGGAAAAGTTGGAGGGGAAGAAAGCAGAGTCTGCAGAGAAAATGAAAAACAAAATGGCTGAAGTCCACCAGGCAGCAGAAGAAAAGAGAGCTATGGTTGAAGCTAAACGAAGAGAACAATTCCTCAATGTTGAGGAGACAGCATCAAAGTTTCGAGCTTCTGGTTATTCGCCTAGGAAATTGTTTACATGCTTCAGCAGCTAAAAGGGGACAGTGCTTGCTAATGTTGTCAAAACTCTGGCTCGGTTTGTTATTTGCGCTTTGCGTTTAAAATATGTATTCTTAGGAATTTCTTGTTATGTGCATGATATATTTATATTTGTAGTATTTTTTTTTTTTTTGTATGTGTTTATTAGATAGGCTACCAACGATTAAACTATGAACATGTGAACTTAGCTAATTTGTGAATCAATAATTTTTTTTTTCATTTTATTAATTTGGCTGGGAAGGGTTCTGATTTTTGAAATTCTTACACTTTCCATTATATTCTCTAGGTTTAATTCAACACATACAAATTCAAATTAGTTTTTCTGTTTCTTTCACGAATTTTCCATTGAATCATTGTGAATATTACCCTCAAGGATATGAAAAATATTGCTACACTTTTCAAATTAGGAACATCCCAAATCTCAAGTGACTTGTTATGATTGACTCACACTTTATAATGTGAGACCATATGCAAGATAGATACATTGTGACACCAAGATTATCAAAAATTCACAACTAGAAATAAAAAAGTTTTTTTTTTTCGATATAAACCTTGCTACCATATATCTTGCATATTTTTAAATATAGAGATTAAAGGATTCATTAAAAGCAAACAATTGCCTTTATTGGTGGATAAATTTTGGTGAATACGAAGCAATTTGTGTTAAAAATCTAAGACAGACTTGGTCAACATAATATAACATTAACTATCATCTAAGAATATATCTTTATGTTTCAAAATCAATGGACATTTCATCACGTGTCTTGATGAAAATGTACTTTTCATCACCTTCGATCTCCATTCGTTGTCCGTTTCATTTGGGACACCTCTAATCTACCTTGGCAGAATACAAGAAAAAGGGCCAAGGGAGCACATTATTTTCTCGAGTTCATTGTTCTTCTGGTTTTTTTTTTTAATAGAAAAAAGAGTTGAACTCTCTTTGGTTTCTCACTGACGTAACTAGGGCATATTCGATAGCCCTATTACGCTAATTTTCTCTCTCTGTGGTGCTAAATAATTAGACTACTTTTTTTTTTATCAGAACCATAAAGAAAAAGAGAAAATGTCGTTCAGTGGAACCCAAGACAAATGCAAAGCTTGTAACAAGACTGTCCATTTCATTGACATGTTATCTGCTGATGGTGTTATCTATCACAAAACATGCTTCAAATGCAGTCACTGCAATGGACAGCTTGTTGTATGTAACATTAATTGCCAATTCTTTGTTATCTTATAACATCCTACAAAATTCAAGTAATACATGAAACTCCTAATTGTACAACATATATAAAAATTAGCTTGTTTGTGGAAAATATACCCTCTCTTTTTTCTCTCCATATGTTTTTAATCATAGGAAAATATATTTATGTTTGAACAGATGAGCAATTATTCCTCCATGGATGGAGTCTTGTACTGCAAGCCTCATTTTGAACAACTTTTCAAAGAAACTGGCAGTTTCACTAAAAACTTCCATACTTGTAAGAAGAAATTTTTTTTTAATGAAATATATTTCAATTTAATTCTTCTTAATGAGTTTCTAATATATGCATGCATGTGTTTGTTTTGTTCTCGTGGTTGATGATCAGCTGAAAAGGCACAAAATGGACTGGTACACATCCTTTTCATTTTGTTCATTTTAATGAAATTACTAGTATTTATTTTTCTCTTTATTCTAATTAAGGAGTAATTTTTCTCATTTATATATAGGCCAGGACTCCTAGCAAAATGTGCTTAATGTTCTCTGGTACCCAAGACAAATGTGCAGTTTGTACCAAAACTGTATATCCATTAGAGAAGGTATGTACGTGATCTCATTAATCAACATTTTTCACATATTTTATATGCATAAAGTTTTGATAAGCTCATGGATCATGTCATAAATCAACAAAGTTTTTATTGGTTGAACAAATTATATATAACAGATTAGTGTGGAGGAAGAGTTCTACCACAAATCATGCTTTCGGTGTAACCATGGGGGGTGTTGCTTAACAACCTCATCTTATGCTGCTTTGGATCGAATTCTTTATTGCAAGCCCCACTTTGCTCAATTGTTTATGGAGAAGGGTAACTACACTCATCTCACTGAGTCATCTTCAATGAGGAAAAATGGATCCCCACTATCGGAGCTTAAGGCCGAAGAAAACCCAAGACCAGAAGCAGAACAAGTTGTAGAGGAACAAGAGCAATAAGAATTATAAAAATGTGTGAAATGCCATAGGGAAAATGTATTGTAAAATTCGTTTTGTACATGTTTGGGTTTAGCTTACGCATCACATAGCTATAACTTGTTTCAGTTAGTGATAAATTGGTTATGGAAATGGAGAGTCCAATGATTCCCATTACCATTTTTGGTATGCCACTGTATGTATCACTAATATGCAGCAAATACACGAGTAAAAAAAATTGAAAATGATAGCTTTATTACATAAAAAAATAGATATTTTATATATATTTTTGTTAACAATTGTGACACAATAAATTGACACGCAAAGTGTCTTATGAGTATATCTATTTTGGAAATGGAACAATTCAACTTTAACATGCAGATTGTTGTATTTGATTAACCGTACGTTCTATAAATTCAAATGTAGACCAAACTAATCAATTATTATTATTTTTGATTATCAACAAGTTCTTTAAAATTAAAGGACATTTGAACCTTTCCATCTTTCCTAAAAGACGAATATCTTACAAAAACAATTTACTCTAAATCTTATTTGCATGATGAACTTTTGTTCTTTTGTTCCATTACAGCTTAGCTCCGGATCATTAATTATAATAAAATTACAAAGTTTGATTTTCCCTTAATTGAATTTGATTGGAAATTACAGCGGCAAAAAGAGAGGATTTTTTTTGCTCGTTATCTACTCCAAATCGGTGAAGATGTAATTCATCCCATTGAATTTATAGGCGAAGTATTATCATCTCTATGAAATTAAATTCTGAGTTATTACGAATTAAAGAAAAATAAAACAATGCTATTGTGAGATCCTACTTTTTTTTTAAATAAAAATAATAATTAATAAATAAAATGATAAAAGTAAAAGAATATATTTTTAAGTTTTAAAGTGTAATTAATTTGTTTATTGAGGGATAAATTTGTAATTTTATTAACATTTATTTTTAAAAGGGATAATTTAGTAATTGTAAGTTAAAATAATAATAATAACTCAGCGCAAAATCGTGGGCTGATTTTGGAAGAGTAGTTAAAAAAAAACTAATTAAACAAAAGCTTGAATGGGTTGGCTGATAGATAGATAGATAGTTAGAGTAAAGAAAGAAATAAGAGAGATAGAGAAAGAGACAGAGCAGAGAAGACGACGCGAGAAGGAGAGGAGAGAAAAGAGAAAGAATGAAAAAAAAGGAAGAAGAAGAAGAGGGGACAAAGAAAAAGAGGGTATGATTTTTCTGCAAGCTGTTTCAATGTGGTATAAATTAAGATAAATTTCAGAAATCTTAATCCTGAATCTTTTTTTTTTTTTTTGCTACGAATGAAATTAAATTTGAAATTTTATGTTTGTTTGAGTAAATTTTTATATAACATTGTAAATTTTACTTATTTTTATTTTTCAGAATTCATGCACGTAGATTTTATAATATATTTTCAAAATTATGGAATAAATGTGAATATAAATTTTAAGAGTTCTTTGAATTCTTACTTAGCATGTTGTTTAAACAGTTTATGTATTTGAATTTTGAATTATTTTTAAATTAAAAATAATTATTATAAAAAAGTGACAATTTAAACTTTTTTAAGTCTTAATTAGTTTGGATTTTGGATTTTGGTTTTGGTATATATCAATTATATTATTTATTAACTATTTTAAATTATTTTGGAACACTTTTTGGAAATTTAAAATTTATGATTTTAATTAAATTCGAAAATAATTAATAATTTTACTTAATAAAAAAATATAAATAATTAATTACATGAAAGTTAATATTGTTAGAACTTATGATGAGTTATATTTTAAATTTTATATGGATAATTAAATTTAAGCATGAATATTTTTATTTTTGGTTTTGATTGTAAAAAAAAAGTATATATTTATATTTATATGTATTTGAAATTTATATTTAAAAAAAAATTAATTATATATATTTTGTTAAAAAATTGGGTTTTTTTTAGTAAACTAAGAAGTTAAATTTTAATTTTATTTAAATGTGATTTCAATTTTAATTATTAACTATGGTAAAAAAAAATAACAAAAAGAGTCGTGTTTAAGTTGAAAAGGAGTTTATATATATATATATATATATATATATATATATATATATATATTAATGACAATAATGACCCTATGTTTAGTTTATAAGTGTAATTAGATAATTATTTAAATTTGTGAATTTTGTGAGTTATGGGAAGAATTTGGCGAAATATAAAAATATTTATGTTATAGTATTTTAATTGATAAGAGTTGAAGTTTTTGTGGCTCTTGAGAAGGCAAAATTTTGTGACAGGAGTCAGAATTCAAGTGAGTAGTTCTTCAAGTAGAGTTACTCTAAATTTGTTATTTAAATAATATTTAAACATACTAAATATTATAGTTATGATTTTTGGTTTTTATAAAAAAAATAGGATAATGAAAAGTCCGTAAAAGTTTTCAAAATGTTAATAAGTTTAATGTTTACTTTGCAACATAAGTTTTAAACGTGTGATGGTTTAAATTATATGTATAATATTGAAATGTGAATAATGCATTTAAAATTTGGTTTAAAGTGCTACAAAGTTGTTATATTGTATAATATGATATATAAATGTTGGGATGAGTATTTTTCAGTATATGTACTTGAGATCAATGCGATAAAATCAAGCGTTGTACCTCGTGGTTTGTGCATAGTCTTGGGATACGGGACTACATCATGTGACATGGGATAGTGAGTATAATGACCATAATCCTATGACATGGAATAACTCGTTTTAGGTCATAGAATGAGGGATCAAAGGTACGTATATGTATGTTTTACATATTGATTCTTTACTTGTATTTTTAACCGTGATGAATTTGGAATATATATATATATATATATATATATATATATATAAAGGTTTATTTATTCTCATTCCTTGTATAGTTTACTTCTAAACTAGAGATACATAGACTTTGATTTCTTGTGAGTTGTTTGGTTTAATTTAAAATTTTAAGACAATTTGTTCATATGTGTGTGTATATATAAATATATCTATTTTATGACTAATTTTGTATTTAATTATATTCATAATATTGATTGCTTAATTTATATATCAGAGTAACTCTACTGGGTCACAGAACGAGAGATCAAAAATGTGTGCATGTATGTTTTACATGTTAATTCTTTACTCTATATATATATATATATATAAAGGTTGATACATGATCAACTCATGAGTTGTATAGTTTACTTTTGAATCGGAGATACATGAATTTTGATTTCTTTTAAATTATTTGGTTTAAATTAAAATTTTAAGATAAAGTGTTCATTTTTTTATTTTAAGCAGTTAAATGAATATATATATATATATATATATATATATATATATATTATACTTATAATATTGATTGCTTAACTTATATGTCGAATAACTTTACTGGATGAAAGCTTATTCTTTGTTTTTATTTTTCCAAACAATAAGCAGGTAGATAGCTTGGAGCTTGACAGGATCATTAGTTAGGTCATAAGCGTGAGTGTCCTATATTATTAAGTAGTAGTAAAAATTAGAGATT
The DNA here is from genome assembly GCA_029378325.1 of Elaeagnus macrophylla. Lineage (NCBI taxonomy): Eukaryota > Viridiplantae > Streptophyta > Magnoliopsida > Rosales > Elaeagnaceae > Elaeagnus > Elaeagnus macrophylla. The sequence continues at coordinate 26,132,261 of CM055646.1, read as the reverse complement.
AAGAAAAATTATAAATAACTATAAAATATTATATTAGTTTTTTTGAATCGTGTTATGGTAATATAGCATGCTTCAAATCATTTGAAAATCATATATAAATTTTCATACCAAGCCTTACTCTAATATTGCATCTATCCTATATTATTTCCTTGAATGCGAATTTCTTTATAATATTCTTCTTTGAGACCTTGAGTATAATTAAATTTTAAGAATTTATTTGTCCTTGTTTTATTGACATTTCACACATTCGCCTATTGACATAATGTAAATTTTTTATGAATTCTTTTTATTATCATGACATCTCTTAATGTTATACTTAAACATTATTCACCCATAAGTCATTATTCATAATTATTGATTTTAAAATCTCCTTTCAAACTTGTCACGATCTTGTGATATTTGATATTACATTTTTAATATTCATTTAATTTTTTGTAATCCGTCCCTGAATTCTAGAACATGATAGCTATTATGAAATAAAATATTCCTGCATTTATTTATATTATACTATTCATTTTAGTCCTTGGAAGCACACTTTACCATTGAGCTAATAGTCCATCATGCGATACTCTCGTTGAGAGCTCGTTATGTCAAAAGCGAGAAAAATCTCATTCTTTTTTACCACATCAATGTCATAATCATTTATTAATTTTTCTAATTTCACATAGTATAGATAAATTTAAAATTTAATTGCATAATATAATTATTTCATAAATAAAATTTCATATTTTTTGTATAAGTAAAAAATATATATTTTAGTATTTTACATATATTAAAAATATTTTGCTCATATGTTTTTCTATAACCAAAAAAATACATTTTTTTAATGAAAATTAAAATTACAATAACTGAATAGTTGATATATAAATTGGGTCCCTTCTTTAATGGTGACATTGCGCTAGCTTAATTAAATGCCTACGAGTTAATATATAATATAATATAATAATACATAAAATTTATAAAATAACATAAATAATAAAAATTGATATTAAAATACATAATTTTATTTCATAATAAAAGATGATTTTATAAAAATATCATTGCTTCACCAACACTTACAGAAACTATTTTTAACAAAATGTATTTAGGTATTAAAATAGTGAAAATTTAAGCCCAAATGCATTTTTGTCAAAAATAACTTGTACAAATATTAGTGAAACTTTGGGTGTTTATATTCTAGTTCGATCCAATTTTTAATCAAAAAATTAACTAAATTAAACCGTTTATATGACTTTAATTAAATTAGATTAAATATTTCTTTAATAAAATTAGTGAAACTAAACAATTTGGTCTAGTTTAGTTCAATTTGGTTAACGATTTTTTTTGGTAGTTTTTAAATTCTAAATTATTTTCCCATCAAGTCATGTTAAAATTTGAATTTAATATTAAAAAAACTCTAAATCTAACAAAATTACTTTAGGTATGTTACAAATATAAATAATATAATATTCCACATAAACTAATAATTAAGTTGATAAAGTTTTTAAAATGCAAAATCATCATAACTACATAGAACTGAAAATTACAAATTGTATGATAAAGAGTTGAAACTGTAAGAAAAATAAATAAATATAATATTTAATATTTAATAATAAATAATATAATATATTTTTTAAATAAAAAATAATATAATATATTTTAAAAGATAAAATTTTTATATATAATCTATAACGGTTTGGTCTGGTTTAAATGATTAAAAAATTAAAAAAATTAAATCAAATCGTTTGAGAAATAGTTTGAAAAAATATATATCAAATCAAATCATTTGACCCTCATAATCATTCTGTTCAATTCAATCTAATCTGATTTTTCAGTTTAATACAATTTAGTTTAAGTTTTGGACACTTCTAAATAAAACAATAATAATTTTTAAAGTCATTTTTCATTGTAAAATAAAATTATATAATTTAATGCATCCAAACGTACCCGACCTGGGCTACAAGTCTTGCGGAGTCGTTGGCCCAATCCAACAATCCCCTTCCTCCTTAAACCCTAAACCCTCTCTGTTTAATACACAAATCGGGAAGATTACTACAGTCTCTCGGGCAACCATTAGACATGTCTTTTTCGATCATTCTAGGGCGTCCCAGAACAAGCTCAAAGCTTCTTTCCTACCTCGTCCAGTCCCGGCCGATGGGTGGTGGTCCTCGTACCTTCCCAGGGGGCGTGACCAAATGGAAATGGAAACGCATGCACGAGAAACGAGCCAGAGAGAAAGAAAAACGCCTCCTAGAGCAAGAGAAACAACTCTACCAAGCACGCATTCGCTCTCAAATTCGTGCCGAACTCGCCGGCAATCCTGACCCGTTTTCGGACAAGAGCAACTCAAATGTTCACGGTCCGATGAGCCCCACAGACCATATCAAAGCCCTAGCGGACCGGTTCATGAAAGCAGGTGCAGAAGACTTGTGGAACAATCGAGATGGTCCGATCAAATCTATACCGTCTGCTTCTCGGTTGAACGATCGGAGACGATCCATTACTGGGCCACCTGTTGATCTGAGGAAGCTGATATCTGAGGGGCGTGGTTTAGTTTCTAATGAGAATACTGGAAATTTGAATAATTTGAGAGGAAATTCTGTAAAGCCTAGAAATTACTCGGTGCAGAGTTTCAGGAATTATGCAAAGAATGAGAGTTCTTCGGGAGTGAAGAATAATCCAGGTGGAAAATTTTCAAATCCCTTTGTTCGTAACTTAGAGGGTAATGGTGAAAATTCAAGCTTTACAAGAAATGTTAATAGTTTGATGAAAAATAAATTGTCGGGTCGAAAGCAGGGGGGATTTTGGAGAAAAGGAAATTCTTCGAGTGATGATGACACGGAATCGGATTCTGAGGATGAGTCAAAAGTGTCATTTCGGAGGGATTTGAAGAAGAAGGGAAGTAGTGCTGCATTGGGGAAGTACGATACAAAGATAATAAAGAAGAGGATTCCGCTGCAGTCATTGGAGAAGGAAGTTAATTTCACTGAACAAGTAGAATTCATTAGGCATGAACTTAATAAGAGGAATTCGATTGAGAATGAAGAGAAGGGTCAGACTGAGGAGGAATCAATTCTTAGCGAGAAAAGGTATGGACTAATGTCTTTGTAAAGGATCTGGTATTTTTATTAAGTGAGGCGTGTCTGCTATGTTAGACTGTTTACGCTTTTCAGAGAGAAGAAGATCATTTAAGTGTGAGATCATCAGCTATTCATAAGTTGAATATCTAATTATCTATATGCCCCTTACTAATTCTGTTGTGCCCCTATTACCCAAGATTTGACGAGTGTGGGATATCTCCATTCACGGTCAAGGCACTCTCTCTTGCTGGATATGTTCGGATGACTCGAGTGCAGGAGACCACCCTTTCAGTTTACCTCGAGGGTATTGCCCACTTGTCAACATTTTTTTTACACCAACAAACTTTGTTTGGTACCTTCTCGAATTGGCATAACTCAGTATGTGTCACATCATATTGTTAAAGGTGGAAGATAGGATCTATTCCTCTCAAGCAATGCTATATATCACAATCATAACAAGTTGATAGTATGATGAAGTTCTTTTGAGATAGAGTTTTCCATTCCTCTCCCTTGTTGTAGTCATTAAATAAGAAAAAAATAGTTAAAAAGGGAAAAGGTATGTAGTGAGGTTTACTTTACACAGTGAGAGTTCAGGTTTATACAGTTAAGTTGAGGTTCTAGGCAAAGGTGAGTTGCGTTGGGAAGCTGATATGAGAGATAACAGGTATGCTTGAAATTTAACTAAACTATGTAATAGAGATGAATCTAAATAGGCAAATATAAAGTTCTCGTGGGTGTATATTACGTGTGTTTAGAAGATATTGTCTGAAAGCTCATAATAATAAAAATAATCTTTTCTTAACTATGTGATAATGTATGGGCTTCTTTTAGAAGTGGTTTTAAAATGAAGTGTCTCGGTTAAAAGTGGTTTTAATTTTTTTTTTTTTTAGGTTTTTGGGATGAAAATATTAGAAAGTGATTGTAACTGACACTTTAGTAATAATTTTGGATGAGAGTATGCATTCAAAGTTCATTCTCTTAAAAGTGTTACTTGTTTCTTTTAAAAGCACAAATAGTATTTCACAAACTTTTGAAAGCATTTATCATATAGATTGTCAAAAATTCTTGAAATTGCTCTGATCCATTTGAAGGTGCTTTGATATATTTGAAAGCATTTTCAACAAAGCAACCTAGTTTCATTTTTTATTTTATTTGTGGAAGAAAACCTCAGCTTCACTTCACATTTGTATGTATTTATGTTGATCATGCTGCCCTCCCTTTAAAGATAAAGTGCGTGAAGCCAGATGGCATTATCTTTTATTTATTTATTTCTTAATTGGGTGCTTATATATTTACTCTATATTGGAGAAGAAACATGTAGTTATTATTTACTCTCTGTTCATTTTATATTTTCTTCCCTATGAGAAAATAGTTGAAAATAGATTACTCATCCCCAATAAGTGAACCTACGGCATGTATGTAAAGTGACATTGCGTTTTTAGTTGGTTTTCATGATGGATTTATCAGTTAATAGCTAACAGCAAAGCATCATTTATTGTTGCTTCATATTGCTTGTATACGGATATTCTAATTTGTGAAGCTTTAATATAAAGTATGAAGTGGTATATGATAGTTTTCTTTCGAACATGGAGCAGGGAAGGATGCTCTGGTCAAAGCTAAAAGTGGAACTGGAAAAACTGCAGCTTTTCTGGTATCCTACATTTGCCTTGTTTTTTGTTTTCAATGATTCGTGATTTATATTCTCCTTTTTAATACTGCCATTAAACACAAACAGCTTCCTGCTATTGAAGCAATTCTGAAGGCTTTGAATAGCAATAACATTCAACATGTGCCTCCGATATATGTTCTTATAATCTGCCCTACAAGAGAACTTGTTAGTCAGATAGCTGCCGAAGCAAATGTTTTGCTGAAATACCATGATGGAATAGGTGTACAAGCATTAGTTGGAGGTACACGATTTAAGGATGACGTGAAACGTCTTGAATCGAATCCAAGCCAGGTTTACCTATCACTTTGCGTGTTGAAATTACCTCATTTTTGTGAGTGATTATTCACACATTGAAAACTCATTCTCTAACATTTGCGCAGATAATAGTTGCAACTCCTGGCAGGTTGCTGGACCACGTTGAGAGTAAATCTGGGTTGTCTGTGCGGTTGATGGGAATAAAAATGCTTATACTTGATGAAGCTGGGCTATTTCTGGATTTAGGATTCAGGAAGGACATAGAGAAAATTGTCGATTGTTTGCCGCGTCGGCGGCAGTCTTTGCTGTTTACTTCAACCATTCCAAAGGAGGTTGATCCTTCCTGGCTCTTTCCCATATGCTTGCGGTTGTTAAAAATTTAAAATTCCGATATAATTTTTCTGAATGGATCCATTGAAATTTCAAATGTAAGGTTTTATAGCTTATAACTATGGACATGCAGGTTCGCCGAATGTCACAGCTTGTTTTGAACAAGGAGCATGCTTTTATTGATACAATTGGTCTGGGTTGTGTTGAAACTCATGATAAGGTATATTATGTAATGAGCAGCTGCAGTAATTCCATTACGCATTCTTATATTCAAGTATAATTCAATTTACAGTTCTGCCAAACACCATTTAAATTTATTATGGATGCTTAGAATAGTTGTAATCATATCTGAATTGCATAATTGGCATTGTGATCCCGTCCACTTTGCTGAATGCAGGTTAAACAATATTTCCTTGTCTCAGAACATGAATTTCAATTTCAAATTCTACACCACCTACTTTTGGAACATATTTCACGAACAAGTGATTATAAGGTCTGTTGTTACAGCGTAATTTTATTTCTATGTACAGCTGCATGTGCTCATAACCTAAACTTTTTGTATATGCCTTTCAGGTTATTGTTTTCTGTACAACTGGAATGGTAACATCACTTTTCTATCATTTTCTTCGGGAATTGAAAATGAACGTCAGAGAATTGCATACTAGAAAGACCCAACATCATCGAGCTCTTGTCTCCGAGGAATTTAGGGAAGCAAAAAGACTAGTTCTTGTTACATCTGATGTTTCAGCACGTGGAATGAACTATCCTGATGTTACCCTGGTTATTCAGGTTTGTAATCTGAAGAGGATTTTTATTTGTCACTTGTATTCTGATCATTACCGCATAGTTCAATATAATGGAGTTAGGGTGTGTTTACTAATAAGAAAAGAGAATAAGTGAAAGTTGAGTCATTCTTATTTGTATGTTTACTTTCTAAAAATATAGAGGAAAGGCAATAAATTCCTCACAAAGTTTGGAGTGATTTCCTACCCACTTGGTATTGTTTTCCTTTCCCAAATTCATAATTTACAATTCCATAACTATTCCATAATTTAATATCTTCATTTCAATTTATTACAATTTTTAGTACACATGAAAATAAATGATTTTTTTTTTTCCTTTTTCTCTTCATTTCGATTGATTTTTTTTTCAATTTTAGATTGATTTCCATTACGGATTAATAAATGCATCTATAATATTAAATTATTATTTTTTTGTTTGTAAATGCAGTTGTTTTTTATCCCATAATTATGCGTGGACCAACGCTTTTTAGTAAAACAAAAATAACTTTCTTGGATATTTTTAGGCATTTAATATTTTTAGGCATTTAATATTGGGATTTCATCTCTAGGCTGTCATTTTCGTTTTAAGATCTCATATATATATATTTTTCCCCTTCAATTTAGTACCCTTCGCAAGTTTTTAACTTATTTTAACCAATTTTCCTTTTCTGTTTCTACACAATTTTGGCCACTATATAGGTATATAGTGGCTTGAAAAACTAGCTACAACAGTTTTATATGGGCTTATAACCTGTTAAAGGTCCTAAATTGAAAATAAAAAATAAAAAATTGAGGTCCCAAAATGAGAATGTCATCCAATTGAGATCCTAAAAAGATAAAATCCCATTAATGTTCACATGGATAATGTTGTATCCAGTGTTGCATTCGTATTCATCGACAAAAGATTAACTTGTAATTTTAATGTTACTCCACTGAGCATGGATTTCAATGATATTTCACTTTATTACTATGTCAATATTTTTATAAATCAGTGACCAAATATATTACCATAACTGTCTACAAGCATTGATGCGTGAAACTGGATATGAGGTTTATTGAATTTCTTTACAAAAAGCTCTCTAGAGAAAAAAGTAGATCAGTAGACATCAGATTTCATTTGATAAACAACACAGTTACTTTTATTAATAGCTTTCTTGTTTAGTGGGTTGATGATTCCTGTAACTCAATATAAAACATTATAAATCCATTACATGCCTTATCGTTTAGTTCAGGTGGATTGATAAAACCAACCTAGTAAAATACTAAAACTCCACATGCAGGAAGGGTGTACTGATAAAAATAACACCTAATTATAAAACCATTATAAAATTTCTATTTGGATGTACATGTTTTACTTTTTTTGATTGTAGAAATAGCGTAATTCTGTTTATTATCAGGTGGGTGTTCCTTTTGACCGAGAATCCTATATACACCGTCTTGGAAGAACTGGGCGGCAAGGAAAAGACGGAGAAGGCATCTTGCTTCTTACACCATGGGAAGAATGTTTTCTGGATGAGTTAAAAGATCTGCCACTTGAAAAATATAATTTACCATATTTAGATCCAGGCAAAAAAATGAAGGTTGCTTTCTCTCCTATCAAAACATTTTATTTGCGTTCTTAGTATTTTTTTCCCTTCTGCTATACAAAAATATTGTTATAATTGGTGACCAATCATGACCGAGAAATTAAAGGTTGTCATGGTCATGTCAAAGGTGGATGTGTGAAGGACAGTGTGGTTTGCTATTTAATTGTTGAATTTCTTAAAGCTTGTTTGTGTATCCTCAATAATCAAATTATGAATAAGATAAAAGCTAAATTTTCAGAAACAAATATCTGGCATGAGATTTTACTGCAGATAGTAATATTTCAAAACCAGCAAGAGATGATCATTGTTTTCTCGCTATGCTTATATCATATGCTTTTGGAGCATCTGAGAAGCTTTCAAGTTTCTGATATTGTTTTTGTGGTTCTCATTTATGTGATCAAATTCTGTTTGAAAATGTAGATGGAGGAGTCAATGGCCAAGATTGATACTAGTGTGAAAGCAGCAGCTTACCATGCTTGGCTAGGGTACTATAACTCACTTAAGGAAATTGGCAGGGATAAAACCACACTTGTTGAGATGGCTAACAGGTTTTCTGCATCAATTGGTTTGCAAAGTCCTCCTCCTCTTTTTAGAAAGACAGCACTGAAAATGGGTTTGAAAGATATAGCCGGCATCAAAATTCAAAAGTAGCACATGTAAGACTGAGATGTAACCTGCCGAGTGCTGATAACGGTCAACTACTGTCGGCATAAGGAGAATAAAGATTAAAGGACCTACATATTTGTACTGAACTGGTGAAAAAGTTTGCCAAATTCTACAAGAAAACTCCCATGTCCATGCATGCCAAGTCCAGCTTTCACTTATTATGGCTCCAGAGTTGTCATTATTCATACTAAAACTGGTTCGATGTTTTTAGATTTTGTAATTGTATTATGCTGCTTACGGGCGCTATGGCATACCGAAATATGTGACTTGGGAGTAGTAGTTGAATTACACAGTGGGGCCAGGTATGAAGCTTTGGAAACATTTCATGTTGGCCATTCTTTGGTCGTCATTATTAAAAAGCCTTCGTTTGCTCATATTGATTAATTTCATTTGAATTGAAGCATGTACCCTGTTTCCTCAAAATCAACTAAACAGTGCAGTCTCGTTAGCTTTAGTTTTTCGTCACTCCATGGTCTCTCTATAAAATCGTCAGCTCAGCTAGTTGATTCGGTAAAATCTGATAGCTGAAAAAAGCCCAATAGTTTACCAAGTTATGGAAAATCACAATTTAAATATGGACCTCTCACATATTCCTATTTCACTAATTTAATCTAATGTGGACCTCTCACTTGTAATTTTATAAAATAAAGGGGTCATCAAATAATAAAAATAGTGAGATGGGGTTATATTAGCCTATTTTCTTACTTTTTTTTTTTTTTTTTTTATAAAAAATATAATCTATATTTGTATTAATATCTTTGTTTTTTACTAAAAATATAAATATTTTATTATTATTATTATTATTATTATTATTTAGAATCGTAAATGAATTAACTTATAAAATGTTTGGCTTAATTTATTTAAAAGTAAGGTGAATTGAACTTAGTTAAGTTACATTGAGCTATATAAATTACTTAAGTTGAGCTAAAACTAATAGAGATAAGCTAACTTAACTTATTTAACTCTCTCAATTGAGTTAAAACTAATAGAGATAAGCTAACTTAACTTATTTGACTCCTCCCAGTTCAAGAAAGGGGTAAGAAAGCAAGTATACCACAAAATAATAAAGTGAGTCAACGAATATTTGAGCATATATATTTCTCCTAGATGTTATCACTGTGTAGCATTGAAAGAAATTCTGTTATTTTATTTTATTATTTTGTTGAATTTGCCATTTATATGTAACTTTTGAATTAAAATGTGTATGAATTAATATTAAATTAATATTATGAGTATTATTTATAAGTTTTAATTACGTTATATTTATTAGTTTTCTTAAATATTTTACATTATGATACGATCATAATCAGTTCAAATATGGCATCCTACATATTGATAATACGTAATCAAACTTAGACATCATCGATAGTACCAAATGGCAATCATTAAAGAATGCTCCTAGCTGCAACTAAACTGTTTTAAGATTTCGGTTCTCAATCATATGGTCAAATCTTCCATTGTAACGTACCTAAAAAAAATACAATCCAAGAAAAGATATCTATATATTTTTTTAAAATAAATGGATTGTACACATTGATACCATTTGAATTTGTAGCGAGCTCGAATTCATGCCCATTAAATGCCCAATGTTTACCATTCAGAGATACAATAATTATATATTACCAAAAGCACCGACCCCATGCCAAGCAGTCCAGGAGCGAAAAAGAAATCACTATGTTCCTTCTCAAGAGATGCCTCCTTGTTCTGCTTTTGTTGGTCCATCAATTTCTTTCTTTTAGAACGAGAAAAAACTAAATAAAGAATAAGAAGAAAATCGTAATGTCCTCTAATTGCCATAATCAGAATAAATAAATAAATAAATGTCAATTTATTTTTTATAAATTATTTTTTTCTTTCTTTCCATTCATTTAGGCCATGTTACCAACCATTTGGAGCGACTACAAAGTCGGTATTGTGTCTACGTAGTACGACATTGCCATTCATTATCATTAATTAACATGAAAAACAAAACACTGCTAGAAGATGTTACTTATCTAATGCGTTTTATCTTCTACTAGGTCAAGGATTACTCAACTAAAATCGCATCCAAGACTTTTAGAGGCAACATTATCTTATCAACAAACGTGGACGCCAGTTGTCACAATTTTATTTTAACAGGTGTCTTTTAATATACAGTTTTTTTTTTTTTTTTTAAGAAGATTTGCATGTACAATTAAATGTCTACTTAAAAATGATATTTATTCCTATTAAATTTAATGATAATTTTATTATTACTTAAGTAGCAAAAATTAATTAAATATATGCTATTAAATTCTGTGTTATATTTATTACTTTATTTATATTTTAACTAATTATTAAAATCATTATAACTCATTTAAATCATATTACCTAACATTACTCATTATTCTTGCAACCCAGATGAGGTTTAGAGATATCAAACTGAAACAAGTCAACCTCCAGAACCATTCACGAATCGATTACAAAGCTAGCACGCAAACGGGTAGAAAAAGACCAACTTAGCCTTTAATATCTCATCTAAATCTAACCTCAAGAGTCCAGACTCCGGTATATCATGTATTATGGAATATTGGAGCTTTGTTAGGCTAATACAAAATACTATGTTTCGTACGAACAATATCAAATAATATTGTTTTAGAGCAACTCAAGAGCTCTAATAGGAGCTATAGATTCATAAGATCTAGTGTGAAAGACAGAGAAAGCTATATATGCTTGTTTACTAACTGGGCAGTTTAGTTAGTCAGAGATGACCCTATAGCAAATCCATCTTGAAGAATGGGTAATTTTGACATTTCCATAATTGTTCGAGTGTTGGCACTATCTCACTGCAGCTTACCTAAGTCTATATTAAAGAACTTCAAACCTCATTCCATCCAGAACAAAACTTGTTTCCTTTTTCTTTCGAATAATCAAATATTCCTAATTACCAAAGAGAGATATGAGGATTCAGAACCTCAGGTTTGCGTGCATAGTATTCATGATTATACTCATGATCAGCCAGTTCTCAACCTCAAGCTGTCGTCCCATCCACACAAGTAGAAGTGAAGAAACCAAGAAAACAGATGAAACTGAATTCAATTCCTTGTTTTCACCTTCTAAAGCTCCAGAAGAATTCAACCAATATTATAAGATCGGTGCAAGTTGGGGCGTTTCTTTAAGAGAAGTTCCGGGGGGACCAAACCCACTTCATAATTGATAAGTCTTTTTTTCTTATAGAACTCATGTCTTCTTAATTGCAAATATATGTGTACTCAACCTTTTAGAAATTTTGCAGTATCTCAAGTAAATCATTGTATTTATTTTCTGCTGTAATTATGTACTACATATAGATTAATAGCTGAAAAGAATACGAGTACTACAGGTTCTAAGAAAGCTTGAGTAATGCGAATGAATAGTAAAGAGTTCATCACTCATACTTTGATCATGAGTCAATCACTGAACTTGATCATGCAGATTGCTATAGCTTGTTTGTAAGTCTTTGCCCAGCAGTACTGTACTTTTTGGTTACCATGTTGGTCAACGACTCAACTTTATGAAGACAGAAACCATGTAATGCTTTCCTGAGCAATTAAAAAAAAAAAAAAAAAAGCGTGAGCATGTTTGTATAAACAAAAAGGATTGAAGTACAAGAGATTACTAATTAAATGGAGTTAAGCAACAGGGTGACATATGGGTGATGCTTTTACATAATAAGTCAAAGTTAAACCACATCAATAAAATTTCAACTAATTTTAGTTTTATTATTTAATTGCCAAGTCTAAATGGTGGGGTAGAATTTTGGCTCTTATAGAATATAAAATAGTTAAAATACAAAATGTAAAATTATTATTTTATTAGCATGTCTCTACTTGTTAAGTCTTTTCCCTATGAAGTCAATCAATGCGGTTCAAGATGTAACTTCCGACTTAGAAAACTGGTTTCAAGCTATTGAAAATTGAAATGCACATAATATAAGGAAGACGTGTAGAATTTAAATATAATTAATAATTAACAAGCAACCCATCACTATTAGTCCGATTGATCGGTCAATGAAACTGAATAAATATTTTCTTTTCCTAGTAATCAAATTTATACCAAGACCATAAGAAAATAAAAGAAAATGTCTTTTACCACTTAGACATACAACAATAAGTGTCCCACTTGAAAAAATGTCCTCTAGTGGACCCACAATTATTTTTACCTTCCATATCTCCTACTTTACATCTAACTTAAAATTAATAAGTTACTTGATCATATAAAATTACTCTAAAATAAAAGAAAAGTTGAAAAATCAAGAAAGAAGAAAATAAAGTTGAAATTTTTTCTACTGTGTGGTAACTGGTACGCCCTTTCCCTATCATCAGGATCTCTAAGAATGAGACTAATTCGATTGCTTATCTCCAAGTGCTTCCTGATTGGATTTTTGAAAGGGGTCTCAACTTCCTGGTAGGTGGATCCCGAAATTAATGCATTGCAAATAATTCTGATTACGACGGGGATAAAAGAGTTTCACTGCTCTTTCTGGTTAAGACGAAGGAAACAATAAACAATGTTTCAACGACAGACTTGTTTTGTCTAGCCTCAGGTTACTTATTATACTTGCCAAAGTAACACTGTATGACTAATGTATTAGAGTAATCAAACGTTTATACGATTCGAAACCTTATCCAATAATGAAGTAGACTCTAGGAATAGAAATGTTAAGATGCAAACTATACAGGACGTAGATCTACTAAAATAATAAATGCATGGAGATGAAAATAGCAAAAACATAACGGAAGAGAAACGACAAGAACAGAAACATACCTCATTCCCGATCTTAAATAGAACTTATAAATGAACAAGAATATTTGCAGAGTCTGCATGCAATACAAACAATATCGAAAATTCATGGCATTACTACATGTACACATATTAAAAGAGCAAGATGAACAAACTACAAGCATACTGATGAACAATAGGATATTTACGGAAGTTTTTGATAATTACATACTACATGATTTCAGTGCCAACTGGATCAACTGTAAAATGCACAGAAAGTGTTCTCTTTGTGATTTGCTCAAACTTAGACCTCCATATCTGTTTTTATAGAGATTCATTGTCAATTTAGGCTTCCTGATTTCAACACAGCATAAATTTGCAACAAAAAATGAGCTTTAATGGAAACAAAGTACTTTATTGGCTGACTGAACGCTCAGGATAATCATTATCTTTTCCTTTTTGATTCTAAACATCAGGATTGATTTTAAGACGTGTATGCAAAGAAATTTCCAAAGTTGCTAGCAAGTGTCAGCTGATAGAAACAAAGCTGTTTTTTTAGTAACTATAATGTCAGAAAACTGTGTTAGAACCTCCAGACAGTTGACAATGCTAATAATAATCGAGTAGAACAACAAATTCGAGAAAATCAAAAGTATAGTATACTCCAAAATGGGTAAAGTATGGAACTCTTAGACATGGTTTTCATGGCCAGTAAAATGCTTTTCAGGACAGTAACAGGGGTAAGGAATGACAACTCTAGAATATAGTAAAAATACCTCAACATGCAAATTGTATTATAGATACTAAAAAGTAGTCCGGTCAACAGAATCTCAAGTACATAAGTCAAGCAAATTAACATATTGGTTCCTTACATCTGTGTATTCAGAACTGCTAACAAATATTTCAAAAGCCTCAGCTGCATAATTGACCAGTAAAAACAGTTAACAAAATGAAGGCAACAAATGATCAAACAGTAGATTATCTAGAAGATAAGCTCACAAGATCGAAACCGTATCACTATTCCATAAGCATACTCCTTGTTGCTGAGATTAAAATTCCAACCTGAAAATTGATACTCAGAAAAGTTAATTATTGAAATAAAACACAACATTTTCCTTTTTTATCACCAGGATAAATATATGTGCAGAAGGAAAACTTGCTTAAAATAATATCATTAAACATTTGAAAATGTGCAAGTTTGTAATATTAGTTTTCCAGTTCAAACTGACATTGGAATCGATTGCTAGGGAAACGTAGAAAACAAGTATTTAAAAAATCTCAGTCAAAAGTACTAATCAGCTCACGGCAACAACTTTTTACTTAAACAAACCTTGAGTAAATTGAACAATCAAGGAAGGACATCCCTCGATCAATCTTCCTAAAGAAGCTAAGGCATCTTCAATAGGTTCAATTGCATTATTGAGAAATGACATCAGAAGCACAAATTCCACTCCGTAGTTGAATTCCTGTCTCCAAGTATTTATAATCTCCTCAAACATTATTTTTACATACAAGTAACAAGACACATAAGCTATATCGCAAACAGAAAAATAAGAGCTCAATTGAAACCATATAATTCCATTTCTCAGAAATCTAAAGTTTTTATTTTTTGCCCTTTGCATTTCAGTGATTAAAACAGAAGAGTAAACTAGCATTTGCTTTAAAAAATTCAACCACGAAAGATAACAAACTCCTACAGAGCTGAAAAGCATTTCATTTCATCTAAACATTAATCAGAAAGGATGTCACTTCCAACCTCTCCTTTCCGGAATAATGGAAGGATATCATCTTCTACCTCAGATTCATAATCCACATTGAGTAATTCCTGGGAAGAAAAAAAAAAAAATACACACTTAATTCCAGTACAATGAGTAGCACATTGATCACGTAGAGAACTGGATCAACAAAACCAGGAATAGAGATTCGGTATTTACATGTCAGAGCATCATACATGGCAGTAAGGGAATACATGCTCCTTGAGAACTCCCAAGTAAAAAGGCTTCTCGTAAAATTTTGTTAGGTCTTCCTTTCTTTGGAAACGCATGTAGACCGCATGGGTATAGTTATCAGGATTTTCATTAGAAATACGCCCTAGAGTAAATATTAAGCATATAAATGGTTTAAATTAATATCAAGAATATATTAACTCGAACATTAGAATTTGAAAAATTACTGTAGGGTTGTGCAAATAAGCCTGTGGTTCGTTGAAATATAGAACCCAAAACAAAGAAACTGAAAACAAGTTTTCAGAATTAGTGACCTCCAGATTGTTCTAGAAGCTGAGTTTTTCTACCGTCTCTGAGCTTTTTGGTTTCTATTAGTACACTTTATGTTGTGCGTCACAACATCTCTTTGCAGCATATGCTCACCTAATGAAGTTGAAAGAATGCCACCCATTTGATACTGTGTTGTGTAAAGATAGTCCAGCATATCCTTTTCTTCTTCATCAGATAAGTCCACCTTTGATTTAAAGAGACATATATGCTCGATAACTTTTCTAATGGAAATAAAACCCACAATTAGCGTTTGTGCCTATTGAATTAACTTTACTGATAGAATATATAAGAGAAAATCGTTTACGCATTAACGCAAACACCTATAAGAAAGTCAGTTCAACCTTTTTTTCTCCACGATGTAGCTCGAATTCTGCTCTTCAGTTGCTGCAACTCTCTTTACTCTGTTGTTTCTTCGACCCAAACGCGCATTTGCAACTTCATTCAACTGAGAAACTGAAAGTATTGAAGGAAGAAAAACTCATAAATGGAACAACATAAACTCGTAAAGCAATTGGCAACCGTGATAAATTCGCATGCAGAGAAAGAAAAAAAACTAATTTTACTAACCTTTCAACGGAAAACGGCGAGGGACTGTGTGGCCTTGAATGTGACGATTGCAGAAATAAATAGGAGAGGGTCTAATAAAGCAATTGCCTTGGATGAACATGGTGGTTTGTAGTGTCACTGGGTTTGAAAAGAAGTCTGCTTATCTTTGTTCAATATTCGCTCCAAGTTTGATGTCTGAAAGACCGAAGGATAATCATGCAATAGGGGCAACATCTCCTCCATCCGCAAACGGGTGGACTAGGAAAAACGATTTTTATTTTTTTGAATTCTACTTTAAAACTGGAAATTATTTTAACAAATATTCAAAAAATTTCTCCCACCTACGTCCAATTCTATTTTATATATATATATATTTTTACTGTAATTATAATTTTTATACCATCAATCTTATTTTATATCTATTTCTCACTTATAAATTCTATACCCGGGAAAAAAAATTCTTTTAAAACTGGCGCTAAAATTACAGGAGATTACCCAAGTGCCCTTAACAGTGTATTAGCTCTTCACTACTCCCTTTCATCAATACACAAGACGACTTCTGACGTGACCCAAAAAAAATTTCTTAAAAGTTATGAACTAGAAGGATCTTAGATTCATAGAGGTTTGTGTTTAGTACTGTACCATGGTTGAATATACTCTTGCTCTATCATATCAAGAGTATAAATAGTCAGATGTCAAATTTTGTGTTTAGTAACTGTACCATGGTTGATTATTTCTCATCTTTTTTTTATTAAGCAATTAGGAATCATTTTATTTATATTAAGTAAATATTTTAATCACTTTATTTTTATAAAAAATAATAAAATATTATTTTATTAATAAAAAAATATAAAATAAATATAAATATAATTTAATAAAGATAAATTTATTATTTTATTTTAATAATTTAAAATTTAATTTAAATAATACAATATTTTATTTTTAATTTATTTGTTTAATTTTATTATAAATTTTATATTTTATGAAATTTTTTCATATTTTTTAGCACTTTTATGTTTATATTTTTTTTATGTGTATCGTGTTTTGATCGAAACTGTAGACTCTACAATATAAAAAATAAAAGTTATATAGGTAAAAAAAATACAAGATTAGTGGCATTAAAATTAGAATAATGAGCTCTCTTTTGTCCATCATTTTCAAAGACTAGTACTATAAATTGAATTATGTACCTTCACTATATTGCTTAGAATTGAGCAGCAATTTTTTCATCTATATGGTCTCTAAAAGTGGTGAAATATAGAGAACTTATTTGTGTGGTTTCAATGTCATTGATATTATAATTTTATGACTTGTGTAGCTCTTAATTTTCAATCACGATACATACAGAAAAAATGTGATATAAAAACGTGCTAAAAAATACAAAAAAATATATTGACATAAAATATATGTATATAAAAAAAAATTACAACAAAAAAGTGCTAAAAAAATATTAAAAAAAATTCATAAAATATAAAATTTACTAAATAAATAAAAAATAAAATATTGTACTATTCAAATTAAGTTTTAAATTATTAAAAAAAATAACAAAATTATCTTCATTAAATCATCTTTATTATTATTATTGAATTTTTTATTAATAAAAAATATTTTATTATTTAAAAAGTGACTAAAATATTATATTTTTATAAAAATAGTGACCTAAGTGTTTCTTGTGTAAATAAAATAACTAAAGTGGCACAAACAAAATAACTTTTAAGACTTATCTTTTTTTTTTTTAAATTGTTGATTAATCTTTGAAAGTACATTTTGATTCCATAATATGTTGCATGCACCCTTCCTATCAATACTGGGTACATTGTTCATTTCGTGTTATTTATGTTGGTACTGGGTACATTGTTCATTTCGTGTTATTTATGTTGGTATTAGGTTCGTATTAAATTTTCGTATTAGTTAATACATGAAAAAATTTACTTAACTTTTTTTTGTGATACCTATTTATAACAGTAAGAAATAAAAAAACCTTTAAGAATATAAAAAAATTATTGATAAATTATTACTAAATTTTTTTTCGTACCGTGTCATATTCAATCTGTGTTATCAACTCGTGTCAAAAATTACCTCCGCAATGTGAACCAAAGTAATATTTTACCATATCATTAAAAATTCACCATAAACTTGAGATATATAAATATTTCTTATTTTAAAATCATTTGGGTAGTATTACAAAGACAATTTTGCTTTTACATATAGAAGCAGCTCACACCAATACTGGAGATGGAAGTCATGGAAGCGTGAAAATATAAGTAATGGAATTAAAGGGAGCAGAGGGAACTCTTTTATGATCCTTGCATCTTTTAGGGAGAAAAAAAACAAAAAACTACAACCAAATAATCTCAATCGCATTGTTGGAAGGCACTTTTAACAATTGCTTCGTTCACCTCATGTAAGGTCGTATTAAAGGGCGTCTCTTATGAAATTTGGTGCAAAATACACATTAAAGATTGAAATGAATCTGAAGCAGGGAAGCCAGACTTTGTCTGTAGTGCATTGTCAAACCAATGATGATTTGGGCAAACTTCATGAGTCATGACTTGGTATTTAGATTCTGAAAAAGCTCTGGAAGATGGGCGTTTGTTAGCTTGGTCCTCTTGCTGATCTCATGCTTCTTCTTCTTTTGCTTGGGTTTTGACGAAACGCCTTGATCCTGTGCCATGGCTCTCCTCTTTGCAGTATTGGTGGCAGGCTTCATACCATTCTTCTGAAGATCCTTCTCAATGTCAAGCATATCTCGAGGCAATTCAATTCCACGAAACAGTTGCTTCAGATCATCATCCACCTTAACATGAACCATCTTTGGGTCATTCGGATATGCAATGTCCTCCTGTGAATCAAAATTGGAAAGCAGCCAGATCTCCCCTGCACTTTTCAGAGCCTACAAAAAATAATTATTTCCTAAGATTCCAATATTATAGGCTAGAATTTTGATCATGATGTGGACAAATTTTGTACGGCCAAAGCTTTTAGAAACTTTATTGATTGCCAAAAATGGAAGGAAAACTTCACAAAAATGTGAAGAAAATAATAAAATGAAAAATCACAGACAAGAAGGGTGGAAAAGGACCACAATCCTAATGCAATTAAACCCAGATTCCAGAAAATGCCTCCAAAATCAAGTAGCCCTTTCTTTATTTTTATTTTTTTTAAAGTCATCTTAAAAGATGACAATCAAAGCACCTGAATAAAAAGAATATCCTTAAACTAAAACTTTAAAATTATAGGAGGCCTAGCATGCCCTATTGTAGTCACAAAGGAAAACCGAAAATGTATACAGAAAATTCAGGAAGCTTCCCGTCTACAGCTTCTCAGAGGCCACCTATATGCATATTATTCATACGCCTATAGATGATTGGGATGGCAGGAAAATCCCTTTTATTCCCTTTAACAAGTCATAAACCAATGAAAATAACATGGATTGTTCAGTGTTCAGCATGCATCTTTAACAAATTATGGAACTTTAAAACAGATGGAGGGAACTTTAAGAAGTTGTACAAAACTCCAAGAATTATTATAAGCTTATGATGATGGAACCATACAAGCAAGAATGAAAATATTGCTATCTGTGGACATATCGATGATTTGATTTTATAGAAATACCAATGGATATATCTGCATATAGATATTTTTTCCTCGAAAAACAATACAAGAAAATCCTTCTAGCAACAAAATCAAAGCAGCAAAACTTTTATGGAAATGGTCCAATGGACCTAAAGTTTCAGCTATTTTCTGGGGAAATCTTGACCAGTTCCCCCCTAAAATTTACTGCTGGAAAATTATTAGGCACTATAGTAATAATCTACGATATCTTTTATTTTGTGTTAATTTAGAGAAATTTTTATATACAACGTGATGTATGCTCCCTCCCTTATTCTTTATTGTGTATTTGTGTCTTTAGAAGAATATCAAAGGCAACAAACCAAAGGAGGCATACAACCCTGTTGCACATAAGACTTCTTGCTAATATATTTGCCAATATTTCATTCTAGATAACATATATGTCGCTCTCTTCAAATATCTGAAATTTTGGCAGAAATTTCCAATATTTAAATCCTTGATTCACAAGAGAACAGTTCAAATTTCAATGTACCTGCAAGTCTTCCATCACAGTTGTGTAGGCATCCTTCAGATCAATAACAGCAATGCCCTCTTGAAATTTTCGTATTAAGTAAATAAGTTGTTTTTTGTCCTTCACGTCATGCTTGGACTATAAAGTCAAAAATAGTCAAATGTCATAGTGCTTGAAAGAGATCTACAAACGAAATTATTAAATTTGAGCTCCAACAACAAACGCATGCCAACCTTGTAAGCAAAGCACTTCCCATCATAGTTTACTTTTGGGTTATTCCTTAAACTATCGAAGACAGCTTTGTTGGCATTCGCATCTACATAACATGCTTCGTTTATTTGTTCCGGAGTAAGGGCTTGCCTTGTCTGTGAAAACACAAAACAATAAGTTACTAAACAGTAAATACCACTCAACATCTAACTTAACTTAGTTCTCATGGTTACTAGGAAACAAAGGGGAGAAAAAATAAAACAAGAGAAACCAAGGGAATGTGAAGCACTGAAAAGTCATAATGACAATCAATTCTATATTAACCACTCAACAGTAGTGCAAATTAAGTTTAGGGTCAACATTGCTCAGCTATAATATAACTCCAACCACAATTTCGTTGAACTTCTTTAAATACTATAATGCATCTGAAAAACTTGTCTCCAGAGTATACCTTTAGAGGATTGCTGCCAACTCTTTCTTAAGATTATTGCTTTTAAGTCAACAGTATATACATTTGCATACAAGGGCGCAAAAATAAATACAATTTTTTCGAGCAACGCTGGCCAGTAAATCATCAAAAGAATTCATAACTGCATCAAAACAAAAGAAATTTCGATCTGAACCTCTAGAAGTAGATCAATAACACGCTTGATTTGAGCTCCTACAGGAGCTTTCCGAATGCTATTTATATGCTGAAGTCTCTCTGTATCATTTGAAAACTTGACGGCAGGAGGGGGAGGTCTGACATTGGATGAAGATGGTGCATGCACAGGTTTTTGCACTGGCTTGGCTCGAGAAGATGCTGCTGCAATACTGCTAAGAGTTGACTGACACTTCTCTTGCTGCTTCTTGAATTTATCCAGTTGTTCTTGCAATGCCATCTTAAAACAAAGATTTCCACTTAATATCAGAATCATCACCTAAATAGGAGTGCTTAATCTAAGGAAACGCCCACACAGTGAGGATTTTATACCTTATCTTTACAGGTAAACCATGAACGGTAAATTTCAGCAGTCAATCAATGAGATACCATCAACAGCAAACATTTTTATAGATAAACTTCATGCATTAGCCGCATAGGCAATCCAAATTAAATATGAAACTCATGCAGTCGTCTTTTTTCATGAAGATTTCGTAAAGTTTATGGAATTTAATAAAAAAAAAAACATTTAGAAGCCAAAAAACTTGCTATCAACCTTTGCTTTCGGAATATATGTACTGTTGTTTCCCTTAAAGATCTTAGACTTCAGATATTCTGTTTCTTTGTTCAGGTCTTAAACAAAAGGTTCGCCTATGAGATTAAGACAATTAATTTAAGTTAAACACAGAATGCGCATTCTTGGGCAGCTATGGAATTACAATGTTTTTTTTTTTTTTTCTTTCTCAAGCTTAAACTACTCCTAATAACATATTAAGAGCACATCCTTTTTAAAAAAGATGACGATACAAAAAATAAAATACAGCAGCGTGCATGCTTTTGATCGTTCACAACCAACCAAAAGAGATATCTTCGCAGGAAAACGAAAAAAAAAATTTGAAATTCCAGAATACGTTTGATAAACGAAATTAACAAATATGATTTGCAATGCCAATCATACTAATATATACTTTGATTGTTTAAACTTCAAAACAAGTAAACGAATGGGCAGATAAATCGAATTTATATGCGACAGGAATACCTAACAGCGGATCGGATTGACAACGCACAAATTCATGTATTGATTATTCAATTTGTATTAATAAAAAGGAGAAAATCACCGGTATTCAAATAACTGCTGAATTGATTATTCGTTCGATTTGTCCAGAAATGGGTAGGCGGCTCTGGATTGGACGATCAAATAGAAGGAGCAACAGCAAGGGTTCGGTCTTGACTATCTTTTGCTCCTCTGGGAAAAATATTCTTGAAAATAGATACCCAATTTTCACATTTGAAAAACATTTATATATACATATATATTCACAATTTCTGAATTTATTTTTTCATCTCTGTGATTCCTACAGCATTCATTGTTGTATCATTTCCTCATTAAAAATGGAATCATACCAATTTTAGTTCAGAACAGATAAATCTAATAAAAATTATAAAATCAATACAACACTTTAAATTGAGTTGAATAAATTGATTTATGTAATTTTTTAATCATTAAATTTTAATTTTTAATATTAAAATAATTATTATATAAGTAATTATAATTCAGTTATATCAAAACTTTTTAATATCCAAAATGTACGAATTATTTAATATTTTTTAAAAAATAAAATAAAATAGTTATTATATTAAATTTTATATTTTAAATATCAATTAAATTTAAAACTAATTTTTTTTTTAATCTTTTTCAACTAATAATTCAACAAAAATATATGTACTTGAATTATAAATAACATAAAAACTAAAATAAAATAATTTCATATAAATTGAATAAAAAAGTATTTAATTAAAAAATATTCATCTGATTAAAAAAATAATAATATAAAGTTTATATATTGTCTATAAGTCTAATTTAATTAATCTTCCATTCAAATAAAATAACCATATCAATATTAATACAAATACTTATAATTTTAAAATTTGTATTTAATAAAATTATAATATAAAATAAAAAATTAATAAAATAATATTATTGATAAATTGGACTATTTTTATGAAATTTTCAATATAAATAATTGAATTTACTTATCATATCATTGATTAATTTTAATATTTTTAAAACTAATCTAATAAAATAAATAATAAATTTTTAAATATTATAGATTGAATTGAATATGATAAATTTTAAATTGTATTAATAATTTCCTGCAAATTTTCAAATTAAAACCAACTCTTTAATCATGTATATCTTTCTAATATTTAAATTTTATGATATATTTTACCATTTAGTATATAAATAATATAGTTATTTAATTAATTTTATTTTTAATTTATTTTAGTAAAAAAATGTGTTTATTCTCTTATAACATTAAAAATATATGTTTATTTACGTTATAAGAAAAATAAACATATATATATTTTTTAAAAAAATTAAAAATAAAATTTTATACATAAATAAAAATTATGTCATATAATTATATTTATATTTAAAAAAAAAATCACAATGATACAGTTGTTAAAAAAGAAAAATTATACCTTTGGATTTATTTAATTGAAGATAAGAGGAAGTAATCATGTAACCGATCAATAAAGCTGAAACACTGAATCGTATCAAATCTTATTTGGTCTTTTTTTGAATTGTGATACGATAAATATTTAAATAAATTTGTTAGGATCATTATTTATTTTATTTTTTTTAATTTTTTGATTGAAAAATTTGGTAGGTTCCTTATATTGCTACTAAATAAATATAAACATATAAAATGCATTCCAGTAAAATAGATTTAGTAGGATCATTTCGACAAGTACTTGAATAACTACTGTAAAATGGCTGTAGACGAGAACAATGACGGTGACAGTGACAACTTGTTGTTTAAGTCGTTAGGATTTGATGGGTATGATGTCTTGAAATATTTGAGTTTGAAAATTTTAAGGATGTAATTTAAAATGTATTATTTTTATTTGTTTATAATTTTTGATAGATTGTTTTTCCTCCAGAATAAAAATAATTTAATTACTACAATTATATAAATAATTACAAGTATATTAAGTATTTAAAGAGACTCATAATTCATAAACCAGTAAAAAAAAATGCAACATAATAAATTATAAAGACGGTAACAATTAATAATTCTTTCTAAAGTTTCAACGACAAAGTAGACGAAAGTAGAAAATGATTTTAGTGCAAGTAAGATAAATTGTTTACTGTTTAAAATAAATAATAATAAGATTTTTTTAATTAATAAAATATAATATTAATGTAACTTTTTTTTTAAATACAACTTTTCAATACATATTATTAGTAAAAAACATATTATAAAAATAATGAATAATATATATTGCAAGTAGTAATGGGAATGAATAACTTAGCTAAACTTAGTTTATTGAAAGTTGATTTAAGTTCATGAGATAACTCATAAACTAAAATAAACAATCTCATAAATAATTTATAAATTCATTTAATAAAATATTTTTATTAATAATAATATTTTAATAATTATAATAATGCTATTATAGAATATTACAATTAAAATATTACACTTTTATTTTTAAAATATAATAAAAATGTAGTATATATATATTAACATTTTTTATAAATAAAATAATAATATGTTGTAAATTTTTTTTTTTTTTAATTTTGTAGAAAATTTAATGAATTGTTTAATTCAATTTATTAGAAATTACCATAATTTAATTTACATAAATTTTAATGATATAAAATATATTATAGTTCATCTAAAATTAGCAGAACTTAAACTGACACAACTTAAAAACAGTAAAAAAAAATGAATTAAGGTTATGCGATGGAAAATATTTAAATATCACCCTACTCGTTTACAATATATCAGTCACTGCCAAACTATTTTTGTCTAGAGTTATTTAATATCATCATATCTCTTCCATATGAAATGGATTATGGTCGAGCAGTGGTTATATTCATTCACCCTCCTTCTTTTTAATTGATTAGTTTTTATTTTTTATTTTTTATTTTTTAATCTAGTCGTGCAAAATGCTGTAATTTTTAGATTTGAGGTTAATTGAAATGTTTAAAAAAATTATTTAAAAAAATAAAGAAGAAATTACAAAATCAAAACTATAAAAATTATAATAATAAATATAGCATTTTATATAATTTTAAAATAAAAATAAAAAATTAAAACCTGAACGAGACCGAGACCAACGAACACGTGGCTGCAAAATGAAGTCGCGCCGATTAATTCATCAACAGCCACTTTGTTTAGTCTCGTTAGAAGAGACGATATACCAAAAAGCTCACAGCCCCAAACATTCGAGAGAGAGAGAGAGACAAAGACCTTGAAAATTTGAAATACTTTGATCTTTCGATAAGTCTTGGATTACGTTGATTCCTCATCGGAGATGTTAGGTTCCGGCGAACTTGTTGCCATGGACTCGCCAGAGTGGCTTCCCGCAGGCTGGACAGTCGAATTTAAAGTGCTAAGGAGTGGTCGAAAAGTTAATGTAATACTCGTTTCTTCTAGGGTTGGGCGTTGACTTCTTGGATACTTAATTTTTCAGCTGAAATTTGGTATCTTTTTTTAGTTACATAGAGAGATTCATCTCTGTTTTCGAATTCATCACCTAGTTTGATTGCTTCATGAGCTGCGCGATAAAATTTTCTGTTTTGGTTTTCCTCATTTGGGTCTTCCTATTTCTGGCTATTTCATGATAATGTGATACAGTGATTATCCTTTACCCATGAACTGAGATGAACTTGGTGTTGATTTTATGGGTGGTGTGTGAAAAATTAATTCGCACTTGGCGAAGGATGAAAGGTTTTATGCTCATCATTTTGACTTTTAATGGGTTTCTTATAAATCACTTCGCTTTTGCTGTTTCTGATTTGCTAGATTAGCGCTATGACTCAAGTTAAAGTTTTTTTT
Source organism: Elaeagnus macrophylla (assembly GCA_029378325.1). NCBI lineage: Eukaryota > Viridiplantae > Streptophyta > Magnoliopsida > Rosales > Elaeagnaceae > Elaeagnus > Elaeagnus macrophylla. The sequence goes on along the minus strand of CM055646.1, from coordinate 26,106,589 downwards.
CTTTTACTTGCATGGTATTGAAATTGTTAATAAGTTGAACTTTATTTTTTCGCATGTAACCTTTGGAGTCGCTCTATCCTTAGTTCCACTTCTGAGCAATACTCCTGGGCGATGACAGTGACCGTTTGGGATGATTCCAAATGGAATGATCGTATTCTTTTTATTAGATGACTGATGATGCACAGACTTTTAAATATTTTCTGTTATTTGCTTGTAGCTGCTTCGATTTTGGGAATTATGCTATTTTAGCTTAGTTTTTGGCAGGAAAGTGAAACTGGATATAGGAACCATCTTCCCGGTGCTTGTTTTCGGTAATTTCAACAATGTGCTTTGTAGTTAAGTTAGGAAAATGTGTTGGTTTGGAAAGGAATAGTTACTTTCTGTGCCAATTTATGAATGTATATAATGCTAGAGGAAAAGAGAATATATTACTGAAATGGTTTTGGGATTACCAAGTCCAAAGACTAATTTTTATCTACAACAAAAAAAAATTACAAAGACTAATTAGCTTCTTTGCAACAACTTTTCTCTTATTTGTTTATCACTTTTAGATGTATACTAGCATGGAAACCGGAAAGAGGCTGTTTTCCAAGGATGATGTCCTTCACTATATTAAGATGGCGTACGCTAACAAAGAAAATCCTCAGTCAACTGATAAAAGCCTTTCCAGGCCCTCTGAATTAAATTCTTCACAAGTGAGTCAGAAATATTTGTCTTGTTTGGTATTTTATTTCCTCAATTCTCTATCCATTTCAATTGGTTGTTGTCATTGTTGTCAGCTTATAAATGAAAATGAACATCCAGAATGGTTACCTGAAGATTGGAAAGTGGTGGTGAAAACAAGGTACAGTGGAGCTGCCATTGGAAGAAAGTATAAGGTAACATACAAATCTGTCTGTATTATTTATGGATATGCGCCAACAAAGTTGTTCATCAATATATGTTTACCATTTTCATATATTTTAGTTGATTAATTTTACAGTTTCCTACTCTCAAGATTTTATTCATATGATCTTTGGTGTAAATATCTGATTTGGTTGTGTAAGGTTGACCTTTAATGAAATTTTGAATTCTCCTTGTGGACAAAACCTCCTAGTTAGCCTGCTTAAGAACATTATATATATATGATATAATGTAGTACTTTAAAATATATAGGATCTTCACATATTAACATTCGACTCAATTGATTGTTCTTTTCCTGGCATGGGCAGAGAGAATTTTGACTACTTTTTCTTTTATTGGGAGGGTTTGATGAAGGTTAGAGATAACAGCCTCTTCCATACGTTAAAGGAAATGAATCATGAAATCCTCTGCCAAAATTCTTCTCTGCTAAATCTTTTTGCTTGTCTAATCCTTTCCATGAATTGACTGACATCCTTTCATTTTTCTCTACAATTACTACAATAAGAAAGAAAGTGATTCATCTAATGTCATGGATTTTCTTTTTGTTGCAGCAAGGGCACTATTTTTTTAAACATATAAATAGTACATTGGTATTTCCATTGCAGATATTCATTGATCCACATGGATATAGATTCTTTTCCAAGCCACAAGTGATTCAATATCTCACAACTGGAGAGCAAAAGAGCTGCACACCTAGATATGTCCAGAATGTAAGACACAAGAAAAGCCGCATATCCGAAAATAAGAATACTGGCACTAACAAGCAGTCTGTAAGTAACATTTATTTCCTTTTATCATGCTGCATTGCTTTCTCTCAGAAAAAACCTCCAATAAACACCTATGGTCCCATGGAAGTTACCATCTCCATATCATGAAATGCAACTTTACATCTCAAAAGTCCATTCTTTGAAGTACTTGTATTGAAAGCCTGCTTAATTTTTAAAATGTCATCCAAGTTGAGTGCTAATTCTGGAAAATCCTATGAATATTGTATACTGAGAGGTGAATCTGTTTTTATGATTTTTTTGTTATTAAAGAAGAAAAACGTAATGAGACGGTTTTATGAAGGGAGAGAAAAAAGTTGAAGACTTAAATAATTCATGACAGTTGTAAATATATCATTGCCCGAGTTATGTATGGGATTGATAGTTTGTAGCTCAAACATTGTCACACTGCCTAGCATGACATGATACCATCATACCATAAAACCAAAATCAAAAGAGTTATACAACCAATCAACCATTACAGAAAAGGGTTCATTTCGCTTGGAACTGCATTCCAACCTAAGGAGTAGAATAATGTATTGAAGCTAGAGAAGCTAATAGTGTTCTACATAAATTTCAAAATTATAACATTCACCTAATCACAGCTCTGATGGTGCAAGTGCAATTTAGGTCATGAACGAAGTGGAAGATTTACCTCCAGGATGGATAAAAGAGATCAAAATTCGAAGCAATGATCCAAGCAAAAAAGATCCAGTACGAAATATTATATTTCTTATGTTAAATGAAAGCTTCATTCCATTTCCTTTCCCCAACGGAATTCTGATTCCAGTTACTACGTTTGTTAATACATAAATTGAAATACTTATTCATGTAATTTGTTGACCTCTATTGCTACAGTTTTATACAGATCCAGTTAGAGGATATGTATTTCGCTCCAAAAGGGATGTCATGCGCTATCTGGGAACTGGAGATATTAATCAATGTGCATGTAGGCCCAAAAAAACGAGTAGCAATGACCAAGATCTAGCTAGTGATGAAACCGAAGTAACTGTAAGTTTATACTTTCTTGTTCAATGATGTTTACTGTTATCCTTGTCACTTTTACCTAACAGGCATCAATATTCTCCTTAATTCTAATAGAATTAAAATAAATAAATAAATAAAGTTCTCTGTGTTGGATTGTTCGCTTCATGATATCATTTTTGGATTTGATATATCATAAACTTTTCATAATTTTGAACGACGAGTTCGAGGACTAAAATAAGTTTGATTCATAACTGCTATGAAAATAATGCTATAATATAAATATTTTATTTTATTATTAGTGAAAATGATGCATCTAAAAAAAGTTCTTAAGTATTATTTGAATATTTTTGGTTGTTAAGAAAGTGAGAGAACAATATAATGTGATTTTTTATTTTTAAATATTCAGGATAACTTTTAAAATCAATTCCCATGGATTCATTCATACCCACTCCTTAGTGGGAGTGGGTGAAGCTAATACTATTCATTCCAGATCATGACATGGATGGTGAAACTTGTTGAGTAACAGTGCCTGATCGTTCATTAATTATGTCTACTGAATTCTCTTGTATTTTCATTCTTTTCTTTTTTACCAGACGATAAATAATTTGCTAGACTGCACTTGCACCATACTGGATAATCTGTTAAAAGCAGAACCATATTATTACATTTTTGCTACCTATAGTTAATAAGAACTTGTTTAAATTGAAAATAGATCTCTAATCACACAATTCACAACCACTATCATGTTAAAACTCTAACCTAGCAACCCTAATTTTTTTTTTCCTTTTCTTCTCCTTGGGGAAGCTCATATTAAACTTCATTGTGGGCTTTTTACCCCTATGTTGTTATCCTTAAAATGCACAAGTTTTGTTTATGTAGATGCTATTATACTTGTGCTAGGAAATCATGAACGGTGAAACATTATTAACTTACACATTGCTTCATTTTTGTTTATGTATGTTTTAGCCATCATCTACGGCTAAAAAACAGAAACTAAATCACCCAGCAAGCCGGCGACAGCTCTTTGCAGGTGAGGTTTAGTGGATGTCATGATAAACTATTTTCAGAGTGATGATAGAATATTTACTTAAATAGGTTAATCCAATCTAGAGAACTAAATTACAAGAAGTGCATCCTAAACATCATTACAATGTGAAAATTGCTGCGGCAGATGAGATGAATTCTGAAACCAGCATCTTAGCACTTTCGAAAACCGAAGGCAATTTTGGATCCAGTGATCCATATGCTGCCAGAGCTGACATTATTCAGCGGAAATTTCTGCTGGAAAATTCAGTTCATGAGTGTGCTGAAATTGAACAGAACTGTACTTCAGATAGTTCCCTGCTGTCAGAAGCTGAAATATCGAAGGTAACACCAGGAAAAGGGAATGTTGCTGACAGGGAGCCTGATTCAACTCCTGCACCTGATATCCTGTTTGAAGAGTATTCTCTCATTGATAAAACTCACATAAAATCCGGTAAATTTAATGGGAAGAAAATTCATAGTTTGTCTCGTCGTTTTTCAAAGAGGCTTGCTGGGCTTGAACCTTATGATGTGGTGAAGTCATTTCCAGCCGAACAAGCACCTGAAGTTACTAAAAAATCTGGCATTGTTGAAGCCACTCATGATGTAGGTTTGATGGCGAATGAATTGCTGAATGTAGCATCTCAGCAGGCTGAAGCTGTGCAAGAAACAGACCTTCCACATTCTACTTCTATTGATGTAAATACTTCGTTATGTATCTGTCCATCAAACAAGAGCATGATGCCTCTCCAGATGGTTGAAGCTGATAAAACAGATACGGAGGAGCCAGATAAAGAGCTTAGCTTTCTGTTTGACTCAGATCCCTGCCTTGAATTTGCATTCAAGACCCTTACAGGTGAATTACCAGTTACTGACACTGCTGATAAAGGACCAAACTGTTATCGATCAGCTGGTATTCTTGATAGTGGGATGAAAAATTGCCACAGTGCTAAACTACAGGGTACCTCAAGCAAATCCAGGAGGCACAAGGAGCGCAACTTGCCAAAGCGGTCCTCAAAGCGACTTGCTGGGCTTGAACCTGAGCTTGAGGTCCATTGTGGGGGAACTAAACTAGTTATTGAAAATGCAACTAGAGCACCTTACGAAAGTGGAGCCACTGGTGTGACAGATTCCATGGATGAGCCAAGTCAGCTAAACCATGCCTATAGAAACAACAACACTTTAGCTGAGCCATGGAACAAGACCAATAAGCCTCTGGAGGACCCAGATGTGCCTAGAGAACAACCACAAATACTTGGAACTCAGATTGCAGATCGTGAGAAGTTAAGACCACCGCTTTCCTTCTCACTAGGAAATTATTGTTCTGACCCGAGCCATGATTTTTCATTTAAGATTCTAACGGGTGCAACACCAATGAAGGATAGCTTGTTCAACGGTCACTTTGAGGAACAACATAATAGCTCTGAGAAACAGAAAGATGACTGTTTTGTCCTGCAGGATTATAGATCTTTCAGTTTTTTTCGAAGTGATGTGTCATCCTATTATGATACATCGGGCCAACAGAATTCCATGAATTCATTTTTGGCTGCAGGAAACTCAAGCCTACCAAGTTGCAGTAATCCTCAACAACAATGCTTGGAGGGAAAAAATGATTTTCCTGGGAAGGTAAAATCTTAGAAGAAATACAGCATTTAGTATGTAATGGGGTGCTTTTTGAAACGCAGTCGTCGTGTATGTTATGATGTAGTAAGGAATGTCATGTCGTCCAAACATAACCCCTCTTTTTCGTAATGGTAGCCATGCCTTGTTGTCATGTATTTTGTGTCCAGAAGATATGTCTTGTTGTCATCTAAATTTTGAACTTGTAAACTTAGGTGTTGACTACTAATGATCTCTAACTGGACTTTGCGCGAGCGTTTGACTACTATATTGTAAAACTCTTTTATGCTTAGGCTTAGATCTGATGTCTCTGTTTTTTTTTTTTAATGCTTTATTCGGATTTCAATTTCTGAAGAATTATTTAGCACGTTTTAAGTTTCATACTTTATTTTCATTATTTTGCTCGTCCACGACTGTAGCTAACTGTGGGCAGAACATACGTAATAAAATGTTACTCTTCTCAAGTTGGGATATTGCAAATGGTTGTGTCAAATTATGATTTGATTAAACTTTATTACGTAGGACTAAACGCGTGTTTTGGGACTATTTAAACTGTTTTTCATTTGAAGCAGATGGACCCTGCATGAAAGTTTATTTCACAGATAAACATATTATTTTATAAAATAAATAAATGAAGTATGCAACAAAGTTAAATCCGAATAACATTAGCAGAAAAAATAATGAAATCCAAAAGGTAAATGGTCACAGAGTATTGAAAAACACAAAAAAACCCCTCTGATTATAAATTTCTTGAATCTTGTTTTCACAGTAAACGAAACTGAATACTGCAAAACCAATCTTTTCTCCACTCCATTTCAAGGACAAAATAGCATTATAAAAAGCCTGCCAGAGGTTTTATAGAGAAAAAAGCATTCTCAGCATTCAGACTGTTTCCATCCTCCAAGATCGTCGACATCGAAATCCCGGTCACGGCGTTGCTGAGATCAGAGTGTGTGACAAAATGTTAATTCAATACCTTCACATAAATTTCAGATGAGGAGAAACATAGTTTCTTTTCTGAAAAATTAGACATTAACTTTTTATGAAAACATAATCTCTCTTTTTTTTTTAAAATGCTTCAAGATCACTTGAACAGATTAATCATTTTTTAAATAAATCAAAATTGACAAAAAATAACTAAAAGTATACACAATTTAAGAAAAATGACAAATATACACTAATTTAAAAAAAAAATGAATAATATACACTAATTTAAAAAAAAATGACCAATATACACTAATTTAAAAAAAAAAATTTATTAATCTGTTCAATTTATAAAAGTAAATTAATTAAAATGTCATGTTATCTCTTTTTTTTTTTTGGTATGAAAATAAACTCATTTTTTTAAAAAGAAATTATTACAGAGTCTTGACACCCTTTTCTTGTCCAACTTTTGAAATAATTTTAGCATTTTAGAATATGCTTTGATTTTTTTTAAGTTTATCAAGAAATTTTTATTTATCAAAGTAACAAGTTTCCCACCTCAGGCCTGAAGGTGAGACTAGCTCTAATCTCCCCACGAAATTCACCGTCCTGATCAACAACATTATATGCCATGGTTGGAATGCTGCCTCGTTCAAATAAAGCGTCTAGTGGGATTCTGCAAGGTAAAAAAAAAAAAAGCATCATCAAATTAGTGCAAATTATTAAATCTGAAAAACCCTAGCAAAAAAAAATCTGAAAAAATATTCAATTTAGCACAATATATCAAGAAAGAACATAGGAAGGGGAGAGAGAATCAATTCAAGGGTTGATTAAAAAAAAAACAATAGAAGAAATGGAAGGTCATCCAAACCGATTTATATCATCAGTATTGTAATATGAATTAATAATATCCCCTTAGATTTAAAAGAAAATAAAGAATGTGGAATAGCAAACTTGAATTAGTATTGAAAAGTTAAAGTCGTATTAATTAATTAAAGTTACTTACGTTGCTCTCCCCACAAAGTCATCAGAAGAACCAACATCGCTGTCCATAATTTTCAAGGTAAGTTCTGAAACTCCCTCAGAAAGAGAAAATACAAAATTTTCGTTCCAGTTAGGAGCACTTCCTTGCCCTGCATTTATAGTATTGTACAAAAGCAGCTTCTCATTACTTTACTGCTTCTGTGAAAGTTATGCTCAAGGTAATTCACACTTGAACATGTCCTATTTCCAAGGGCATAATTGAACATTTCTTTTGTAGATCATACCAAAGATTTTGGATACGATTTTGTGTTCAATTAAAACAGTAAAGTCTTTGATAAAATATATTTTTTATAACATTTTTGTGTTATATATATATATATATATGTATGTATGTATGTATGTATGTATGTATATGAAACTATTTATTTTGAAGAAGAATTTACTTGCCTGATGCAACACTGCTCCTTTTCTCTTGAGTTCTGCAAGTGAGGATAACATAAGGATCCATGTTACCTGCCACATACATTCATATATGCACTGAGAACAAATTTTTTTATTTTTATTTTTTCTCTTTTCTCAAAAAAATAATAACATCAAGAATAATAAACTAACGCTCAATATTCAACTTAGTTGTTTAAGTCTCTTTTCCATTTCTCTCTTTTTCCCTATAATTTTAAATCAATATATAGGGTCAAAGTTACCAAGTAGGAGATCCATATCTGAAAACTATAGATAATTGATCAGATAAAACGAACCTGTTCTACATCTTGAGAAAATGAACTGATCAGATTGTAATTAATGTGCTCATGAACATTATGTTTTGTTTGAAACGAACGCAATTGAAAAATGAACTCATTGCTCTTAATCAAAACGATCTCAGATTTGGATAAAAGATGTTTTGACCTGATAAATCAACATACTTATTTATTAAATAAAAATAATGGATTGTTCATGTAGCTACGTATTAAACCTTGATCTAACAGTAACTACGTGAGGAAGTTCTGTGATCTCCATCAATTTCTCCTATGCTTTATTTCAGGACTCAGATCAGATCTTGATCATACATAGCGCCCATAAATAATTGGAAACAACACAGATTCGATTCGGATCCAAATAAATGAGATCAAGAACCAATTCCATTTAGAAATTGACAAAGAAATACTTACAGAGATAGTCGGAGTTCTCAAGACCCTTAGCATCAACAAGAAGAACTTCAAGGGTACCTTGAGGCATTTTTTTTCCACAGATTACTACGAAGATCTCAGAGCAAAAATCCAACGATCCCAATAATAATTCCGAATTTTGTTTTACTTGGAGATTTGCCCTTTTTGTTTGGTAAGCGCTTAATGTCCGAGAATGTTAGCTTATATGTGCATGCGAATGGAAAACCGGACCGGAAAATCCCGGTTCTTTAAGCCGATAAATTAGGACCCAAGTAATTTCCCCTCAATTTTCACCCAAATTCTTCTCACACCCACATTTTGTCTCAACACACCCCTTTTAAATGAACCCTACTAATTTTTTTTTTTAATTTCTCCGAACACACCCAGCTACATCTATCCAAATATATATATATATATATATTTAAAATTAATTACATTAGTTATTATTTTAAAATTTACTATTATATTTAAATAAAAACTTTAGACATTATCTAATAATTATTATATCTAATTATATAATAATTATCATATTCAATAAGGACGATAATAAAATAAGATCATATTTAATAAAAACTTTAATCAAATGATAATTATTACATTCAATAATGACTATAAATATTATTTTATTTTCACAAATAATTTTAAAGTATTAAAAAATTAATTTTATATTTATTTCAAATATAATATAAAAATTAATAAAAAAAAAATTAAAATAAATAAAATAATTAACCTGTAATGCATTTATTTTTAACTAATTTATTAAAAACCCAAATATATAAAATAAAACGATTGATATTTTCAACATTTATTTATCACACTCACCTGTATTTTCTGTCACGGTAATCTACAAATTTATAATATAATACATTTTGCCATCAACAATTAAAATTATCTTAAACACAAACACTCCAAGAAAAAAAAAAATAAGGAGAATAACAAAATTAACACCCCTCAAAATTTTTAATAACAAAATTAATACTTTTTTATATTTTTACAATTAAAAAAATGACTAATATGTCATTTTGCTTTGAACATTCATCCAATTAGAATTGAACGACGATAATTTAGACTCGCTTAACATTGAATGTTCAATATTTTACGTTCAAATTGAATATTGAACATTCAATATTGAACGTTCAATATTATTAAAATGTTAGTTTTGTTACTATAAATTTTAAGAGTACTATTTCTGATAATTTCTAAAAAAAAATACATGCAATTATACAAACTATTATTGTACCGCACATTTATTCTCTTGCATTTATTTCACTTTTTCACTATTTTTCATGTTTCGCTTCTCAGTCTATGCAATTTATAGTTTAATTGCTTGAGTGATTGATTTAACTTGCATACGATTTTTTTTCATTGAAGTATAAATTTAAAAGGAAGATAATAATACAAACTTCTGATGTTTAAATTTTTAATATCAGTTATTTTTTTTTTTAATGACTTAACTTGAATAGAATTGCTCTCGATGTCTAAGGGTAAGGAATGGTATGGGATTATTCATTATTGTGGCTGTATAAAATATTTGATGTACCTGTATGCCAGAAAAAAAAAATTGACTTTTTGGTAAAGTATAATTTTAAAACTACTATGAGCTATTTTAATATTAGGTAAATAACTTTTAAATTGATGTAACAATGGTTAATGACTAAAATGGGTTTAGTAGTAGTTATTTGAGATAATTATTTTTAGATATTTCACGAGTTTCTTTAAGAATAGACAGAATTTTTTAAATAATAATTAAACATTTATGCTCACAATATATATAATGATTACAAAAGCCTATAGCAAACAATTTATTTTTAAAAATAAGTAGTTTTTTAAAGTTGCTATGTAACAATTTCAACCCATCCTAAATTTAAGTCTAACGTATTAATGATGGTTTATTAAAAAAATAAGCATTATTAGGATAATAATGCATCCCCACCATCACGTGTTGGCTGAATATCATGACTGGTGAATGGTGATACGCTGAATCCGCACCAATTTTTTGTTTTTATTCACGACCCTATTTGTTGCATGAACATTAAAGATTGTGACATTAGGAGAAAAGATAAAAGAAAAACAGAGAGTAGCGGATTGTAACATCACATCAGTTTCTATCATAACAAAAGATAGCATTATATAGTTCTCGATTATTCTTAGGAAAGATATGAGACGTTATTTATTATTTTTAAAATATATTTATTATTAATAATATTTTTTTATTAAGTATTTGATATTTTTATTTTTTTAAAGAATATTATATTATATTAATTTTATATTTTTCATTACATTATCATTTATTCCTAAAACAGTAAATAATTTTTAAAAAAGATATAGTTCATGATTAAGAAGATAAAGGAAAAAAGTTTGACTGCAACAAAAAAAAAAAATGAAAATATTTTATATATCAAATTGAGATAAAATATAATTTATTTATCATAAAATTATTGGCCCTTTATTTTAATTAAACTTGTTTTTTAATAATTAAATCCCACAAATTAATATCAACACCTACCATTAAATAAAAGTAAAAGTTGCACCTATGAATAAGATTTCTTATTCCGCAACCTTATCCAAGGGTCTATTTTATATTCAATTATTTAACTTTACCTTTAATTTTCTTTTTTCAAAGAAATCTTTAATTTAATATTAACATGTCAAATACAATATATAATTTATGTCTACAGTATTGCTCTATTGTGGCAGCGAGCATGTCACATGGCAAGAATACAGACGAGTTACTGACATATTATTTATCTTCATTTTTTTTCCTTCCCATTTCATCAATATTATAAATGCCAAGTAAGTGTTATTGCTTTTTATATAATTAAAACTTATAAAGTATAAGAGTTGTAACAATTCCTAGAAAAGAAGTAATAGTTATGCACAAATTTAGAAAAATGCTAAAAATAAAACAGTCATTTTACTTTTTATCTTTAATTTGTAAATCTTTGTATTTTTTAAATTTTATTATTGATGAATTTAATAAACATTTTAAGTATAAACGACAATTATGTGCTATTTATATTAAAACAAGCTTTAATTCTTCATAATATTGCTCTCTTTTTTTTTTCGTTAATGTGGGACTTTATTATTAAAATTATTTTTAATAAATATATAAATATTAAAATTAAAAGTCTTCATTGTTTGTTGAGAAAATGTCTTTATTTGATTGAGCTATAAATGCACACCTGCATATTGTAACAGGTTTTAGTGGGAATTGATGCCACAAGCCAATAATATAGCTTGCCATGGCGAATACAGAAATTTGCAAAAAGGTGTTTGTAAAATTATAGAGAGTAAGGTGGCAAATATCTATTGGTTGGTTGCATTAATCTAGTGCGCCATGTATTGGTGTTTTGATTAACACCACAAACACACTAGTCATTAATTCATTATATTCACAAAGACATTTTATTTTGCACTAACAACTGAAGTAAAAATACATATGTAAGAAGAACAAGTTCTTCCTCTAATTACTTGACTAGCAGCTAGTGTATCCAAAGTCAACTTTTGCACGACATTGACCATTGAGCAAGAGAAAGAAACAAGAACATAACGTTTTCTCTGTTCCCTAATCTGCTTCCAACTTCCAAGTCTTATTGCTTAACTCTACTTACAAGCGACAACATACGGAAAAGAAAATATCACAAAGATAATACATAGTAGTCATGTTACAGTTCAGTACTCTGATTATGTTAGTCTTTACTCTTCACTTAGACTCTCCACCATCTCCAAAGGAAAATGAGGTGATTTTCTTGGGCAAAAAACAACTTTATAATTAGTCCCACCAGGGCAAGTAAAAGTACTTGTAGGATCATCTTGTGGATAACTATAAGCATCAGGGCATCTACTCTTGAAAAACTTTGAATAAGTAGTTGGTCCACAAGTTCCTTGCCCTTTTGTACAACAATATTCATTGGTTTTGAAAACAGTACATGGGTTATGACACCCACCTTTTGTTTTAAGGGCTTTTGGGCACTGTTGATTAATATTTGCTGTGCACTTAATTCCCCTGCATTTACCACTAGTTGGGCTGAAGTCCATAGGGATGTTGAAACCATCAACCAATGATATGTCAATAAAATCTTTTCCACCAAATTGGTTTAGGGCATATTCTGCCAAAGTGTTTGGAGGTTGTCCCCAACCTTTACATTGGAGGAGTCCTCCACAATCTCCAGTTTCGCAGTGGCCTCGGCCACTTGCATCAAATGTACATCCGGTTCTTCCCCAAATACGTGCCATGGATGTGCCTGCAGGCACACTAAGTGTCCAGGATTGGCCACGGTTTAAGCGACGACCACCACCAGGACTAGCCGCCGCCCAAACGGGGTAAGTGCATTCGTTTTGAATTAGGAAAGTAGCTGCATATGAGGAGACAAAGAACAGATTGAGAAAGATGAGGAAAGAAACTGGGATATTAGCTAAGGAGATCATATTGTTGTTGTGGCCGGGCTTGTGCTAGCTATAGTTTGTTGTTTGGGATATAAATGCAACTTGGTTTTTATAGCAGAGTGAGGGGGCATATTGTTCTCTATTTTTTGTATTTCGTATTTTTATAATTTTATAATTTATTTCTTTTTTTTAAATTGAAATGATGAACTCATTTTACAAGTTGTACTTTGTTATAATAGTGCTATAAAAAAAAAAAAAAAAAAAAAAAAAGTAAATTCATTAACCAAAAAAGATTGGTGAGCGGTGAGCGGTGATATATGAAGGCGGCTATTGTTAACTTTATGTACATTAATCGAATTAATTGGCTTACGGCATTTGTTGATTATTATTGTAAAAGCATAAGTGGGTTATTGCCTAACTACTTGCCATGCTATTCATGTACATAAAGTCAACATTCAAGGATTTGAATGAGTAATAAACATTATCACTTTGTATTATATAATCCATTAATCCCGGACGTGTCTACCTAGAGAGACTGCATCCCAAGTCACAACACGTGCCCATATCATTTGTTTAAAGGACTTTTTTTTTTTTTTTAATATTAAACAGTCCTGTATTAAATATTAATTTAGTATAATATTTAAAATATGGATCGAAGAAGTGATTGTAAAATTTTTTATTAATAAAAAATTAATTAAATTATGTCATGTAAATTATTATATGCAATAAATTATAATAAAAATGATTTTTTATTTATGTTAGAAATATAAAAAACAAAAATTGCATTACTTCCAATGAAATAATAGTATATTAAATAATTTAATTACATTTCATAAATCAATCTACATATGTTCATATTTTTATTCTTTAAAGTAACAACAACACTAATAATAAATCTATAAAATTTATATCTAAATTGAAAAACAAAACAAAAATATACAATAAATCAACATAAAATAAAATTTAGGTAGAAATTTATCATAAATTATGGTGATTAATAAAAAAAAAATAATAATGAATTATTTTATCTAAATATAGGCCAGATCGTTTCAGTGTTGAAGCTGATAAATACTATTTTTATATTTAAATGCAACTTTAAATCTTTAATCTCGCGAGACGGCTATTGGTTCTGTATTTTACTCTTTTATTTAAATCTTAATTAATAAAATAATAAAAATAACAGTTCTTAAAATATGTAATAATATAAATAATATTTATTGTATTTAAATTTTTATTTTTATAATTAAAAAATTAATTAATATATCATTTTTTTTAATAATCATTCAATTAAAATTAAACAATAATAATTTAGACTTATTTAATATTATATTTTTAATTAAATATTTAATATTATTATAATATTAATTTTATTATTATAAATTTTAAAATATTAATTTTAGTAATTTTTCATCTTCATTTTGTATATATACTTGCCAAGTTGAAGGCGGCTATCGTTAACTTTAATAAGGAATCTTGACTAACTTGCCAAGTTGCCATGATCTTAATGTAGATAACAATTTGAAGGATTAACCGGTTAATAAAATTACCGACATTCTTTTTAGGTTATAATATTGTTAAAATAATTTTTATTATTAACATAATAAAAATATATAAATTATTTATTTTATTTTTTAAATTAATTACATTTTGTTGTTATTACTGTTAAATAAAGGGTTATATGCTGTCATGACCTCCTATTTATTAAAAATCTGATATGACCCACTCCACTTGATTTTTTTACATATTATGACAAAAATGCCCTTAATAACCCCTCAGTTGGACGACTGTCCAACTCACTTTAACAGAGTTGGACATGTGTCCAACTGAAAACCAGAGGAGTATATTTTAGAGGACACATATGTCTACTCGCCGGAGCTCAGTTGGACGACTGTCCAACTGATGGAATTTTGACCGACCGGCGACCCCACTCGCCGGAGCCGAGTTGGACACATGTCCAACTAGACTGCCGAGAATAACCCCTCAGTTGGACCTATGTCCAACTCACCTCAACATGTCCAACTGAAAACCAGAGGAGTATATTTTAGAGGACACATATGTCCACTCGCCGGAGCTCAGTTGGATAGTCGTCCAACTGATCAAATTTTGACCGGCCGGCGACCCCACTCGCCAGAGCCGAGTTGGACATATGTCCAACTAGACTGCCCAGAATAACCCCTCAGTTGGACGTATGTCAAACTCACCTCAACAGAGTTGGACATGTGTCCAACTGAAAACCAGAGCACCCATCTTTACTGTTAGCCTCATTCTCGTCCTTGGGAAGGTGAGTTTGACGAGTTGGATATTGTTGTGTTTGAAGCATCACTTCCCAACAATCGTGTGGTGGTGTGTGAACAAGGAGGGTGGCCTTCCTGGTCCGGTGACTCTTCTATCTACTTTCACCATCAAGCTGATGATGGTTGGTGGAGCATTTTTCGAGTTGATTTTTCTGGAAATTTGGAACTTTCTGGTTACCCAATAGCTCCAACTCGTATCACACCACCAGGTCTCCATTGCTTCACTCCCGCAGCTCTTCACGATGGCAATCGAATTGTCGTTGCAACTCGGCGGAAAGGAATGAAGTATCGGCACATTGAGCTTTTCAACGTCGATTCGAAGACTTTTCAGCCGATTACCGAAACTTTGAATCCAAATTTTCACCACTATAACCCGTTTGTCTCACCGGATTCCAAGTTTATCGACTATCACCGATTCCGCGGTGAGTCAGCTAGAGGTGAAATGACGGTTCTGAATCTGGAACCAGTTAGTTCTCCCATCAAAAACCTCAGAATGGTACGACTTAATGGCTCGTTCCCGTCCTACTCAAAATACATATCGGATAGTTGGAGAAGAGAGGGAAGATAATGAATAAAGGGGTATATTTGGAAGTTTACTAATAGGAAGTTAGTCCAGAATAAGATTAATAAAAGGGGTCTAATGTAACCTATTTTTCTTAAATAAATTATCATTAATAAAAAAATTATTATAATAATAATAATTTAAATTATGTCAAATCTATTATGATATCTGAAGGACCTGCAATGAAGTCACCACGTGCTCAAAATCATTTGCTTGGTTGAAAGTTTAAATAACATTACTTTTTAATGAAAACCACCTTCCTAAGTCCCACGGTTTTTGATGCGGGCCATGCGGCCAACAACAATAATAATAATTCCCGTTCCATTTTTTTTTTTCCAGTTTTTACAACTCTTTTTTCTTTTCAGATTTTATTTTAAAAACA
Source organism: Elaeagnus macrophylla (assembly GCA_029378325.1). Classification (NCBI taxonomy): domain Eukaryota; kingdom Viridiplantae; phylum Streptophyta; class Magnoliopsida; order Rosales; family Elaeagnaceae; genus Elaeagnus; species Elaeagnus macrophylla. The sequence goes on along the minus strand of CM055646.1, from coordinate 26,090,597 downwards.
AATCAAATTTATGTAATATTTATTATAAAAAAGGTATATTTATATACGTAAAATTTTAAATATAATTTTATTTTTTATTTTTGTGTCGTAAAACATTTTGGTTTTTATTATAACTATAGTTTAAGTTATTGTTTTAAGTCATTTAGTTTACTTAAGTTTATTTATTTTTTAATATTTTTGTATTGTTGAGATACAATTTTGAAAACTTTCCTTTAATTTATTAACATTTTCCTTACTATGGGCATTGTGTCATCAGTAATAATCGTGTCACATTATATGTATGAACGTTGTGTTTGATAGTATTTTATTTTTTTTTAAATCCACATATTTTAATTGGACAGTAGATAATTCAGTGGTTAATATTATTGAATTACATCTACAAAGCATGAGTTTGAGAGGGTAAAACAGACGTAATTATACATAAAAATTCTCTGAAGAAAGTCTAAAATATTAGCCACTGTTGGTACTTTCAAAATAAAACGTTGATCTGGATGAATGGAACCTAACGAATGTTATCCCATCTCTCTTAAGAAACTTTTTCTATTAAAAAAAAAATCACATATTTTAAATATCATAAAAAATAAATTATGTTTATTTAATTTTTTTATTTACAAGGGTAAGAATTCTCAACATTTTGAAAATTATAAAAAATTTAATAGTTAATTAAAAAAAAAAACTATTAATTTAAATTAGATTGATTCTCGACACGAATTGAAGCCAAAATTGTCACGCTACGAATAATCCAATTTTGATACTTTTCTACGACTATGATTTTTCCTATTTTGATATTTTTTTAGTAAGATATATAAATATTTGTTAATTTTTTTTTTAAGTTTTGAACAAAGATTTATCTAAATTGTATAAAATATTTTTAAAAAAATAGTATCAATTATGTTTAAATTTATAATTTTATAATTAAAAAAATTATTAATATATCATTTTTTTTTTGAACATTTATTCAATTAAAATTGAAGGACAATAATTTAAACCCCCGTTTAATGTTGAACATTCAATATTACACATTTAAATTAAATGTTTAGTGTTATTAAAATTATAGTTTTATTATTATAAATTTTAGGAGTATATTTTTGATAATTTTCCAAGGGTTTAATCAATCAGTGTATTGAAATTTTAGAAAAATACGAAGACGTATTTCATCATCATTTGCTGCTAACAAGCAGCACAAAAACACCAACCCACAGAACTGACAGAAGTTTCATCATCATTTGCCCTCCTCTGCCTCAAAACTCTACTACCCAAATGTATCAACAACCTCCTATTGTTGGTCTAGTTCTTGGAGTGCTATTATCCGAATTTTTTATTTTTTCCATATGATTTGGTTTAGAATTACGTTCGGAGTAAAACATGAGAGAATTTGCAGCTTTAGAGCGTTAAATTGGCCATTTAAGTTTTGCTAATTAAATGATAGGATAAAATTGATCTGCAACACTTGTTAAGAGCTTGATGAGATATTGATTACGCTCAAAAGTTAAGAATATAGAAAGAGTCGCATTAATTTGGCATTTTTATTTCTTGGATTGGGGAAAGTAGTACAACTAATAAATACAGCTTATTAGAGCAAAAAACAGAACAGAAAAGTAAACAAACCCACGAGATAAAGCACAAAGTTAGTAAATGAACCATGAGTACTCAAAATAGCAAGATCATCCATCAATGGTGATCACTCACAGTTGCCAGAAGCTTGTTAAGCTATTTATTTAGCCACGTAAACCCCTCAAGTGAAGTTAAGTGTCTATTCTAGGCTACTTCTTGGATACCAGGCATCTCTAAAGGGAAATGAGGAGACCCTCTTGGGCAAAACACTACTCTGTAATTAGTCCCACCAGGACAAGTAAAAGTGCTTGTTGGATCATCTTGTGGATAGCTATACGCATCAGGACACCTGTCCTTGAAAAACCTCGAGAAATAGGTGGGCCCACAAGTTCCATATCCTTGTGTGCAACAGTATTCATTGGTCTTAAAAACAGTACATGGATTTTGACATCCACCTCCACTCCTCAGTTCATTTGGGCACTGTCCATTTATATCTGCTGTACACTTTATTCCCCTACACCCACCACCAGTTGGACTAAAGTCCATTGGAATGTTGAAACCATCAACTAAGGAGATGTCTATGAAATCCATGTTACCAAATTGGTTTAGAGCATATTCTGCCAAAGTGTTTGGGGGTTGTCCCCACCCACTGCACTCTAAGACTCCCCCACAATCACCAGTTTGGCAATGGCCTCTTCCACTACCATCAAAGTTGCAATTGGTTCTGCCCCAAATTCGAGCCATGGCTGTGCCAGCAGCCACATTTAGCCACCAAGTTTGGCCATGCTCTAAACGGCGACCACCGCCGGGGCTTGCTGCAGCCCAGACGGTGTAGGAGCATTCATTGCGGATTTCAAAAGTAGCTGCATGTGAGGCAACGAAAAAGAGGGCGAAGAAAAGAAGGGAGGACATTGAGAGTTTGGCTAAGGAGATCATGACTTGTGGTTTTGTTTTTGTGGGAGAGTGTTATTTTGTGTTTTGGCATAGAAGAGAACGGTGTTTATATAGAGGAATGGGCGGCTATTAGTTCAATTTACAAAAGTCACGTAGAGACGTATTTTAATAAAAGGGACAGGCGGCTACTTGGCTAAGTTGTTTTTTAATATATAAAGTGGCCTCCATTAATAGCATTTATGTGGATAAGTTTGTTGTATGAAAGAAGACTCACTAGGATACATGCATGTTGATTGCAACACGACATTAGGACTGTAAACTAGGCACCAGCTCCGAGTTTTTAAATTATGGCCTCAAATTTTATTTAATTGAAATTTCAACATACTTTTATCTAATGAAATTTTTGAAGTTAAAATAAATCAAAGGCTGATAAAGTGGAATACAATAATAGCCTAGTAATAAATATCAAATAATAATAATAGCCTAGCTATAGTGTATAAATACTTTGTGAAAAAAAGTAGCATTTTCACTTGCATTACATGGTACTTTCGCTTTCTTTATATTTGTTTCTCAGCTCAAGTATGTCTAGCAAATCAGCCCATAATTTCTTTTTCTATAAAAAAGCAGAGCAGCCCATAGCTCAAATTGGGGTTTTTTTTTTAATGAAGTGTGTATGTATATTCTCAATATTAGTCGCGATAAATAATGACGATATATTGACACAAGTTAAAGTACAAAAGCCATTTAGCCATGTAGAACAGACAGTAAAAGCAAGAGGCAAAAATATTAAGGGGTTCCACTTGGAATGGTGGATAAAAAGTTTAACAGTTTTTTATAGATCTAGGAAGTAGGAAAGATATATATAAAATAATAATGAAACAAATTTATTTCTTTAATATTTTGCAATATTTGCATTAGGTGTAAATTAACTTATAAACACATGACATCATCTTATTAGCACAAAATGAATGCAACAATTTTTACTTGCAGTGGTGCCATAATTGTTTTTATCTTGTCATGCTTATCGTCGTCAAATACCCAATTTAGCTAATATTTCGCAGCATACCAAAAATGTCCTAAAGGTATAATAGCCATTTGCTCAATTAGTCAATTTAATCATAACTTTTTCAAAATAAAATTAAAAAATCCATATGACTCGATCAGGTTGCAATTTTGTCCTTTAAGCTTTAGCCACTTATAAGATACTAAACAATTAATTTATCTTTATTTATATATGGTTATTGTAAAACAAAAACTGATGTAACAATTATTTATTAATTAAGACTATCAAGCTACTTTTTCTTATCCTATAATTTTATACTACATAAGTAGTTGTTTTGCAACAAATTATGGTAAATAAAATTTTTCGAAAAATTATTGTTCTATGTTATCAAATAGGTAGAGTAAAATAGACCGTAGACTTTGAACAAAAAAAAAACCAAAACAAATAGACCATAGACTCCATGGTTTGGATTGCATTGCTAATGGGCCTTATGCGTATTCATGATTAAATAAGGTATTGGAAATCTTGACTTGGGCCCTGACGTTTAGAGTTTAAGGCGAGACTTTAGCTGGATTTTATCGAGCTATTTGTCTAAATAGCATGCATTTAGTTAAAAAATTAAATTTTCTAAAACTAGCAATAATAGGATCAAAATTGTGAGTTTTGATTACATTAAAATTAAATAAATTACAAAAATATCCTTAGTTATATGATATGTAATATCAGTATGTAAATTGATTTACATAGTATGTAAATCAGTTTACATAGTATGTAAATCAGTTTACATAGTATGTAAAATGGTTTACATACTATGTAAATTGGTTTACATACTTGTTTACATAGTATGTAAATTGATTTACATAGTATGTAAATAGGTTTACATTACATACTATGTAAAAATAGATTTACATACTATGTAAATAGATTTACATACTATGTAAATTGGTTTATTCTGATTCTTTACCTTTCATTGAGTCTTCTGGAACTTTCGAATTTGTATGATTAACGTTGCTGCTGTATAGAATTAGATTCTGTGGGGATAACTATCACTCTCAAGCTTGTATGTGTGCTTGATAATTTTGTTTTCTATTCTAATTCCATTCTTTTTCACATAACTTCTTGCTTATGAGCAAGCATAGAAATAAATATTAGCTTTAGCTCTACAGTCCTCCAAATATTCTCACAGAATATATCCTCTGCTTTTTTGAAAGGCTTGTTTTGAACTATAAGAAGCAAACCCGCCTCAACTCCTCAATTTCGACAATACGAGTCTCATTCCCCTGCTTGTTACTCTTCTTATTATTGTCCTTCTTCTTCGATTCATTACAGGTTCCTTCATCACCAGTCGATGCTTTAAATGTGTACGTTTTCTTGATTGGACCATCCGATCCCTTTAAATGTGTACGTTTTCTTGATCTGAGTTGTCCATGTGTATTTCCGATCACCGGAGTCACTAACCTTACCAGTACGTTGCTGCGAAACTAGTTCTTCACTGGAGTAATAGTGTAACGGTGGCGAGAAAAGGAGAGATGAGGGAAGTTGAAACAGAAAATGGAAGCATCTCGAACTGGAATTCGAAAACTAATAGCACATAAGTAGGGTTATAACGGTAAATGAACGATGATGAAACGACGCAGTAGAGCGAGTTTTGACAAATCGTCTATAAATTATATTAAGCGTCGATTAGAGGTCAATAAATCGGACTTTATCCTACATTTCAGGGCTAGATCCCTATTTTGAGTAAGAACTTAAAGTTATTTTTGGTACACCATGTTAAATACAATTGTATTAAATTATATTATAATTAATTTATATAATATTTATTAAAAAGATGTATAATATATTCGTAATAAATTGATTATATATATTTTATTAAAATAATTTATATTTAAAATAATTTTTTATTATAAAATTTATTTAAATTAATATTTAATTTATTTTTATATTTTTATTACATTTTTTTAAATAAAAAGTATCATTTTTTATTTAAAATAAAAGAAAAAGTTAAGATATTATTTTATAATTAAATATTCAAACATACTAAGTTAATTATCTAGTACAGTTTAAACTTACATTTTTTGGTCGTACAAAATTTTTACATAATCGTACTATTTTTTTATTGTACGATTCGGCCTAATTTCATAACTCAATACATGACTGTATATAAATTATGCAATCAAAATATTTAATACGATGTAACAAATATACCAAATTTTTTTCTTTGGATTGGTTTTGTTACGAAGGGTAAAAACTTATAGGTTAAGCGTCAATAACTTCAACCAATGTACTAGTTTTTTGAAAATAAAAAAGCGACACTATTTTCAAAGAATAATTATTATTGCAATCTGAAAAAAGAAAACAATGATATTGCAAGAAAAATAGGGCTATATAGTAATTTAATGGTAAATTTAGCTAGTATAATTATTAATTGTTATAACAATAAATTTTTTTAGGCTAAAAATACATTAAAAAAATAATAATAATATTATCACAATTATTTTTATTATTATCAATGAATTGTTTATTTTATCTTTATAATTAATTACACTTTAATGCCATTAATATTGAATAAAATTATCATTAATAAAAATTATTGTTTTAATAACAAATTAATTTGTGGTAATATCATTAAAAAAAAACCATTAAATATGTTCCACTTACAAAATTAAAATTATGAATATTAATTTATAGGAATAAAAAATTAGAAATAAGAAATGTAAGTTATATTGTTTTGTTTGATAGTTATTATGAAATAAGAAGAATTAATTAAATTAAATTTTTTTTAGTGCATTCAAAATATCCTTCATTTATAACAAAAATAATAATTTGATTAATAATGAAGAGACTTTTTGATTTAAAAAAAAAAATGTTATAATCATAGTTGGAGGAGGATAAGTATTCTTCAGTGAATAATTCATACACATTCCCACAAATAAATTGTTTTTATGGAACTATAATTCTTGATTTAAAAGTTGCAAACAATACATGAAAAGAATTCACAGATTTTTTAATGTTATCATCGACCAAATATTTAACTCAATTTATTATAACACATCAGTCATCATTTAGTATACATAATATTAATAAGAAACCAAACACATCATAATCACAATTTGATTAAAAAGATAATTTTCTTATAATAACTGTTCACCATTTGGGCAAGAAATTTGCCAACTTGAACATTTCGAACTGAAAACCCCATTGCTAGAGTAGAAGAAGAATAGACCGAGAAGCCACGGCGGACCGGCCCACGCCACAGATAGTTTTATCAGTCTCACAAATTTTGTCCCTCTTAATATTTCAGCAGATCGATCATCCTAAAAGAAACAAAACTTGAAGGTTATAATTTTATCATTGAACTAACATTAATTAAATTTTTATTATTTTATAAAATAAATTGAATTATAATTTAATTGATATATTTAAAGATTTATTTAAATAATATGAGTTTGACACACTTTATAAGCTTTAATCAATTACGATTGTAATGAACTTTATGTAGTCTAATAAAAATTATGATTTTATGATGAATAAAATTCTAATATCATCTTATAAATATTTGAATAAGTCTTCTTTTATTATAATCCTACAGAAATTATCGTAAAAATTGGTAAGAAAAAAACTTAAGAGCTTGGCCGCATAATTTAAAATTTATTTTCTGTATTTTAAAACAAAAAATCTAATTTTTAAAACAAATTAAATTTTTTGACTATTGTTTTTAAGGTTATTGTGTTCTAAAACAAGGTGATATAGAAAACAAAAAACTGAGAATACCTAAATATTTTTAAGAACATTAAAAAAAACACGAAAAAGGCGACAGTGGCAGTTTTTACAGATGAATTGTTTTGCCCCTTACTTTCTATTACCTTTGATGATTAGACCATTGTTTTTTAATTGACTTTACTCTTTTCTTATTTTAAATTAAAATATTAGATGTTTTAAAACAATATATATATATTGTTTTAAAATATTTAATATTATAATTAAAAATAAGAAAAGAGAAAAGTCAATTATTCCCAAAAAATATATATATATATATTTTTATATATAATTTTTTTTTTTAATAATCTCAAAAAAATTGAATTAATTTATGGTTGGATTAAGGTCATCCCATTATCTCGAAATAAAACAAAATTAAATTAAATTTTAAATAAAAAAAATAAAAAAGATTATGTTAAAATTAAAATAATCTTTTATCTCTTTCAGTACTTTTCTTTTATGATATATTAATTTTTTTTTCATTTTCTTTTGAAAAATAAATTGATAATGAATAAATAATTGTAATTTATTCATTTTGTCATAATATTATGTTACATTTTTTAATATTAATTCATTTTACATTTAAATATACTTAACTTTTAACAAAAAATAATAATCATCTTTAATTTTAATTAATATTATGAAGTTTTTATTTTAAAATTGATTATGTATAAGCTTTTGAAGTAAAACTTTAAACATTTTATCAACCCATGTTGTGTTATTTTTTGTTCAAAATCGATTAGATATTATGTATTATTTTAAAATTGATTATGTATTATGGAATAGTTAAAGTTATATTCTTGTGTACATAAAAAAAATTATATTATTGTGTGATATTTTAAATTACTTGAATTCTTAATTTTTCGGTAAGTATCTTTATTTAATTTATTCATCTATATTTATTGAACTTAAGAGCTCTTTATTCTAACTGTGAGTTTTTATGAGAGCATGACGGTCTTTAACTTTTGCATATGTAGAGTTTGATAACATTTACTCGTTACTTAATTAATTTAAAATTTAACCTTGAATTTTAATTATTAAATATATTTTTTTAATAATAAAAGTATATTAATTAAAAATATATATAATTAATAATTTAAATTAATTTAAATTAATTTTAACCAAGTTTTTTGTGCTTGATTTGAGCTCATCATTATTAACTTGACAAATTTTAGGTCAACTTAAACTAATTCATTGGGCATAAATTCTCACCCTTAATTGGACAGTTATTTTGAGCCCATATTTGAGCTTTTTCTTTGAAGCTACCCGGGTTCATCTTGAAGGTCCAACTCTCGCCGTTGTCCAGTTGGGATTAAATCCCTTTGGTTCTTTTCTATTTGATTAAAAAGGTTTGGTCCTTTTTATTAAAAAAAAAAAAAAACTCTAATCCCTTTTTTTTCTTTCTCCGTAAAATCGGTACTTTAGCTCTAATTTTAATAGAACTATTATTATGGATTATTTTGAGTATTTTTAAAGATAAAGATGATATTTCCTTTATAGAATATTAATATATATTTTTACAAATAAAATTCAATTATTTTTCAACCTCCTAAGATGAATTTTGAATCAAAATTCACCCTTTCATCAAAATTAAATGGTAAACTTTATACACAATATACCTATAACATTACCATATTCATTCTTAAAACATACATCAAAATAAAATTGGATAACTCCTTGTTATGGCCTAAACCATTGATGGCACCCCAGCATTTGGATTGGCTTTTGAACAATAATACAAGTATTATGCTCATGCAATGATGCTTTAACCCTGTAAATGTTAATGCTATAGCTAAATACGAAACCATAGTTTTGAGATTTTGTTGAGCATTTTTAAAAATCACAGCGTTACATTTACAAACCCTCCAAATTACTTCAAAAGTTAGCGTTATGATGATTAGAATAAACTCAAAATTTGTTTTTCAATAATAAGAAATTAAATGGATGTAAGCATTTAGTCCCCCCAACCACAGGACGTCCATGGACATTCAACTCACCTTTTCTTCAACCTCCCGAGATGAATTTTTTTGTGTTTGGCTAGAAGCTGAAGAAATGGAGAGTTTTATTTGTAAAAAAATTAATATTATATGATAAAAAGACTATATTAACCTTCAAAATCATCCCAAAATCATTTATGATAACAATTACGTTAAATTTTGAATTAAATGTCTATTTTATGTTAAAAATGATATTAAAGTGTCTTTTTATTCAAAGGTACCAAATTGTACTTTATACTACCTCCGGATTTGGCTACTGCCCGGAATAGAGGATCCATGGTCCAATTCAGTATAATTTTTAGCCAAAATAATTAAATTAAGTCATTTATATGATTGAAATCAAATCAATTTGAACTATTTATCTAATAAAAATATTAAAATCGAAAGGTTTAATTTGATCCTGTTCAATTTATTTAATGATTTTTATGGTTTTTAAAATTAAATTTTTTTTTCCTCCAAATCATGTAAAAACTTAAAATTAATATAAGAATTTTTTTAAAATTTAATCAAATTACTTTAGATATGTTACAAATATAAATCACACAATATCTTACATAAATTAAGAATTAAGTTGATAAAATTTATAAAATATAAAATTATCATAAATTACTTGCAATTAAAAAATATAAACTGTATGATAAAAAATTGAAATTATTGAAAAAAAAATTAAGTATAATATTTAATAATAAATAATATAATATATTCTTAAAAATAAAATTTTTTTATACATAATATATAATGATAAAATTTGATTTGTATAATTAAAAAATTTAAAAAATTAAATTAAATTATTTAAAAAATATTTTAAAAAAATATAAATCGAATCAAATTATTTAATTTATATAAATATTTAATTTAATTTAGTTTGAATTCAGAAATAAATTTTAATCTTTTTACCTCTATCATGTAAAGTTTTAACATTTTTTTATCTCTTATTTTTAGTCTTCAATTTATATTTATTTCTCTAGGTCAAATGTCGACATGGGAGAGGATGAAAGAGTGATGTTGCTAATGACTTTTTGTGTGGGGTTAGTATTTTGATGTGATTAATTGTTGATAAATGACTAGACGGGTCAAAAAAGGAAAATATAAGTCAATATTGGCAGCTACGCATGATTGCATTTTCTTCATAAATTTGATATTTATTTTATATAGAAAATTGCAAATTTTAAAGCCATAAATTTTTGAGAAATAGGCTGATATAACCCCATATCACTATTTTTATTCTAGATTGGACTCTTATTTTATAATTCCATTTTTACCCTTACAATTGCGAATTTGTTGTTTCCTTTACGAGTGATATAAAGCAATCTGATCTACGGGAATCCAAACAGAGTTCTGAAGGCGTGAGCTGGAGGCAAGGACTGGGCGCACAGACTGGAGGCTGGAGGCGCGGAACTGGTGGCGCGGATCTGGGCGCGCAGACTGGACGGCGAGAGGCACTGCTGGTGACTGGGCTCGCGGCGTGGCAGAGACAGGCTTGCGGAGCAGCAGAAGGATGATGCGGGAGCCATCGATGCTCGTTCGTGAGACAGCGGCTGAGCAATTGGAAGAGAGGCAGAGCGATTGGACGCAGCGTGGTCTTGAATCGTTTGTTGTTGGCAGACCCATTCGACGGTTCAACCAGTGTAGTCTCAATTAGGGCAAATCATCTCCATCATCGACGAGGAAACAAATAGTGCGAGTTTCTGCTTTGTTGTTATCTTTCTGTACAGTGAGATTGGCAATATTTGTTGTTATCTTTCTCATGCTCTTCTCTGTTTGTTTTCTTGTTTTGTTGGAATCCATATGGTTCTAAGTAACCGATAAAGAAATTCTGCTTCAATTTAAAGGGAATTTGTATTGTTGGTGGTCCTAATTCCAATGATTATGGAACTAACTGAATTCTTCATCACACTATTGGATTACCTGATTTTATTCATTCTTCTTCTTGTTTTTTCCTAAAACGAACGCTATATGTTGCAATTATTTTGAGGATGTTTTGTTCACTGTGATCTGATATTGGTATTGCTAGGCTGTTGTCAATAATCTGGAAGATGCGCATGAATTCAATTTTGATCTTCAAACTAACACTCATATTTGTCCAACTGAGCTCCGGCGAGTGGAATCGTCGGCCAATTAAAATTTCCGTGACTTTTCAGTTTTTAGTTGGACATGCGTCCAACTGAGCTCCGACGAGTTGGGTCATCGGCCAATCAAAATTCGATCAGTTGGACATACGTCCAACTCAGTTGGACATGTGTCCAACTAAGCTCCGGCGAGTGGGGTCGTTGGCCAATCAAAATTCTGCTAGTTGGACAGTCGTCCAATTCTGAGCAGTCTAGTTGGACATGTGTCCAACTGGGCTCCGGCGAGTGGGGTCGTCGGCTCCGGCGAATGGGGTCGCCAGTCGGTCAAAATTTCATCAGTTGGACAGTCGTCCAACTCTGTTGAGGTGAGTTGGACAGTCGTCCAACTGAGGGATTATTAAGGGCATTTTTGTCATAATATGTAAAAAAATTAAGTGGAGGGGATCATATCAAATTTTTAATAAATAGGGGGTCATGACAGCATATAACCCTAAATTTTTTAATTAAATCAATTAATCATTTAACGTCTTTTTTGTTGTTGTTGATAATTTCACTTAATGTTTTAATCTAAGAAAATTACGTTCAGGTATTTCCCGAAGGTATAGATTTTGTTATAACAAAAGGGTTGTTTTCCCCCTTAATATTAAAAGCAACATTATTTCTCCCAAGGTTATAAGCAACAGTGTTTGTTTCTGTGGTAACATTTTAGCACGGTTATTCTATTTTATTTGGATGTGTCATTTAATATATCACTAATAATCAAAATAAATTGAGTGAGTTTCAAAATTGATAAAGTGGTTATGATTTGAATTACTTATTTATTAAAATTTGATTACAACAACACATAAAGTAAAATTGGTGAATTAGGTTTTAATTTAAAATTGGTATTATCTTCCACATATGTTTAGCCGGTTACTAATTTTATTTTATTTTTATAGTATAACAAAATTAGATATAGTTTCGAACCGACTTTAAATTGAGTCATGCGAGTTTTTTTAAAATATTATTTTTTATTATATTAGTAATGCGAGCAAACATTTGATGGTAGAAAGACCCTATACTAATATCACAAGAGAAAACCAAGTATATTACACTATACACTGCATAAAAATATACATACCTTACATTTTAATCTATATTAATTCAAAGTCAAAGATGAGAGTCGGTCAAAAGTAGCTTCTTCTCTAATTCCTAAACTCTGAAAATTCCGACGGAAACTCCCGCTGCAAAAGTCCAAGAGGAATATGGAACGATAGGCAGCAGAAGAATGAAGGCACTACCTCGTTGATGATCGTCTGATTAAGCAGTAGCCTGAAAAGACTCTTGTGTTCTTCAATTTTCACTCAATCGATAATTGTTCATATTATTATGACAAAATTGAGATCTTCATCTAGGGACAAAAAACAACCTTGTAATTAGTTCCTGATGGGCAAGTAAACGTACTGTTATCGTTATCGTAGGGATAACTATAAGCATCTGGGCACAAACCCTTAAAAAACTTCGAATAAATCGTTGGCTCACATTTTCCAGACATACAACAATACTGTTCATTTTCAAACACAGCACAAGCATTATTACAACCAGCTGGGTCTAACAACTCTTGGGGACACTGGTCCTTAATATCACCAACGCATTTGGTTCCTTTAGAGCAACCACTTGATGTGGGACTAAAATCCATAGGAACATTGAAGCCATCGACAAGTGAGATATCGAAGAAATCCAAGTTGTTGGCTGCATTTAGTGAATACTCGGCAAGGGTAATAGGTAGCTGGTTATAATTTTGACACCCTCCCATATTCCCGTTAGAACTGCACTGAGTTTGAGCCCAAATCTTAGCTCTTGTTTTAACGCTGCCTGGGTTCATGTCGAAGGTCCAGGTTTCGCCGGTTTCGAGTAAGGTATTACCTCCAGGATTGGCCACCGCCCAGAGTCTGAAGCTGCAGTTGTTTCGGACTTCGAATGTGGCCGCGTGGGTCAGTGTGAAGGTGATAGTGGTGCAAATCAAGAAGGAGATGACGAGGGTATTAGGATCAAAACTCGTCATTTTGGGTGTGGGAGATTGATTTACATTGGCTTTTGATTAAGTTATAATTTTCTTGTGTGTATTATAATTTATATAATATAATATAATTGATTTTTAAAATTATAAGATTATTTTATATTTTATATTTACAATTTTAATTAATATATTATTTAATATTAATTAATAAAAGTCTGAGTTGCGGGCTTGACTAGACTGAGTTTATTGACGCAATACATAATGTTTTTTATATTAGATTAATTTTTTACATAAATTGTTATACGATAGAATTTTGTATATATTATGTTACTTTTTTATTTTTAATTTGATAAATACATTTATTTAATTTATAATTTTGTTTAACTTTGCTAATTAATTTGATGAATAAATAAATTAAAGATAGAACAGAAAGATAAAAGAACAAACTCAAAAAAGTAAAATATATTGTAATAAATTGAGATATTCTATTTTTATTAGACAAAATAAAATATACAAATTTAAGTAAGTAAAATATTTTAACTTAACAAGAATTTAAGAATAATATACAAACTTAGATAACATATAATGAAAATGTTCAAAACAGATTCTGTAATTTTCTGCAAACTTTGAAAAATAGGAAGAAAAACAGATTATACAATTTTCTGCGAGGTATGTAACATTTGTTTGCTCTGATATGTAAAATATATTACATACAAGTATGTAAACTGTGTTACATACAGGTATGTATTTACATACTATGCAAACATGAATATAAACTGTAACAGATATGTAAATTTTTTACATATTATATTAAATGAGTATGTAACACAATTTATATACATGATCTCATGTATGTAAACTGTATTACATACAGATATGTAAACTGTTTACATATTATATAAATTATTTATATATCATGTAATGTAATGTGTATGAATTAAAGTAAAATAATATTTTTGTAATTTATCTAATTTTAATATAATTAAAACGTATAATTTTAATCTCATTATTGTTAATTTAAAAAATTAATTTTTAATCAAAATATAAATTATTTAAGTAAATCATTCCTTTTAACTAATGAAGTCAACATTTCGCAGCTGATTTCGTTTGCAAAAAAGAATTATTATACATGAAAAGAATATTACAAACACATATTTATAATAATTTTTTTAATATAATTTTATAAATTTAATTATAATATTTAATTAAATTTTATTACATTATTTAAAATTATTATAAATTTATAATATTTAAACTTTTTCTTGTAAAAATATTTTTTATTATAATTTAATGCATATATTAATTTATTTATTTTTTTTTTAGAAAGAAAGACTTCATTAAAATTCATAAATGAAAATTTCTATAAATTACATTAAATAATTAAAAAGGGCATTCCTTCCAAATATTTTCCCCAAATATGTTTAGACTAAAGCTTGCTACTTTATGAGCAGTCTTGTTGCACTCCCTAGGAGAAAAAACTACAGCCCAACCCTTACTTCTTATAATATCACAAATCTCATCTACTATATTTCCAAAAAGAGCCAAACAACGAGAACTATTAAGAACAATCTGAACAACTATTTTAGAATCACTTTCAAGAATTACATTGCACCAATTTTCTAATAAAGCTAGCTTCAAACCTTCCAAAATTGCATAGAGCTCTGCAATTAGTGGATCCAAGAAAGCTTTTCTACAAATTGCTCTCACAACAAGTACCTCACCATTAGAGTTTCTAGCTACTGAGCCCAAACCCATCATATCAGTACTAGCTTTAACAGATGCATTAGAATTTATCTTCACCACATTATCAGGAAGTCCTTGCAAACATATCTTTGATCTATCTACCTTTTCCTTATGTTGAGCACTACCAAAAGTTTGAGGGAAATCATTTGCTGCATAAAAGTCTTCAAAAAGCATTTGAGTCCAAACTAAATTCGTATATGTTGTTCTGCTCAACTTACCATGAACTATTTGGTTTCTATTATGCCAAATAACCCAAGATAAATAGCAAAAAAACTTCAAACTAGCTTTTGAAAAAGTGGCATGAACATGACATATTACATCAGCTAAAGGAACATTAGTTAATTTCTTAATAAGGCTCTTAAACATAGAATTCTTCCACAGCATTTTAGAAACCTTACAACCCCATAAAGCATGAGTAACATCTTCAAAATCAAAATTACAGATTGGACAAGCATGGTTAGAAACAATCCTTTTTTGAGCCAAATTAGCAAAAGTGAGTATAATATTCTTACAAGTTCACCAACCCTGCTTCTTGAGATTATTAGAGGATGCACTATAGTCCTTCTTTAAAGACTCCTTTCTAATTTTCTCAGCTAACTAATAAATACTTTTAACAGTTAAATAACTTGATGTAGTACCATACCAAAATCTCACATCTGGTATGAAAACCTTATAATGGCTCTTGCTTCCATTTCTATAAAGGAACTCATAATCAGATTTTCATTCCAATACCCTACTTCATTTTTTAAACTAAAAACAGTAGCATTTTTAGGAAGTTTAAAAGGAGAAAATATCTTGTAATTTTTTAAAGTTGGCAGCCATCTGTCCTTGTAGATACGCACATTAAGACCATCTCCTACTCTCCTATATCAAGCGTTTTTCAAACACTTTTAAATTCCAATACACTTTTCCACAAATAACAAGCATAGTTCATCAATTTTGCACTTAGAAAATCATTTCGACGAAAATACTTGGCCTTAAGAATTTTAGAGGTTTATATTAATCTTTAAAACATAATTTAATCAACTTTTTATTACCAAAATATCTTATAATTATTTTTTTATATTTTTTATTAGATAAATAATTTATATATATATATTGATACATTTTTATTTGTGTGGTAATATAAGTTATTTTTTCCCCGTAAATTATAGGGGTTTTACGAAATTTGGACATAGAGGTTTGAGTCAGTGGGCTTTTTATATATATATATATATAGTCAGTGGGCTTGTATATATATATATATAATATTATATAATGTTTTTTAAGAAATTAAAATTAAAATTAATTAAATATCTAAATTATTTAAATATAAAGATTATATTTATTAATTTATAATAATAATAATAAAAATGTATAAGACCAAAATTAATATCAATAAAAATATGTTCAATTATAAGACTTAACATCTTTTATAAATAAAGTTTTATTTTTAATTCTTTATATATATATATATATATATATATATATTTCTTACAAAATAAATAAATATATTTTTTTAACATGTAAAAAATATATGATCTAAGAAGATAAAAATAAAAATTAATTAAATTAATTAAATCATTTATATATTATAGTATAAAAATATAATCTTTAACATAACCTATATGCCAACGAGCTATGAAGAGCTTCAAAAAGATTTGAGATTTGAGTTACATTTATAAATATAAATAATATAATTACTTTAAAAAAATATACATATATTTTTTTATTAAAAAAAAGTAAAAATAAAATTAATTAAATAATCGAATTATTTATATGTTATAGGAATAAAAATATAACCTTTAACATAACCTATATGCCAACGAGCTGTGGAGAGCTTCAACAGATTTGAGATAATTGTTCTGAACTTGGAGTTCCATCTGATTAATCAATTAAATGGAATGACTCAAATCTTTATAAATTTATGAATCATTTGCATATTTTTCACAATAACTAACTCAAACACCTCTCTCAAAATAACATAAATAATCCTAAATAATTTTAATGTTTATATAATTTTTTAATAATATTATATGCATTAATTAATAATTAGATGTAAATTTGATAACATGAGTTCATAAAATAATTATGAAGATTATTTACTAATAAACTCTAAAATATATATGATATATAAATTAATATATATATTAAATTATAATAAAAATATTTTTATATATTTTATCTTAAATTAAAAGAGAACATTTTTTGTCTTTTGGGAAAGAGATATTAGTTTACATTATGTCCAAGTGACCTGGGAAAATTCTACACCAGTAATTAGGTATCATATGAGTCTAAATCTCTTGTGATAGTACATCATTTTGTATATTATTAATATATTTAGATTATAATTATTGAAGTAAGAAATATATTTGTTAAAGTAGAAAATAAAATTACTTCAAATGTAGTAATTTTTATTTATTTATTTATTATTTATTGGTAGTATATATTTTAATATATTAAAAGTAATATAGGTTAATTAAATATTTATATATACTATCTTCGTCTTTGATGGTAATTACCAAAAATAAATATTTTTATATAATAATATTTAAAGAGTGAGATAAAATTTTAGAAATTAAAAGGATGCAATTTGCTTTCTTTAATGACTGGGTTCATATTTTTATTTAGTGGGTTGTTCTAATTGCATTACTTCCACCTCAAATTTATATATATAGTCGGAAAACATCTCCTTATCTCATATAAATTGGGTGATAAAGGATTGGATTACAGAGCCGTATACTGTAAACTGTACTTCTAAATTTTTTAAATAATCTTTATTCAAGCAAGCAGCACCAACTAGCTTATACGCACGCATACGTGCACAAAAAGTCATCATAGAAAATGTATATTATTATTATTATTATTTTGTCAAATTACCACAAACCCTGTGTCTAAGGCAAACACAGTAGTACTGAATCAAGGACAAAATACGACCTTGTAGTTAGTCCCACCAGGGCAAGTAAAAGTGCTGGTTTGATCATCCTTGGGGTAGCTATAAGCATCACGACACCGATCCTTGAAAAACTTTGAAAAATTTGTGGGTCCACAATTTCCAGAATTGCAACAATATTGATCAGTTTTGAACACAGTACATGGGTTATTGCAACCTCCTGGTGCCTTTAACTCCCGAGGACATTGACCATTAATATCAGCGGTGCATTTTATTCCACGACTACACCCTTGCGATGTAGGACCAAATTCCATGGGAACATTGAATCCATCAACAAGTGAGATGTCAAAGAAATCCAAGTTGTTGAATTGGTTTAGAGCATATTCAGCTAGAGTATTTGGTGGTTGGCCAAAGGCTCGGCATTCAAGAAGTCCCCCACAATCACCAGTCTGACATTTGCCACGCCCTGACCCATCAAAGTTGCAATTGGTTCGTGCCCATATTCGAGCCTGTTTCGTGCCGGGGCTCACGTTAAGGGTCCATGTTTCTCCTCTGTTTAGCCTCCTACCACCACCAGGCACAGCCGCTGCCCAAACAGGGTTGGGACAATTATTTCTTATATCGAACCTGGCTGCATTCGTTGAAACAAAACATAAGGTAATAAGAGCTAACGAGAAAATTGATAAGGTACTTTTGTAGGAGCTCATTTTCAGGATATATTGGTTTTGGTATGTGATTATATGAGGTGATATTTGCAAGTCTATATATAGCCGTAGAGATATCTAGCTTAGCTAGCTACTGGTGTTATTGCCTAATTGATCTTCTTTTACTTGATAATAATTAATAAAGAGAGTGATATTCTCACAGTTAAATTTATTATCATCGTAAATTTTTATTAATAATAATTTTGTATTGCAATAATAATATTAAAGTATAATTAATGATAAAATTATAGTAAATAATTCATATATTTTTGTTGTACAATAAAATGTATTGTGATAATATTATCATAATTAATAGAATAAATAATTTTTTTTTTATGACAATTTAATATATATCATAATTTATTTTACACAATTTAATTAGCTCTTTATTTGTGAAAAATCTCGCAATCACAATTTTATCTCGTATTCTTAACTTTATATCAAATTAATAATTAATAAATTATTTTATGTATATTGTAACTCGATACGTATTGCATTATCGTAATGAAATGTATATTATGATGTGTGTATAAATATATTTCGATTTTCCTTATATTTCAAGATGATCGTGTTTTGGTTTATATATATATATAATGGATTTTCGTTATATTTCAAGATGATCGTGTTTTGGTTTTGCTGACTTTATCCTATCAGGCAACTAGTCAAGATTTGGGGCTGTGTTATATATATATATATATATATATATATGTATTTGGATTTTCCTTATAGTTCAAGATTTGGGGCTGTGTTATATATATATATATTTGGATTTTCCTTGTAATTCAAGATGATCGTGATTTGGTTTTGCTGACTTTATATATATATAAAAAAGAGGAACGAATTATTTCGATTTGTTAGTTGATTTTTATATGCATAAAAAAACAAAGTTTTTTTATTGTTCTATGTACGTTTACTTTTGATCCAAATGAACATTTTAAATAAACTTTAATTAAATTATACTATAAAAAATTAAATTTTGGGTTTTTTCTTTTATTAAATAAGCTAAGAAAGCACTCATCCTTCGATTAGTATACGCAAAGGAATGGACCCAAGCCTCTGATTTCCATACAAAGGGCACGACTATATATATATATATATATATATATATATATATATATGGATTTTCCTTATATCTCAAGATGATCATGTTTTGGTTTTGCTGACTTTATCCATATATATATATATATATATATATATATATGGATTTTCCTTATATTTCCAGTGATCCTATGAGACAACTAGTCAAGATTTGGGGCTGTGTATAGTTCAAGCACCAGAAGTGGGTCACTTGGTCAAAGTTCATTTAAAACGGTGTCGTCATTTGTTCTCAAAGTCATTATGATGCATTATAATTTCTCTCTCATTAATAACCCGTGGTCTCAGAAAAAAATATCTTCTTTCAAAGTTTGAATTAAGATAATGGATATTAATAAAATTTTGGTATAATATTTGAATTCTTTTTTAAAATACAAAGATATTAAGAGATAAATGAGTAGAGTAGATACATGTTATAAAAAAGTTGAAACTATTACAAAATGACAAGTCCTATTATCAAAAAGTAATTTTATAGTTTTCATATTTAACAAAATTTTTATATTAAAATTACTTTGTTTTACAATAATATTTGTATATAAGTTAAGTTTAAGTACTGAATCATGTTCATATGTAGAATAAGTTGTGACTTGTAACTTTGTAATAGTTTCAACTTTTAAAAACTTATCTCTACTGTATACTTATCTCTTAATATCTTTGTATTTGAAAAGAAAAAAAAACAATCATATTATACCAAAATTCCATTATCTTAATTCAAACTTTGAAAGAAGAAATTTTTTTGAGACCACGGGTTATAAAAATTGAACTATTATTATATTTTTTTTAAAAATTGAACTATTATTATATTTTTTTTTAAATGAAAGAATTATTAATATATTAATTTAATAATATGAATTTATATGTTTTTTTTTTAATATGAAAATTACTAAATTACAAAATTCATTTAAAACGGTCTCGGCATTTGTCATCAAAGTCATTGTGATGCCTTACAATTTCTCTCTCATTTATGACCACTGGTCTCAGAAAAAATTATCTTTCAAAGTAAGATAATGGATACTAATGAAATTTTGGTATAATATTTGATTTTTTTTTTCTTCTTTCCAAATACAAAGACATTAAGAGATAAAGAAGATAAGTATAGAGTAGAGATAAAGAAGATATGTTTTAAAAATATAAAATTGTTATTTTATTATATTCTTAAATATTTATTATTTAGCAGATTGTTTGAAAATAATTTTCCTTTTTAGAACAAATTTGAGAAATTCTCTTTATCACCAAACTAATTGACTTATGAATAATTGAATAAAGTTAGTTAAATATAATGAATGAAATATATTTTTTGTTGTATTATTACCTTAAAATAGAGGCATATATAGAAAGTAAAATACAAGAGTCCTAAATAAAATAGAATTATGTACAACCTAGAACTTTATTATAGATAGACACATATACACTAATTACATGACTCACGCTAACACTCCCCCTCAAGTTGAAGCATACATATCGACCATGCCCAACTTGCTTAGTGAGTCATAAAACACCTTCTTGGAAACTCCTTTGGTGAGCACATCTGCAAGTTGCTTTCCAGTGGGAACAAAAGGGAAACTGATTAGTTTGGCATCTAGCTTTTTTTTTATAAAGTGACGATCAACCTCTACATGCTTAGTGCGATCATGCTGTACTGGATTTTGTGATATATCAATGGCTGCCCGATTGTCACAATACAACTTCATAGTACTTTTGGGTTCAAAACCCAAATCAGATAGCAAACTTCTTATCCACAGCAATTCACATACCCCATGAGCCATACCTCTATACTCAACTTCAGCACTGGATCGTGCCACAACTTTCTGCTTCTTACTTTTCCATGTAACCAAATTGCCTCCAATGAAAGTGAAATAACCTGATGTTGACTTTCTATCTGTAATATTTCCTGCCCAATCTGCATCTGTGAAGCTGCAAACTTCAAGAGGGTTGTTGTGTTTAGATAACATTACTCATCTCCCTAGAGCTGATTTCAAGTACCTTAAAATCCTAACAACTGCATCCATGTGACTCTGACTCGGATTATGCATGAACTGACTTACTACATTTACCGCATATGTAACATCTGGTCTAGTATGCACTAAATAAATTAAGCGCCCAACCAACCTTTGATAGCGAGCTCTATCAGTTAGTACCTGATCTGGATACTCTGCTAGACAATGATTTTGCTCAATAGGAGTGTCAATAGGTTTGCAATCCAACATACCTGTCTCAGTTAGCAGATCAAGAATATACTTTCTCTGACACAAAAAAAATTCCTTCTCTCTCCCTAACTACCTCAATCCCTAAGAAGTATTTCAGTTCACCCAAATCCTTCATCTCGAATTCAGAGGCTAGTTGTCTCTGTAAACTATCCATCTCAACAGTATCATTGCCAGTAATTACCATATCATCAACATAAATAATTAAAGCAGTTACCTTCCCTTGTTGATGTTTGAGAAACAACGTATGGTCTGAATTACTCTGTCTGTAACCAACCTTCTGCATGAATTGAGAAAACCTTCCAAACCAGGCACGAGGGGATTGCTTAAGACCATACAAAGACTTCCTTAATTTGCATACAAAATTATCAGGAGAATCAGCTACATATCCAGGTGTACACCTCCTCGACTAGCTCTCCATGAAGAAATGCATTCTTAACATCAAACTGTCGAAGTGGCCAGTCTAAGCTAGCAGCAAGCGAAAGCAAAACCCGGATAGTATTCATTTTGGCAACAGGAGCAAAAGTCTCATCGTAGTCTATACCATACGTCTGAGTGAACCCTTTTGCTACAAGGCGGGCTTTATATCGATTTACAGATCCATCAGCATTATGTTTTACAGTAAATACCCAGCGACAATCAACTGCCTTCTTGTCCTGTGGTGGAGGCACAAGTTGCCAAGTATCATTTTTCTGTAACGCCTCCATCTCTTCATCCATTGCCTTCCTCCACTTTGGATCTCCCAACACATCCTGTACTTTGTTAGGTACTGATACAGCAGATATTTGATTTATAAATGACTTATAGGACTGAGATAATCTTTTAGTGGACATGTAGTTAGCTACTGGATACTTTGATTTTGCATGAATATTTGGTTCATACCTTTTGGCTGGTTGACCCCGAGTAGACCTATTCGGTAGCACATACTGTCCAACATTAAACTTAATGCTATTAGTATCAGTGGGTGTACATACCTCAGATGAGTGACTTTCAGTACTAGGGAGTTGATCAAAGGTAGGAGAGGAAACAGCTGTGTCTTTAGTTTGATTTTCAGTGAGCGGATCTGGTGCTTGAATACTTGAAGCATTTGTTTCTTCTACAATTGAATTCACCGGGATAAGAACCTCAACTGGACCCATCGAAATATCTCCTGATTGCGTTACTTCCACAGTTCCTTCCAATTCCTCTCCCTCACCATGATACAGCTCTTCAAAATATGAATTCTCCCCCTTAAGAGCAATATTAGTTGAGGAAAAATAGGGCATATCTTCAAAGAAAGTAACATCCATAGTGACATAATACTTTCTAGTAGGTGGGTGGTAGCACTTGTACCCTTTTTGATAGCCTCCATAGCCAACAAACACACACTTAATTGCTCGGGCATCTAATTTAGACTTCTGATTTTGAGGGACATGAACAAAAGCAACATAACCAAATACTCGGGCAAGGAGATTATGAAATGATGACACAGATACATGAAATGCGAGAACCTCAAAGGGGATTTTTCCGTGAAGGACACTAGCTAGGAGACGATTGATGAGATGGGCGGAAGCTTGTACAGCATCGCCCCAAAGGTATTTTGGCATATTAGCACTAAATAAGAGAGCACGAGCCATTTCAAGTAAGTGACGATTTTTTCTTTCGGACACCCCATTTTGTTCTGGTGTTTGTGGGCAGGTAGTTTGGTGAACAATTCCATGTGTTTGGAAAAAATCTTGAAAAGTACGATTAACATATTCTCCCCCATTGTCAGAACGTAGTACTCTAATGGTGCTATTGTATTGTGTTTGAACACGAGTACGAAAATTTTGAAAAGCTTGAAAAACTTCATCTTTGTTTTTAAGAAGATCAACCCATGACAATCGTGTACAATCATCAATAAACGACACAAAATACCTCACACCTGATATAGTAGGCTCTCTAGACGGTCCCCAAACATCAGAATGAATTAATTCAAAAGGAATTGTACTTCTATTAGAAACACTTGGAGAATAAGTAGTACGATGACTCTTTGCCAGCACACATGTCTCACAACGCAAAGCAGATTCACTCACACCAATGAACATAGTAGGCATAGATTTTTTCATAAGGCTAAAAGATGGATGCCCTAAGCGACGATGCCATAACCAAATTTCACTTAGTTGGTCAGAACTCGAGGTCAAAGCGGTGCGGGACTGTGCTCCTGGTTTCTCCCCTGCGTAGTTCTGATCCAGACGAAATAATTTATTCTTCATATACCCCCGACCAATTATTTCCCTCGTAAGAAGATCCTGGAAAATCACATACATAGGATAAAAAGTTACAGAACACTTAGACTCAGTATTCAACTGTGGGACAGATATCAGGTGATGAGATAAATTCGGGACGTATAAAACATTTTGGAGCTGTAAGGTTGGGGTAATACGAATTGGCCCCATCCCTAACATAGGAAAAGCTTCACCATTAGCATTCGTAACATAAGACACTGGTGGAGAAGACAAGTCAGTAAAATAAGATTTATCATAAGTCAAATGATCAGATGCACCAGAATCAATAATCCAAGTATTTGATCCAACAGAGTGAGAAACGTTTGAAACCATACCAATCTTACCACGACCAGCTATAGAAACTGTAGGGTTACCTCCACAAGTCGTATAATGATCTTGTCCAGTTACTCCATAAAAATCTGGTATTATTGATCTTGCATGAATAGCTAAGCTAAATATTTCATTGGTCTTGAAATTATGATTTTCTTTCAAATTTTCCATTGAAAAAGATAATAATAATAATATGCAGTAATTTTTTTTTTAAATATGCTGACTGGACCTTTGATTTGATTGTTGACTGTGTTTGATAATTGCTGACTGTGTTTGTTGACTGGATTGCTGACTGTATCTGTTGACGACTGACTGGACAGGCCATTGACCGGCTGATAGGAATGGGTCGAAATTAGGCTTGACTGAGAATAGGTGAGAATTGAGTTGGACTATTGTTGTGGTAATTTTTTTTTTTTTTGGAATTTTGGGCTTGGGTTGTAATGGTTTGGGCTTGGGGTATTTTGGACTAGGGTTTGAAGTAGTTTGGGCTAGGGTTTGAAATAGTTTGGGCTAAGGTTATAATTGTTTGGGCTAGGGTTTGAAATAGTTTGGGCTAGGGTTTCTTGTATATATCTGTTAGTTGTATATATTTGTTAGGGCTAGGAGTAAGGCTGGCGGCAGATCTGGAGCTGGTGGGAGTTCAGGCGGCGGAGGCTGGCGGCGAGGAGATAGGCTGCGCGGTTGGAGACCTGCCCGGTGATCGGATAGGCTCGGCGAGCGAACAGGCGGCGCTAGCGGACAGGCGCGGAGAGTGAACTGGCGGCCCGAACGGACAGGCGGACGGCGGATCTGAACAGGTTGACTGACAGAGTGCAACGGAGATAGCCGCGCACGGGAGAGACTGGTGGCAGGCGCGGAAGGACAGCGCGCGGTGCTGCAAAGACAGGCGCACGGATCTGGAGAGTGGCTGAGGGACAGGCCCTCGGACGGCGCGTGGAGGGCAGAGCGGCGCGGGACAGGCTGCGCTGGACAGGGCGGCGGCGCGAAGAGGCAGCAACAGGCGGCGGGGGCGCTGACAGAAAAAAGAAGATAAAATTTTTTTACGAATATTTGCTCTGATACCAAGTTAAATATAATGAATGAAATATATTTCTTGTTGTATTATTACCTTAGATGTATATATAGAAAGTAAAACACAAAAGTCCTAAATAAAACAGAATTATATACAACCTAGAACTTTATTATAGATAAACACATATACATTAATTACATGACTCACGCTATCATTAAATCTTTTTGCAAAATAATATGTCAATCCGTGCATCCAAGAATTACCACTCCATTACTGGTTGGATCATCGCTCATTCTGTAACTTCCAACGTAAGGTTCTTCATCTTCTTCTACTAAGATGATTGCTTAAAAAGAACTGCCCCTCTCATTCTCAACATACACGATCTAATTTATCATTCAGTCAAACTTTGCTCATTAGGTAAATAAAAGTCGTAGAATTATTGAATGATTCTGAAAATACTATGCAGAAAAGTAAAGAGGAAAAATAGGCGCGATTTTTAACATATTAATTTATAACTCCAAATTCTCACTGACCTGTATCAACTAATTAATCAGCACCCAAAGCCTCACCTGTCTCTCTATAAGAACAAACTTCATTCTGTAAACTTTCCGATCTCTGTCTTTCTTTGGGCAGTTACATTTTTAGAGTTCAATTGATGCAAGTACAATCTGGAGGTAGATACATAATAATAGCTCTTGTTTCACAGAGTTGGCCTTGGAAATGCTTGTGGAGGCAAAATATACAGTGTAGTATATATATTTTCTTTTCTGGAAACTATATATAATTTCATAAATGTATTCGTATTTGTTTCTAATTTACTGGGCTTCTGAGAGAATGTCAAATCTTTTCTGAAGTTTCTGTTTTTAATGGCAGTACGTACGTACGTGAATCTGAATAACTGTCGTGAATCATATTTTAATTAATTGTTGTTCATGTAGATAGCATTGGAGAATAAGCTAATTTGCTTCAATTTCAGGACACGCAAAGCATCCTATAAACATTCAGGTAAAAGTCATTACAAATTTATTGCTATTTGCTATTGTTTTGTTGTTTTTATTGAGTAACTTATTTTTGACCAAGCATGAAATTAACTCTTTATTATGAGTCTGAAATCATATTTTGAAAATTGTATAATTTATGATAATTGTGAAATAGGTCTATTTGGATTTTTATTTTTCAATATATTGTCCCCCACTGATAATTGTGAAATAGGTCTATGGAGGCAATTACTTGTTACATTAATTTTTTTTTATCAGAACTTGTTTCAATCTATTGATTCCTAACTTCTTAACATGGAAGAAAAAGTAGTATTGATATATATATATATATATATATATATATATATATTAACTTGTTTTATTTTATGTAATTTTTTTTTATGGGAAATAGTAGTATAATTGCATGGTATGTTCTTTGGTACCATCTTTTCCATATATGTTTGGATACTGTTTATGGTAAAACAAAATTGGATGTAGTTTTGAACCGGCTTTAATTGATGCGAGCATTTATTTTTTATTTAGTCGTGCGAAGCTAACATGTCATGGTAGAAAGGCCCTAAACTAATATGATATGAAAAAAATTATATGACACTGCATGCAAGAATTAAAAATATTTTTTATTATAATTTACTACATATAATAATTTATATAATATAATTTAATTAAATTTATTAATAAAAAATTTTATAATTATTTTTTCTCACATATTTAACTTTAAATCTAACAATAACTGACACCATCTACTTACCATAACTTATTGTCAATAACATTACTACCTCGTTGATGATGTAATTTAATGAATTCTTAAAATTATATAATTATTTTTTATTTAATTAATAATTAATATATTATTTAATATATATTATAATTTAATTTAATTGATAGAAGTCTGAGTCATGGGCTTGACTACTCTTTTGACTAATCAAGTCAACATTTCGCAGCTGATTTCATTTGCAAAAAAGCATTATTATGTATAAAAAGAATATTACAAACACATATTTATCATAATTTTTTTAAAATTTAATTATAATATCTAATTAAATTTTATTACATTATTTAAAATATATCATAAATTTATAATATTTAAACTTTTTTTTTAAATATTTTTTATCATAATTTAATGCATATATTAATCTTTAAGATATAATTTAATTGACTCTTTATTATTAAAATATTTTATAATTATTTCTTTATTTTATATTTAATAAATAATTTATATATTATTTAATATACATAAGTTATTTTTTTCCGTAAATTACCGGGGGGCGGAGGGGGAGGGGGGGGGGGGGGGGGTCTACGCAATTTTGATTTAGAGGTTTGAGTCCGCGGGCTTGACTTGAAGACAGGTCAACATCTCGTAGCTTTCTTAACTTGGAGAGGACATTTTTGGAATATGCTTCATTTCATTTTTTACCAACCTCTTTTATGCATAACATGTATTTTTTACTATATATATATATATATATATATATACTAAATCATTTAAATATAAGAATTATTTATAAATTTATAATAATAAAAAATAAAAATGCATAAGACCAAAATTAATATCAATAAAAATATGTTCAATTATAAGAAATAACCTCTTTTATAAAAAAAAAAAAAAAAGAATTATTTTTAACTTTTTAGAAAAAAAAATATATATTCATTTTTCTTACGAGATAAATAAATATATATTTTTTAACATGTAAAAATATATATATATAAATTTTTTTTATTAAAGGTTAAATGTAAAATTAATTGAATAATCGATTCATTTATGTATCATTCATTTTTCTTATCAGATAAATAAATATATATTTTTTAACATGTAAAAAAATGTAAATATAATTTTTTTTTTATTAAGGAAGGTTGAAAGTGAAATCAATTGAATAATCGAATCATTTATGTATCATAAGAATAAAAATATCATCCTTAACACAACCCATATACCAACTAGCTCTAGAAAGCTTTAAAAGATTTGAGATTTAAGTCACATTTATAAATATGTACATAGTATAATTATTTAAAAATAAATAAATGTTAGAAATTTGGAGTTCAATCTTAAAAAGTTATTCAATTAGGTGGAGTGATTTTATGAATCATTTCATGTTTAAGCAATTTAAAATTTTGTTTGTATATTTTCAACAATAACTAACTCAAACACCTCTCTCAAAATGTCATAAATAATCCTAAATAATTTTAAAGTCTATATAGTTTTTAGTAATGTTATGTGCATTAAATAATATATGTTAATTAGTAATTAAATATAAATTTGATAATATAAATTCATAAAAAATTACAAAATTATTTACTAGTAGAGACTAAATATATATAATATAAAAATTAATAAATACATTAAATTATAATAATAAATTAAAAGAGAACCCTTTTTTTTCTTTTGGGAAAGAGAGATTAGTTCACATTATTTCCTAGTGGCCTGGGAAAATTCTAAATTGGCAATTACGTAACATATGAGTCTAAATCTTTTGTGCTATTATATTTGTATGTTATTAATAAGTAACAAATATATAAATTATAATTGTTGAAGTAAGAAACTGAAGTAAAAAATAAAATTGTTTAAAATATAATAATTTTTATTTATTTATTTATTATTTATTAATAGTATATATTTTAATATATTAAAAATGATATAGGTAATTTGAATACTAATATATAGTATCTCTTTGTTTGATCGTAATTATAAAAAATAAATATTTTTATATAATAAAATTTAAAAAGTGAGATAAAATTTTAGAAATTAAAAGGATGCAACTTGCTTTCTCGAATGACCGGGTTCATATTTTTATTTAGTGGGTTGTTCTAATTGCATTACTTCCACCTCAAATTTATATATATAGTCGGCAAAAATCTCCGTATCTCATATAAATTGGGTGATAAATGTTGAGAATCATTTTGAAATAGAAAAGTACTTAAAATGTTAATATGGTAAAGATCATTCTCAATATGTTGGAAATCATTGTATTTAATTATTATCCTTTTCTGTCGTTTTATTTCTATTATAAATTCATGTAATCTGTACAAAGCAAATCAATCAATTGAAATATTTAAACCAAATATTGTATTTTTCTTTTCTACATGGTATCAGAGCCAATTAAGGTTCTGTAAAAAAAAAAAAAAAAACTCCCACAACCACCACCAGCTCCACCCAACTTCCGCACCTACAACCAACACCCAACAAATCAAAAATCACAAAACCCACAATGGTGGAGAATACCAGAGTATTGAGCTTCAACAATTTTTGGAGACACAAGGAATGATTCATCACACAACTTGCTCTTACACACCACAACAAAATGGGGTGGCAGAGCGCAAGAATAGACACTTGTTGGCCATGGTCCGAGCTTTATTAATTGAAGCCCATATGCCATTATCTTATTGGGGTGAAGCACTCACTTCTGCAACCTATTTAATTAATAGGGTCCCCTCCAGTACCATCAATTTCAAAACACCATTCCAAACCCTAACAGATGCAGTTGTTGCCCCAACTGTCTCCAATTTACCCCCTCGTGTCTTTGGTTGCGTGGTGTTTGTACACCTCCACAAACATCAAAGCACAAAACTAACTCCTCAAGCATTGCGATGCGTTTTTGTTGGATATGCTAGTTATCAAAAAGGATATCGATGTTACCATCCCCCATCTCGAAAATTGTTTGTCACAATGGATGTTGTTTTTCATGAAGATACAATGTACTTTTCTGAAGCTGAATTTCAGGGGGAGTACCAGAAGGAAATTCAAACTCTCGATTATGATGGATGTGAAAACCAAAATATGATTAACCTAGATGTAAGTGGCATAGCATTGGATTACACTGTTGATGACTCACAAACTGAACCGAACCAAGCAATATATGAATTAAATTCAAGTGGTACGACATTAGATCAAAATGTTAATGAGAACCAAATAACTGAAGACATCAGTGATGAACATCCCATTGATGAACTGAGTACTGCTCAGCCTGAAATTGAGCCATTGGATAGTATGGCACCATCTCCTGTCGATATATCACACCAATCGTTTACTGAAGTTGTTCTTGAGCCAAACAGAAGACAGTTACCACAACGTAACACAAGAGGTATTCCTAAACCCACATATGAACCCGAACTTTCTAGCAAAGTAAAATATCCCATGAGTCACTATGTGTCTAACCATCGTTTGTCAAAATCAAACATGTCATTTGTGAATCAATTATCTGTTGTATCTATTCCTAATAGTGTGCAGGAAGCTTTAGCTGACCCAAAGTGGAAAGCTGCTATGAATGAGGAGCTGAGATCCTTACAAATGAACAAGACTTGGGAACTTGTTGATCGCCAACCAACAAAGAAAGTTGTTGGATGTCGATGGATTTTTACAGTGAAGTACCAAGCAGATGGTACAATTGAACGTTATAAAGCAAGATTGGTGGCAAAAGGATACACTCAAACATATGGGATTGACTATACAGAGACTTTTGCACCTGTAGCAAAAATGAACACAGTTCGAGTCATATTATCCCTAGCTGCAAATCTGGATTGGCCATTAAATCAGTTCGACGTAAAGAATGCTTTTCTACATGGAGATTTATCTGAAGAAGTCTACATGGATCTCCCACCAGGAAGTAAGATGTCAGAAATTCATAATGGAAAAGTGTGCAGATTAAAAAAATCACTGTATGGATTAAAGCAATCTCCAAGAGCATGGTTTGGCAGGTTCACAAAGTCTATGAAAAAATTTGGCTATCAGCAGAGCAATTCAGACCATACTTTATTTCTAAAGAAACAGCATGGTAAGATCACTATACTTATTGTATATGTAGATGATATGATCGTAACAGGAAATGATCCTGAAGAAAGAAAAGCTCTTCAAAGTTATTTGTCTAAAGAATTTGAAATGAAAGACCTTGGCCTCTTAAAGTATTTTCTTGGGATCGAGGTTTCTCGATCCAAGGATGAAATCTTTTTATCTCAAAGAAAATATGCCTTGGATCTACTACAAGAGACTGGTATGTCAGCGTGTCAACCAGTTGATACACCAGTAGAAGAAGGTCTAAAATTGTGTGTTGAATCCAACCAGGTACCAGTTAACAAGGAAAGATACCAAAGACTTGTTGGGAGGTTGATGTATTTATCTCATACTAGACCAGATTTGGCTTATGCTTTAAGTATTGTCAGCCAATTTATGCATAATCCTGGAGAGCAACATATGAATGCAGTTACTCGCATTTTGAGATATTTAAAGTCTGCTCCTGGAAAAGGAGTATTGTTCACCAAAAACACAAACTATCAGAGCATAGAAGCATATACTGATGCTGATTGGGCTGGTAATAAAGATGACAGACGATCTACTTCTGGCTACTTCACCTTTGTAGGAGGTAATCTTGTGACATGGAGAAGCAAGAAACAAAATGTTGTAGCTCGCTCAAGTGCAGAAGCTGAATTTAGAGGTTTAGCAAATGTAGTTTGTGAGACACTATGGCTAAGACTACTCTTACAAGATTTGGGTTTGCCTACTGAACAACCTATCCAAATATTTTGTGACAATAAAGCAGCATGTGATATTGCACATAATCCAGTTCAACATGACCGTACAAAGCACGTTGAGGTAGACAGATTTTTTATCAAGGAAAAGTTGGATGGAAAGATTGTTGAATTACCAAAGATTCGTTCAGAAGATCAGTTAGCTGACATTCTCACCAAAGCAGTCTCAAATCGAGTGTTCTTAAAGTTTTTAGACAAGTTGGGTATGTGGGACATGTATGCACCAACTTGAGGGGGAGTGTTGAGATTCATTTTGAAATAGGAAAGTACTTAAAATGTTAATATGGTAAAGATCATTCTCAATATGGTGGAAATCATTGTATTTAATTATTATCCTTTTCTGTCGTTTTATTTCTATTATAAATTCATGTAATCTGTACAAAGCAAATCAATCAATTGAAATATTTAAACCAAATATTGTATTTTTCTTTTCTACAATAAAGGATTGGATTACAGAGCCGTATACTATAAGCTGTACTTCTAAAATTCTTAAATAACCTTTATTCAAGCAAGCAGCACCAACTAGCTTATACGCATGCATAGTGCACAAAAAGTCATCATAGGAATGCAAATTTTTGTTATTATTATTATTCGTATACTATAAACTGTACTTCTAAAATTCTTAAATAATCTTTATTCAAGCAAGCAGCACCAACTAGCTTATACAGTAGTATTTTGTTATTATTATTATTATTATTATTTTGTCAAATTACCACAAACTCTGTGTCTAAGACAAACACAGTAGTAAAAAAATCTTTTTGCAAAATAATATGTCAATCCATGCATCCAAGAATTACCACTCCATTACTGGTTGGATCATCGCTCATTCTGTAACTTCCAACGTTAAGGTTCTTCATCTTCTTCTTCTTCATCTACTAAGATGATTGCTTAAAAGGAACTGCCCCTCTCATTCTCAACATACAAGATCTAATTTATCATTCAGTCAAGCTTTGCTCATTAGGTAAATAAAAGTCGTAGAATTATTGATTGATTCTGAAAATACTATGCAGAAAAGTAAAGGAGGAAAAATAGGCGCTATTTTTAACATATTAATTTATAACTCCAAATTCTCACTGACCTGTATCAACTAATTAATCAGCACCCAAAGCCTCACCTGTGTCTCTATAAGAACAAACTTCATTCTGTAAACTTTCCGATCTGTCTTTCTTTTGGGAGTTACATGTTTAGAGTTCAAATGATGCAAGTACAATCTGGAGGTAGATACATAATAATAGTTCTTGTTTCACAGAGTTGGCCTTGGAAATGCTTGTGGAGGCAAAATATACAGTGTAGTATATTTTCGTTTCTGGAAAGTAAATATAATTTCATAAATGTATTCGTATTTGTTTCTAATTTATTGGGCTTCTGAGAGAATGCCAAATCTTTTCTTAAGTTTCTATTTTTAATGGCAGTACGTACGTGAATCTGAATAATTGCCGTGAATCATATTTTAATTAATTGATGTTCATGTAGATAGCATTGTAGAATAAGCTAATTTGCTTCAATTTCAGGACACGCAAAGCATCCTATAAACTTTCAGGTAAAAGTCATTACCAATTTATTGCTATTTGCTATTGTTTTGTTGTTTTTATTGAGTAACTTATTTTTGACCAAGCATGAAATTAACTCTTTATTATGGGTCTGAAATCATATTTTGAAAATTGTATAATTTATGATAATTGTGAAATAGGTCTATTTGGATTTTTATTTTTCAATGTATTGTCCCCCACTGATATATACAAATAAAACAAAGATTGGAGGCCTAATTGTAAAAGTAGGGAACATATAGCATAAACCAGAACATGGATGCAATACTCATTTGTATTACCATTCTCAGAGAAAACGAAGACAGGAGGTGGCATAGAGGTTTAACAAACCTCCTAATGAAGGG
Organism: Elaeagnus macrophylla; assembly: GCA_029378325.1. NCBI lineage: Eukaryota > Viridiplantae > Streptophyta > Magnoliopsida > Rosales > Elaeagnaceae > Elaeagnus > Elaeagnus macrophylla. Next base: position 26,056,710 of record CM055646.1, on the reverse strand, counting down.
AACGAAAGCCGACGGAGAAAGTTCAGTCAGTTTTTTAATTCCTTTAATAAATTTATTAAAGTATTAGTTTTTTTTTTTTTTATAGAGAAATTACTAAAAATAACACCCCTAAAATTTATAGTAATAAAATTAGCACTTTAAATAATATTGAATGTTCAATTTGAATGTAAAATATTAAACGTTTAATATTTAACGGGTCTAAATTATCGTCGTTCAATTAGAATTGAACAAGTGTTCAAAAAAAAATGACATATTAATCATTTTTTTTAATTATAAAAATATAAATTTAAATAAAATGTACTAATTTTATTATTTTCTTTTTTTTATATTATTATTGAACTTTAATAACTTAAGTTTGCATTTAAAAAGTTGTGATATTAAATTTTTTATTATTTATATATATATATATATATATATATATATATGAGAGTTGTATAACTGTAAAGGTCATTTTCCTCGGATCTAAGTCTCAAAATTCGTCAATAAAAAGTGGTAAAAAATAATATGTATATTTATTTATTTATTTATTTATTAAAAAAAGAAGTAAATGTCAATTACTTATCTTTTTTCTTTAGAGGGATTGAGCATTTAATTTTAAAATTTAGTGTCAGAAGAATTCTCTAAAAACAATAATTTTTCTAAAAATTATTGTTCTATGTTATCAAATAGGTGGAGTAAAATTGACCGTAGACTTTGAACAAAAACAAAAAAAGAAAACAAATAGACCGTAGACTCCATGATTTGGATTGCATTTCTTATGGGCCTTATACGTATGCATGATTAAATAGTATTGGGCTAGAATCTTGAATTGGGCCCTGACGTTTAGAGTTTAAGCAGAGACTTTAGCTGGACTTTATCCTAATTTTTAGGCCTGTACTGATGACAGATCCCTATTTTGAGCAAGAACAGAGTTTTTTCCTTGGTTTGGTTTTGTTATGAAGAGTAAGAACTTATAGGTTAAGCCTCGGTAACTTCAACCAATGTGGCAATGTACTAGTTTTTTTCGCAAATAAAAAAGTGACAATATTTTCAAAGTCTAATTATTATTGCAATTGGAAAAAAGAAAACAATGATATTGCAAGAAAAATAGGGCTATATAGTAATTTAAGGGTAAATTTAGCTAGTATAATTATTAATTGTTTTAACAATAAATTTTCTTAGGCTACAAGTACATTAAAAACAAAGTAATAATATTGCCACAATTATTTTTATTATTATGACAACAAAATATATAAATTGTCTATTTTATCTTTATAATTAATTACACTTTAATATCATTAATATTGAATAAAATTATCATTAATAAAAATTATTATGGTAATAACAAATAAATTTGTGGCAATATCATTAAAAAAACGATATAATACGTTCCACTTACAAAATTAAAATTATGAATATTAATTTATAGGACTAAAAAAATTAAAAATAAGAAATGTAAGTTATATTGTTTTGTTTGATAGTTGTTATAAAATAAGAAGAATTAATTAATTATTTTTTTTTCGTGCATTCAAAATATCCTTCGTAGCAATAATAATAATTTAATTAATAATGAAGAGACTTTTTGATTTTAAAAAATAATATTATAATCATAGTTGGAGGAGGATAAGTATTCTTCAGTGAAGAATTCGTACTCATTCCCACAAATAAGTTGTTTTTATGGAACTATAATTCTTGATTTAAAACTTGCAAACAATACATAGAACTATTATTATGGATTATTTTGAGTGTTTTTGACGATAAAAATGATCTTTCTATCATAGAATATTAATATATATTTTTGCAAATAAAATTCACTTATTTTTCAACCTCCTAAGATGAATTTTGAATCAAAATTCACCCTTTCATCAAAATTAAATGGTAAACTGTTTACACAATATACCTATAACATTTACCATATTCATCCTTAAAACATATATCAAAATAAAATTGGATAACTCCTTGTTATGACCTAAACCATTGATGGCACCCCAACATTTGGATTGGTTTTTGGACAATAATATAGGTATTATGCTCAAGCAATGATACTTTAACTCAATAAATGATAATGATATAGCCAAATACGAAGCCAAAGTATTGAGATTTTGTTGAGCATTTTTAAAAATCACAGCGTTACATTTACGAACCATTCAAATTGCTTCAAAAGTTAGCTTAGAAACTTAGAATAAATTCAAAATTTGCTTTTCAATAATAAAAAATTAATTGGATGTAAGCATTTAGTCCCCCCAACCACGGAACTTCCATGGACGATTCAACTCACCTTTTCTTCAACCTCCCGAGATGAATTTTTTGTGTTTTGGCTAGAAGTTGAAGAAATGGTGAATTTTATTTGTAAAAAAAAATTAATATTATATGATAAAAAGACCATATTGACCTTCAAAATCATCCCAAAATTATTTATGATAACAATTATGTTAAAATTTGTATTAAATGTCTATTTTATGATAAAAATGAGATTAAAGTGTCTTTTTATTAAAAGGTACCAAATTGTACTTTATACTATCTCTGTGTTTTGGCTACTATCCAAGGAGAGAGTTCATGGTTTGATTCGTACTAATTTTTAGCAAACAAAATAATTAAATTGAACCATTTATATGATTGAAATTAAATTAAATCGGACTGTTTGTCTAATAAAATTATTGAAATTGAAAGGTCTAGTCTAATTCGGTTCGATTTAGTTAACGTTTTCTTATTGTTTTTAAAATTTAAATTTTTTGCCTCCAATTCATGTTAAAACTTGAAATTAATATAAGATTTTTTTTCAAATATAATTAAATTACTTTAAATATATTACAAATATAAATTACATAATATCTCACATAAACTAACAATTAAATTGATAAAATTTATAAAATGTAAATTCATCATAAACGACATGCAACTTAAAACTGCAAAAAAAAAAAAAAAAAAAGTTTATAAATGTAATATTTAATAATAAATAATTTAATATATTTTTAAAAATAAGATTTTTTATATATAATATATAACGGTACAGTCCGACTTGGATGATTAAAAAATTAAAAAAAATTGAACCAGATCGTTTGAGAAACTTTTTGAAAAAATATAAACCAAACCAAACCATTTTGACTTTCATAAATATTTAAATTGGTCTAATTTAATCTAATTTTGCAGTTTAATCTAATTTGATTCAATTCTTTAATACCTCTAGTTTAGAAAAAAAAAATTATATATATTAAAAAGTGACTACATTTTAAAAGAGATAGACTCAAATTCTCTAATCGCTTATCTTTTAAGATTCCACATTGTTTTTCTTTTCTACATTCAATCTTTAATTTTTAATGTGTTTTTATATTTTTTTTATTGTATTTATAATTTTTATACAATGTATTATAGAAAAAATTCTCGTTGCCCGAAGTATGAAGGAGCAGTTGTTGACGATATCGAACGTGGTTGAGTGGATTAAGTTAGGAAACAAACACAGAGTAGTGGAGCAAATGAGAACGATGGTAGAAAGACTAAATGGGTCAAATGTCGACATTTTGGGAGAGGATGAAAGAGAGATGCTGCTAATGACTTTTTGTGTGTGGTTAGTATTTTGATGTGATTAATTGTTGATAAATGACGAGACCGGTCAAAAACAGGAAAATATAAGTCAATATTTGTAGCTATGCATGATTGCAAATTCTTCGTAAATTTGATATTTTTTTATATAGAAAATTGCAAATTTTAAAGCCATAAATTTTTTAATTAAATCAATTAATCATTTAATGTCTTTTTTTTTTTTTGATAATTTCACTTAATGTCTTGATCTAAGAAAATTACGTTCAGATATTTCTCAAAGGTATAGATTTTGTTATTTTTGTTGTTTTTCAAGTGTTTTTATCCTCCTAATTAAGGTAATAAGCAACAGTGTTTGTTACTGTGGTAACATTTTAGCCCGGTTTTTCTATTTTATTCGAATGTATCATTTAATATAACACTAATAATCAAAATAAATTGAGTGAGTTTCAACATTGATAAAGTGGTTATGATTTGAATTAATTATTTATTAAATTTGATTACAATAACACATAAAGCAAAATCGGTGAATTAGGTTTTAATTTAAATGAAATGACTGTGCAATTCAAATCTATAATTTGATTAAGAAGAAAATAAGTCTCCTTACTATAAGATCGGAGAGGCAATTACTAATGAAGTTTACTTGTTACAATATATATATATATTTTTTCAGAACTAGTTTCAATTTATCGATGCCTAATTTTCTTAACATTGAAGAAAAAAGTAGTATTGATTTATTATTAAAAAAAGAAGGTAGTATTGACTTGTTTTATTTTATGTAATTTTCTTATTGAAAATAGTAGTATAATTACAATGTATACGGTATATTTCTATGGTATTATCTTCCATGTATGTTTAGATGGTTACTAATTAATATTTTTTTTTTATAGTATAACAAAATTAGATATAGTTTCGAACTGACTTAAATTGAGTCATGCGAGCTTTTTTTTTTTTTTTTTAATATTATTTGGTAGAAAGAACCTATACTAATATCATAAGAGAAAACCAAGTATATTACACTATACACTGCATAAAAAAAAATTTACCTTACATTTTAATCGATATTAATTCAAAGTCAAAGATGAGAGTCGGTCAAAAGTAGCTTGTTCTCTAATTCCTAAACTTTGAAAATTCCGACGGAAACTCCCGCTGCAAAAGTCCAAGAGGAATATGGAACGATAGGCAGCAGAAGAATGAAGGCACTACCTCGTTGATGATCGTCTGATTAAGCAGTAGCCTGAAAAGACTCTTGTGTTCTTCAATTTTCACTCAATCGATAATTGTTCATATTGTTATGACAAAATTGAGATCTTCATCTAGGGACAAAAAACAACCTTGTAATTAGTTCCAGATGGGCAAGTAAACGTACTGGTAGCGTCATCGAAGGGATAACTATAAGCATCTGGGCACAAACCCTTGAAAAACTTGGAATAAATCGTTGGCTCACACTTTCCAGATCTACAACAATACTGTTCATTTTCAAACACGGTACAAGGACTATTACAACCAGCTGGGTCTAACAACTCTTGGGGACACTGGTCGAGAATATCACCAACACATTTTATTCCTTTAGAGCACTCATTCGATGTGGAACTAAAATCCATAGGAACATTGAAGCCATTGACAAGTGAGATATCGAAGAAATCCAAGTTGCTGAATTGGTTTACTGCATACTCGGCAACGGTAATAGGTGGCTGCTTATAATTTTGACACCCTCCAATATTCTCGTCAGAAATGCACTTAGTTTGAGCCCAAATCTTAGCTATTTCTTTAACGCTACTTGGGTTGATGTCGAAGGTCCAGGTTTCGCCGTTGTCGAGTAAGGTATTACCTCCAGGATTGGCCATCGCCCAGAGTGTGAAGCTGCAGTTGTTTCGGATTTGGAATGTGGCCGCGTGGATCAGTGTGAAGGTGAAAGTGGTGCAAATCAAAAAGGAGATGACAAGGGCATTAGGATCAAAACTCGTCATTTTGGGCGTGGGAGATTGATTTACGTTGGCTTTTGATTATGTGAGGTTTATTAAGTTATAATTTTCTTCCTGAGGGATTTTTGGAAAATAATAACTTTTTTTTTCACGTATTATAATTTAATTAATTTTTAAAGTTATATGATTATTTATAATTTTATATTTAATTAATAATTAGTATATTATTTAATAAGACTGAGTCGTAGGCTTGATTAAATCAAATCAACATTTCGCAGCTGATTTCATTTGCAAAAAAGCATTATTATATATGAAAAAAATATTATAAATTATTTAATACATATAATAATTTAATTTAATTGATAGAAGTCTGAGCGTGGGCCGACTACTCTTTCGACTAATCAAGTCAACATTTCGCAGCTGATTTCAGTTGCAAAAAAGCATGGAAAGAATATTACAAACACATATTTGTCATAATTTTTTTAATATAATTTTGTAAATTTATTTATAATATCTAATTAAATTTTATTTATTTATAATATATCATAAATTTATAATATTTAAAGATTTTCTTGTAAAAATATTTGTTATTATAATTTAATATATAATCTAATTAACTTTTTATTATTAAAATATTCTATAATTACTTCTTCATTTTAAATCTTAATATTATATTTAATAAATAATTTACACATTATTAAATATATAATATAAATTAATACACGTAGCATTAATTTTTCATTTGTGTGGTAATATAAGTTATTTTTTGAAAAATTACCAAAAATAACATTCATAAAATTTATAATACTAAAACTAACACTCCAAAAAAACATTGAACATGCAATTTGAACGTGTAATATTGAACGTTTAATATTAAACGGGTCTAAATTACTGTCTTTTAATTCCAATTGAACGGATGTTCAAAAAATGATATATCAATCATTTTTTAAATGTGAAAATATAAGTTCGAATACAAAGGGTATTATTTTTTTTATCGCAAGTTTTAAGATGTGCTATTTTTGTTATTTTTTCTTTTTTTTTTTCATGTAAATTATAGGGGTTTGGTACTCTACTCTTACCTTTACAAAAGGTACACTTTAGTTCGTTTTCTTTTAAGTGGTACGCCTTAAGTCGTTTCACTTTTCAAAAAGTACTCTTAAGTCTAATTTCTAAAATACAATTAAATTTTTTGGTATGTGGTTATAATATAACTTTTTAAGAAAGTAATTTTAGAATTTCAGTAGTTTTATACTAAAATAATTTATTTAAAAAATCAATTTTTCATTAAAAAAAAGAACAAAAATTGTAAATATTTTTTAAAAAAATTGTTTAGTTTTTTATTTAATTTTTTTTCTGTCTCATGGTTTGATTTTAAAAAAAATTGAAATTTCAAAATTATTTTCTTAAAAAGTCACATGAGAACTATGTGCTAAAAAATTAAATTTTTTTTTGAGAAATTAGACTTAAGTATACTTTTTGCGAAGCCAAGGAACTTAAGGTGTACTACTTAAAGCCAAGGCCTTAGTAGCCAAGCGGCATTGTAACTACCAAAATAAGATGGAGCTCTCGAGTTCGAGACTTGAAAGTAGCAAAAAAAAAAAGGTGTACCTCTTAAAAGAAAATGGACTAAAATGTACCTTTTATAAAGGTAAGAGATTTGTGAACTACCAAACTTTAGGTCCCTTAACTTTTGAAAAGATACACTTAAGTTTAATTTTTAAAAAATAATTTAATTTTTAGATACATAATTCTCATGTGACTTTTTAAGAAGATAATTTTGAAATTTTAATATTTTTATACTAAAATAATTTATTTAAAAAATTAATTTTTCGTTAAAAAATGACAAAAATTGTAAATATTTTTGAAAAATTCAGTTTTTTATTTAATTTTTTTCTGTCTCATAGTTTGATTTTTTTTAGGAAAAAAATTAAAATTTTAAAATTATCCTCTTAAAAAGTCACATAAGAATCATGTGTCAAAAAATTGATTTTTTAAAAAAAATTAGATTTAAATATATTTTTTGAAAAATTAAAAAATTTAAAGTATGTCACTTAAAAAAAAATCTATTTTTTGTAAAGATAAAAAATTTGTAAAATATTAAATTCAAATGGGAAGTTTTTACGAAATTTTGATACAGAGGTTTGAGTCCGTGGGCTTGACTTGAAACAAGTCAACATTTCGTAGCTTCCTTAACTTGGAGAGGACAGTTTTGGAATATGCTCCATTTCATTTTTTACCAACCTCTTTTTATATATATATATATACACTAAAACATTTAAATATATAGATTATATTTATAAATTTATAATAATAAAAAAATAAAAATGTATAAGACCAAAATTAATAAAAAAAAATTATGTTCAATTATAAGAAATAACATCTTTTATAAGTAAAATTTTATTTTTAATCTTTTAGAAAAAAATGTATATTTATTTTTCTTATGAGATAAATAAATATATATTTTTTAATATATAAAAAAATATAAATATATTTTTTTATTGAGAAAGATTAAAATTAAATAATTGAGTCATTTATGTATCATAAGGATAAAAATATCATCTTTAACACAACCCATAAACTAACAAACTGTAGATAGCTTCAAAAGATTTGAAATTTGAGTCACATCTATAAATATATAAATAGTATAATTATTTTAAAAAAATAAATATTAGGAACTTAGAGATCTATCTTAAAAGTTTAATCAATTAGATAAAATGAAAGTTTTTATTTATCTCGTAAGAAAAATAAAGGTTATCTGAAGAACTTTACATGGATCTCCCACCAGGGAGTATGATATCAGAAATTTATAATGAAAAAATGTGCATATTAAAAAAATCACTGTATGGATTAAAACAATCTCCAAGAACATGGTTTGGCAGATTCACAAAGTCTATGAAAGAATTTGGCTATCAGCAAAGCAATTTAGAGCATACTTTATTTCTAAAGAAACAACATAGTAAGATCACTATACTTATTGTATATGTGGATGATATGATCTTAACATAAAATGATCCTGAAGAAAGAAAAGTTCTTTAAAGTTATTTGTCTAAAGAATTTGAAATGAAAGACCTTGAGTTCTTAAAGTATTTTCTTGGAATTGAGGTTTCTCGATCAAAGTATGGAATCTTTTTATCTCAAAGAAAATATGCCTTGGATCTACTACAAGAGACTGATATGTCAGCATGTCAACCAGTTGATACATAAATAAAGAAGGTCTAAAATTATGTATTGAATCCAACCAGGTACCAGTTGACAAAGAAAGATACCAAAGACTTGTAGAGAGGTTGATGTACTTATCTTATACTATACCAGATTTGGTCTATGCTTTAAGTATTATCAGTCAACTTATGCATAATCCTAGAGAACAACATATGAATGCAGTTATTAGCATTTTAAGATATCTAAAGTCTGCTCCTGGAAAAGGAGTATTATTCACCAAAGACACAAACTATCAAAGTATAGAAGCATATACTGATGCTGATTATGCTGGTGATAAGGGTGACAGGCGATCTACTTCGGGCTACTTCACCTTTGTAAAAGGTAATCTTGTGACATGGAGAAGCAAGAAACAAAATGTTATAGCTTGCTCAAATGCAGAAGCTGAATTTAGAGGTTTAACAAATGTACTTTGTGAGACATTATAACTAAGACTTCTCTTACAAGATTTGGGTTTGCCTTCTGAACAAACTGTCTAAATATTTTGTGATAATAAAGCAGCGTGTGATATTGCATATAATCCAATTCAACATAACCGTACAAAGCACGTCGAGGTAGACAAATTTTTTATCAAGGAAAAGTTGGATGAAAAGATTGTGAAATTATCAAAGATTCATTCAGAAAATCAATTAACTGACAGTCTCAAATCGAGTGTTCTTAAAGTTTTTAGATAAGTTGGACATGTAAGATATATATGCACAAACTTGAGGGGGAGTGTTGAGATAAATAGAAAAGTTATAAATATTTAAGGCAAAATAGGAAAATAAATCAAAACCTAATATGGTAGTAATATCGTATTAAATTAATATCTTTTTGTTAGCTTTCTTATTTCTAATATAAATACATGTATTTTGTATGAATTAGATATCAAAAAATATACAAATATGTATTTTGTATAAATTAGATATCAAAAAATATACAAATATTTTGCTCATATCATTTTAACATTCTCAACATACAAGATAGATCTAATTTATCATTCAGTCAAACTTTGCTCATTAGGTAAATAAAAGTCGTAGAATTATTGATTGATTATGAAAATACTATGCAGAAAAGTAAAAGGAGGAAAAATAGGCGCGATTTTTACCATATTAATTCATAACTCCAAATTCTCACGGACCTGTGTCAACTAATTAATCAACACCCAAAGCCTCACCTGTCTCTCTATAAGAACAAACTTCATTCTGTAAACTTTCCGATCTCTGTCTTTCTTTTGGGAGTTAAATGTTTAGAGTTCAAATGATGCAAGTATAACGAGTATACGAAACACAACAATTAACAGAAGAAAAGAGAGAACTAAGAGAACAGAAAACTGATTGTATTAACTTGTTGCAGAAGAAGATTACATGTGATAAACACAATTTTGACCTATATTTTGTTACGTTTTTAAGCATTCATTTTATGTTTTATTTTATTATTTTATCCAAAATAAATATATTTTGATCATTTTTAAGTTTATAATTATTTGGGAAGAATTTACAATTTTTTGAAATTTTTCTGAAACTTTTATGAATTTAATTGAACTTGTGGAGGTATACAGAAATAAATGTGAATGTACTTAGAAATGTGGATTTATATAGAAGAACAGTGGATGTACTTAGTAAAGCCCAGTCAAAGTCAAATGACACGTCATCATCCACGTCAGCGAACACTCATCGTTGACCATCCAATCACCGCGTGCCACGTGGAAGACAACTAGCACCCACTCGGACCGACACTGGGCACCACTCGGACCAATCAGAGCGCGCCACGCGGAACACTACGAATCACCAGCCGACACGCCAGCGTGGGACGCGCAGACCAACGAATCACAGAGTGACACGTGGAAAGCGCTTTGACCAGTCTGACGCGCCAGCTCTTGCCGCGCCGCCCGCCAATCAGCTCTTGCTGCGTGGGTCACTCTCTGTTTACTGGCCAATCACACGCTGACACGTGCCACGCACTCTGAATTTTAATTGCTATAAATAGGGGCGTCCGGAGAGTTTCTAAGGGAGAGAAAATTCACACCATTTTCACAAGGAGTTTCTCCTCAGTTTTTCTTAATTTTTCTTTGTTTAATTTTTAGTTTTCTCTTCTTCTATTTTATTTCTGTATCTGTTATATTTTATTTTTGCAGTATAATTTTACGATATTTTAGAGAAAGAAATATTATTTTCCTGTATAATATTTTCTTCTCTATAATTGAAATATTATTACTGTATTTGTTATGCCTTTAGTAATTAAATTTACGATAGTAAATTTAATTATGTTTGGCTAAGTTTTTATATGGGATTTTAGTATTGCTTCCAATGATTGGAAGAACAATTTTGTAATTCAATAATATTTAAGTTTTGGATTTATTTCTTGTTCATGTTCTTATTATTTTCTGATTGTGAATTAATGGTGGACCAAACCTTAGTTTGTAGTTAGAAAGAATATTTTAGAATTAGGCATTAGAAACGTCATCTTTGCTTAATTGTGCATTATGAACAAAAGCCTAAATTGATTGCATTGATTTGTGTTAGTTTAGGTGGTTAGAATTATTTCCTTGAGCTAATTTCGATTGATTAGTTAATGATCCGGATCAAAGACGTTAATTAGTTGATCGTAGTGAAAATTGCCATTGATTTGGGATTTTCTAGGTTTAATGGAAAAATCATTAAATCCAACTTTTAATTCAATGCTTAATTTGTTTTTGCCATGAATGGATAGCGAACTAAAATTCTCATTTACATCCATCATCCCCACTTTGGTTGTGATTACTTTTATTTGCATTTTTTTAGTTATATAATTAATTTAGGAATTTACAGTCTGTTCTACAACCCGACAATTGTTAGAATGTTTAGGATTGTTTGTTCGACTGAATAAGAAAATAAATAATGTTTTAAAACCACCGCAATTCCTTGAGAGACGATCTTGGGAGTATACTTATCACTCATTACAAGTGATTCGTGCACTTGCGAGCTTTTTTATAAAATACAAAATTTGACTATCAAGTTTATGTGCATCAACATGCACGTACATAGAGTTGTTATTTATAACAACCTATTGGCTAGATGAATACAAGCACGTGTTGGTTGTTGGTTCTGTTATGCTATTTATAAAATGCCAACTAACTAACAGCATTGCAACACTTATATCCAATATCCCCCCTCAAACTAATGGTAAAGGAACTACCATGAGTTTGGGTCTAAGAGACAAAAACACAGAAGAAGAAAGAGGCTTTGTAAGAGGATCAACAATTTGCTCAGAGCTAGAAACATGATCAACATGAAGAGCACCTTGAGTAACTTGATCTCTTAAGAAGTGGTGATCAATTTCGATATGTTTGGTACGAGCATGAAACACGGGATTGTGAGAGAGAGCTTGAGCACCAATATTATCTGTAAGTAAAGTAGGAGGCTCGGTTAAAACAACATGAAGATCAGCTAGTAACAACTTGAGCCATATCAATTCAGCACTGGCAAAAGCCATAGCTCTATACTCGCTTTCAGTACTGCTCCTGGAAACGATCTTCTGTTTGGTACTCTTCCAGGACACTAAGGAATCACCAAGGAAAACACAATAGGCACTGGTGCTTCTCCTATCATCTGGGCAACTACCCCAGTCAGCATCACAATAGGCTAACAAATCACATTTGTCAGATTTGGGGATTACAAGAGCAAAATTAGCACTACCCTTAAGATACCTCAATACCCTTTTGACAGCCAACCAATGACAATCAGTAGGAGAAGCCATAAACTGACACAACTTGTTAACTGAGAATGAAATATCAGGACGAGTGAGTGTCAAATACTGAAGGGAGCCAACAACTTTCCTATACTCAGTTGGATCGGCAAGTGGTGCACCATCAGCCTTACTCAAAGGTTTGCCAGCACACATGGGTGTAACAGAAGCTTTGGAGTCTGCCAAACCTGTAGCATGAAGCAAATCAAGCACATATTTCCTTTGAGAAAGGTAAAGGCAAGTATTGTCATACACAACCTCAACTCCCAAAAAATATTGCAGTAAACCCAAATCCTTGAGTGCAAATTTAACATCCAAGGCTTTAACTAGAGCATCAATGTGTGAGACAGAAGAACCAGTTATAAGAATATCATCCACATATACAAGAACAAAGAGAGTATAATCCTGGGCATGCTGAAGAAACAAAGAGCAATCAGCCTTACTATTAGTGAAACCCATACTTAACAGAGCTTGGCTGAGTTTGGAATACCATGCACGGGGAGCTTGCTTCAAGCCATATAGTGTCTTCTTAAGTTTACAAACCAATGACTTATCTGGAGCTTCAAACCCTGGTGGCTGAGACATATACACATCTTCTACTAAATCGCCATGCAAGAAGGCATTATTAACATCAACTTGACGAATACTCCACCCTTTGTTGACAGCAAGAGATAAAACAACTCTAACAGTGGTTGTTTTAACCACAGGACTGAAAGTATCCAAATAATCAATCCCATATTCTTGCAAGAAGCCACGAGCCACAAGACGAGCCTTATATTTATCAAGACATCCATTGGCCATAAGTTTAACTCTAAAAATCCACTTACATGAAATAGGAGAATGACCAACAGGCAGCTCAACAAGATCCCATGTGTCATTATTTAATAAGGCATTAACCTCATTTTGCATAGCTTCCTTCCATTCAGGAAGTTTTAGTGCTTCTCTCCAATTTCGTGGTTCTGGAAGCAAACTTGGAGAAGAAATAGATGCAGTTAAAACTTTTGGCTTGAAAACACCTGCCTTAGACCGAGTGGTCATGGGATGCATATTTATGTTAGTAGATGATATAGGTAAATGAACTTTCAAATTGAGATCATTGCTAACGCAAGGGGGTATATTAATAATAGGCTCAGTTAAGACACACAATTCATTTCCCACTGGCACTATGTCAGAGGCATTAGAGGAAAGACTATACTCAGTTAATGCATTGGAAGGCTGAGATGAAGAAGAGCTTACAGACAAAGGTAACAGTGGACTAGGGGACTGAGTAGACTGTACTGGTGTCATAGAAGGCTGATCACTAGAAGGAGAGAAATGCGTGCCAGGCTGGTGAGACTGTGTACCAACAGACAAAGAAGAAGCAGACTGTGAAGCAAAGTCAGAAGTGGCGCGGGGTAATTGCTCTGCGAAAGGAACAACACCAGGCACAGTAATAGAGGATGACAATGACTGATCAGCACGTTGTTCTGGCAAAGACTCAGTGGCAAATGGAAAGCAACTTTCATGAAAAACAACATCACGATTCACAAAAATTTTACCACTATTCTTATCTAAACACAGATATCCTCGTTGATTCATTCCATAACCAAGAAAAATGCATTCAACTGATCTTGGCTCAAGCTTATGATGATTATACGAACGAGTGCAAGGGAAGCATTGACAGCCAAATACTTTAATCAAACTGTAATCTGGAACTTTACCAAACAACAACTCATAAGGACACATACCAGATAAAACCTTGGTAGGTAATCTATTGAGAAGAAAAGCTGCAGTACTCATAGCATAGGGCCAATATTCCATAGGCATGTGAGCTGTATACAATAAGGCTAAACCTCTTTCAACAATACGTCGATGTCTACACTCCACAACAACATTTTGCGCAGAGGTGTGTGGGCAGGTCATACGATGAATAACACCTTGTTTTGCCAATTGAGAGACAAGTGGTTTAAACTCACAACCTCCATCAGTCTGGATAGACTTAATCTTAGTATTAAATTATCTTTCAATCATGCACTGAAATTGAACAAAAGCAGCAGTAGTTTGATCCTTGGAATGCAAAAGAAAAATCCAAGTGTAACGAGTAAAATCATCCACAATTGAAAGAAAGTATCTAACATTTGTATTGATTGCACGTGGAGCAGTCCACAAATCCAAATACAGTAATTCAAAAGCAATTTTCAATCTCTTATGAGACTTAGAGAAAGGCAATTTGTGAGACTTAGCTAATGGACAAACATTACAAAAAGAACTGTTATCAGAAGACATATTACTAACATGAGAACCAGTGACATATTTCTTTAAGGCATGCTTAACTGTTGGAAAAGATGGATGAGCCAAACGTTCATGCCATCATTGTAAACTGGTGTGAAACAGGCTAGAGTTACCAAGATCACTCTCTTGTGTAATCTGATATTGATCAACAACAGAAGATGGAATCTTATAAAGTCCATGCACACTGGGACCTTGAATCTTGATTTGCTTGGTTTTGAGATCCTTAATAGAAAAACCAGACGAATCAAATTTAACAGAAACCTGATTATCTTTACAAAGCCTATTGACAGAAACTAATTTAGCAGTTGCAGCAGGTGTATGTAAGACATTCTTAAGTGTTAAAACACAATCATTATTATTAAGAGAGTGTAACACAGTATTACCAATATTAAGAATTGGAAGTTTAACTCCATTACCTATCACAACACCCTCATTGATAGAATAGGGAGCTGAAGTAATCAAATTGTCATCAGAATCTGTCACATGATGACTTGCACCTGTGTCAAGTATCCAAGATGACTTATCACTCTTAGTAGAACTAGTGCTGTCAACACTACAATCAGCAGTTAAGGCCGTGGGAGTAATATTTCCAAGAAGTAAATCTCGTAACACAAAACAAGACTGCGCACTGTGACCCAGCTTATCACATATTTGACATATGGGTTTATCACCAACCAGTTTCTTGAATCCATTTCTTGAGAAATTTTTAGCATTAGACTGGCTAGATTGCAAAAACTGTTTTAGATTCAAACGAAAACCTTGATCAGCACTCTTATTTCCATGACTTTTAAAACCAGGATTGTTATGCACTTTCTTATGAGTGAACGAAGCCACATTAGCCATATAAACTTCACTATTGCCACAATTCGACTGTTTCTGCAAGCTGCGTTCAAAACCTTCAAGAAGACTATGCAAAGTGTTGATAGAAGGTGGAACCTCTCTCATATTCATGTTAGAAACAAATGAGAAATATCTGGGACCCAATCCTTCAAGAACATAATGAATCAAATCTTTCTCAGACATAGGACTACCAACAGAAGCAAGATGGCCAAAGAGAGTCTTGGCTTTAATCATATACTGTGAAACAGTCATATTATCTTTACATAGGGTGCGAACTTGATCACGCAAATCCATAATCTTGGACTGTACATTAGCCGAATAACATTCTTCTAGAGCAATCCATTGTTGCCAAGCAGTCATACCACTGCTTAGATACCCAAGCATGTAGATAGCAACCGAGCCATAAATCCAACCCTTTACTATAGAGTTTAGTCGATTCCAGTTCAGAAAAGTTGGATTAGGATTTACCGAAGAAGCAAGAAACTTGGAAGGACACACCAAAGAACCATCAATTATACCCTCAAGCCCATAGGCAGTAACATATGTAAGAATTTGATCCTTCCAAATTAGGTAATTGTTGTCATCCAATTTGACAGATAAGGAGACATTCATTGGAGGTGACGAGGATAAACTTTGTGATAGCTGATCAATTAAACTGTTATTTGTGATAAAATCTTGAGGAACAGCATGAAATCTTGATGGATTTACATCATTCGCAGCAGATGAAACACCACAACCAGGAGGTATTTTTTATGTTGGACATACACCAGGTGAACTGTTCATAGCATCTTTGTAAGTCTGACTATAATTTGCCATTGTTGAGTTCTTGAAACTCTTGGCTCTGATACCATACGAAACACAACAATTAACAGAAGAAAAGAGAGAACTAAGAGAACAGAAAACTGATTGTATTAACTTGTTGCAGAAGAAGATTACATGCACGTACATAGAGTTGTTATTTATAACAACCTATTGGCTAGATGAATACAAGCACGTGTTGGTTGTTGGTTCTGTTATGCTATTTATAAAATGCCAACTAACTAACAGCATTGCAACACTTATATCCAATAGAGTACAATCTGGAGGTAGATACATAATAATAGCTCTTGTTTCATAAATGTATTCGTATTTGTTTCTAATTTAGTGGGCTTCTGAGAGAATGCCGAATCTTTTCTTAAGTTTCCGTTTTTAATGGCAGTACGTACGTGAATCTGATTAATTGCTGTGAATCATTGTTGTTCATGTAGATAGCATTGGAGAATAAGCTAATTTTGCTTCAATTTTAGGACACGCAAAGCATCCTATAAACATTCAGGTAAAAGTTATTACCAATTTATTGCTATTTGCTATTGTTTTCTTGTTTTTATTGAGTAACTTATTTTTGACCAAGCATGAAATTAACTCTTTATTATGAGTCTGAAATCATATTTTGAAAATTGTATAATTTATGATAATTGTGAAATAGGTTGAAAGTTTTTGGTTACGGATCAAATATACTTAGAGGGGGTGAATAGATTATTTTCAATTTTAACAAATATTAATTATGTAACCTAATCACAACGGTCAGACATGCAATCGCGTGTAAAGATAAAATGCAGAATAAAAAATAACACATGATATTTTTAGGTGGAAACAACCTATGTCACTCCAATGGTCTAAGAGGAAAACGACCGGTCCACCAGACCACCTAACTATCCACTATGAAAATCAATGTTCAATTACAACATAGGTCCTAGAACTACCCTTCACAAATAGATCCCCCAT
This sequence comes from Elaeagnus macrophylla, assembly GCA_029378325.1. Taxonomy (NCBI): domain Eukaryota; kingdom Viridiplantae; phylum Streptophyta; class Magnoliopsida; order Rosales; family Elaeagnaceae; genus Elaeagnus; species Elaeagnus macrophylla. The sequence continues at coordinate 26,039,473 of CM055646.1, read as the reverse complement.
TTCTGTAATTTACTTACGAGCTGCCGCTCCTTTCATAGCCTCCACAAGCTAGGTGTCTGGATCCGGACCAACGTTCCGATTTACTTGAGTCCCACAAGATCAATCGAACCCGTCAACTTCTGTAATTTCGAGTCATACGAAATACCGAACACGTCACCACAGTACCTAAAACGTTAGCATAAATAGCACAAGTGCAAAGTGTGTCCTAGAACAAATTCAACAATGAAAAACCTCAACAAGCAGATTCAATATCATATAACGTAAAAAATAAATCAGCTAGTAAACTCTAGAACGATCATGCAAATCTAAATATCATGAAAAATAATTAGGCACGTGAATTATTTAAACATAACCACACAATATGTTTGAACAATTAAAATAAGAAAGTGCCTAAGATTAATAGATGAAGAGAATAAGATTTTTTTTTGAAAGCATCAACAGATGTAGAAAATATTATTTCGGTGTGGATTAAATATTTTGCACAAATAAGCGTTGCTTATATAAAGTCCAATTTGACTTGAAATAGGATTAATAATAGAGTACAACTCTACTCATATCAGGATTTAGCTTTCACAACAATTTTACTCATGTTAGGATTTTGCTTTCACAACAATTCTACTCAAACAAGGACTCTATTTTTACAACAATTCTATTCACAATAATTCTACTCATATAAAGATTCTACTTTCACAACAATTCTATTCATATTAGGATTTTCTTTCACAACAATTCTACTCATGTTAGGATTTTGCTTTCACAACAATTCTACTCAAACAAGGACTCTACTTTCACAACAATTTTACTCATATAAGGATTTACTTTCACAACAATTATATTAACAACAATTCTACTCATATAAGGATTCTACTTTCACAACAATTCTATTTATACTAAGTGTAGTGCTTAATTATGTGAGGATGTATGCATGAGAGAATATTTTAACTGTCATATGGGCATTGCAAGTTTGGTAATTGCATCATCATGTATCATCTAATTAAACGGTGGACGCTTATGTTAAATTATAATCAAACATTTTGTCCATGCTAAATTACAATCAAACATTTTGTCCATGAAAATTGCCAATACTCATAAACCTTACATAGATATATTTGGATTTTTATTTTTCAATATATTGTCCCCCACTGATATATACAAATAAAACAAAGATTGGAGGCCTAATTGTAAAAGTAGGGAACATATAGCAAAAACCAGAACATGGTGGCAAAGAGGTTTAACAAACCTCCTAATGAAGGGAACGAAAGCCGACGGAGAAAGTTCAGTCAGCTTTTTAATTCTTTTAAGAAATTTATTAAAGTATTAGCTTTTTTTATAGGAAATTTATAAAAAATAACACCTCTAAAATTTATAGTAATAAAATTAGCACTGTTTAATTTGAATATAAAATATTGAACGTTTAATATTAAACGGGTCTAAATTATCGTCGTTTAATTTTAATTAAATGAGTGTTAAAAAAAATGACATATTAATATTTTTTTTAATTATAAAAATATAAATTTAAATAAGTGCTATTTTTATTATTTTTTTTAATATTATTATTGAACTTTTTCGTAATAATTTAATAACTTAAGTTTGCATTTAAAAAGTTGTGATATTAAATTTTTTATTATATATATATATTATATATATATATATGAGAGTTGTATAACTGTAAAGGTCATTTTCCTCCAATCTAAGTCTCAAAATTCGTCAATAAAAAGTGGTAAAAAATAATATGTATATTTATTTATTTATTAAAAAAAGAAGGAAATGCCAATTACTTTTCTTTTTTCATCAAAATTCAAATGCGAATTACATGTCATTCCCTGTTACGTAGTCTTATTTCATCACTATTAGCTGTCTTCTAGAATAAATTCCATGACTCCATCTTTTGGTCCCCTTCCATCAAATTTTTTTTTTCCCAGCTTTGAGGTCGTACAATAATACATCAATTGATTACCCTACTTTACTTATTACCATTTAAAATTTACAAGTTTTTTACGATCCCTTCATTACGTATCCCTTGTCTAATCTGTTAGATAAAATAGCATTCTTTAAAATTTTTAATAATAAAATTAATATTTTTATAATTAAAAAATGACTAATATGTCATTTTTTTTTAAACATTGATCCAATTAAAATTAAACGACGATAATTTAGACTCGTTTAATATTGAACGTTCAATATTTTACGTTCAAATTGAATATTGAACGTTCAATATTATTGAGGTGTTAGTTTTGTTACTATAAATTTTAGGGGTGCTATTTTTAATAATTTCTCAAATAAAATTGATTTTAAAGAAAAAAAAGTAAGTACAAAATCTAAAATAAAAAAGATTAATTGAATTGATAAAATGAAAAAGATAAGAATGCAAATCTAACGCGTAATCTCTATAAAAAAATTTATGAGGAAGAAGTGGTCAAAAGAAAGCAAAATGGTCAGTTTTTAAGTAGAGATCAAAGAGAGAGGAACTCACGTAAATAAATATTATAATAATATTAAAATATATAAATTTATATACATATACTACGTTATATGATAATATAATTTTAAAATAAAAGAAATTATTCATTTTTCAAATTTTTTACATCATATAACGCCATAAATTATTAATTATAAATATATATACAAATGCAATTAATCTATTTAACATTACTCATTTACTAAAATACAACAAACTTGATACCATAAAATAATGGAAAAGCAAGCCAACTTGTTTATGGTTAGTATTTTTTGAATACTTATATTTTGATAAAAATATTAAAAATTAATCATATTTTTAAATAATTTCATATTAGTATTTATGATATTTAAAAAGTTTTATTTTAATCATTTTTAATAATACCGGCCAAAAAAAAAAAATGAAATGTGAGCAAATAGGTAGAGATAAAATGATCAATTTATGACTTTTCTTTAATTCCTAAAGCCTTCTCCAGCAACTTCATTGCCATTTTTGTGCTCATTCTCATCGCTATTTTGATTTTGTAATTATTAGGCTAACAATTACTAGATTGATTATAAAGCTAGGACTAGGACTTGATCAAAACTCTTAAACAAATGAAGACTTTTTTGCCTTTACATTTGAGTAAAGCCTTCTTGCTAAAGCTAATAAAAGTGTGATTTTGCCAGAGGACCCAAGAACAATGTCATTCTAACAAAACGAAAAAAAAACATATGAGAAGCCATCATTTATTAATAGAAAAATGTCATTTATATCCAAATAATTCAATAAAAAAACATAAAAAAAAATGCATAAATTCAACATTATTCTTACCTCAACCAATTTAATAGAAGAGTGAAAAAGTATAGGCAAAGTTGTGCTTCCCACATATGTCTCTACATTAAGATGCTCAAAACGCAATTCAATTGTTAGTAATTTAATTCTAATTCTGAAATTTTTTTCAATACTTTTCAAAACCCATCAAAGAAAATTAAAACAAAATACCAAAGATTTTTCCTTTTTTGGTAAAAAACAGGGTTATTTCCCTATTTGCAAATTGCAATAGGAAAGACAAAGCAAAACAGGAGAAAAAATATATACCTAGAGGAGGCTCTAATTAGAGAAGAAATAAAAAAAAAAAATCAGAAATTAACCATTTTGCCCTTGTTCATTATTTTTAATATTTTTATAAAAAATATATATGAATATTACGAAAGTACCATCCCCAACTTGCTCGCCAATAAACCAATTAATCCAAATTCGCTTACAGGTTCGCTTATCACACCCCACTCTCTCTGTTTTTTTTTTAATTTTGCATTACTTTCCGAATTTCCAAACAGCCTCCTCCTTGTTTGTTCTTAGTCTCTCCTATTATTTCTCTTCCTCATTCTTTCTCGATCTTTCTTTGGTTTCTCGTTCTCTTTATTTCTCTGCACTTCAGTCGCTCTAGAGTCCCTGGAAATGGGGTCTGAGGAGCAGGCGATTCTTGTGACTGGTGGAGCTGGTTTTATCGGCAGTCATACGGTGGTTCAGCTTCTACAGGAGGGCTTTAGGGTTTCTATTATTGATAACCTTGACAATTCCGTAATTGAGGCTGTTGATCGGGTCAAGGAATTGGTTGGACCTCAGCTTTCTAGGAAGCTGCAATTCCATCTGGTATGTTGTTCGATCCCTTTTTGCTTTGTTGGTGCTTTTTTTCTTACTATGTATGCGTTCCAAGCAATTCAGAGGATAGATTTTAGATTCTCTGAGAAACATTAATGTCATGAAATAAGAAGCATTTCAGTTGTCTCCAGGACTTAATTGGACAATTATGATTAATTGAAGAAGTCTTGGTTTTGGAATCTGTTTTTTGTTTGTTATGCTTTTCGGAAGCTGCTGTTGACTAGATAAATTTTGCATTGAGATTTTGCGTTCATTATATGAATTCAATGGCTCGGTTATGTTACAGGGTGATCTTAGGAATAAGGACGATTTGGAAAATCTTTTTTCTGAGAATAGGTATTTTGATTTTCTCTCTCGCATTTCTGGCTTAAATTCGATTTGCATTGTTCTTTTTTTTTAATTTTGAGGTATTAACTTCTGTGTATAACTTTGTTTGTGTTTGTTAGATTTGAGGCTGTAATTCATTTTGCTGGCCTGAAGGCTGTAGGCGAAAGTGTCGCACATCCTATGCGTTACTTCGACAACAATTTGATAGGCACTATCAACCTTTATGAGGTCATGTCGAAATACAATTGTAAAAAGGTAACTTCTTGGATATAACTTATTGAGCAGGACTTCATTTATTGCCAAAGATAGAACTAGTGCATTTGTTCAATAGCATAAAGGAAAAAAGAAAAACTAGTGCATCTGTTATTTCCATCGCTAATTGTAACTTTTCGAGAAGTTGATGATTTTATGTGACGTGTTAATTTCTTTGTTCCATGATATGACTAGCTGTTGTATCTTTCCTTCATTAATATATTTTCATGCTTTGCCTTATGCTTACATTATTAACAATGCTTTATGGTTCTCTAGATGGTTTTCTCATCATCTGCTACTGTCTATGGTCAACCTGAAAAGATACCATGTGTGGAGGATTTTCCACTGGTTGCTCTGAATCCCTATGGGAGAACCAAGGTACACATACTTAACCTACAATGTAAGTAAGGATAATGTGTTTCTAAATGCAACTTCCATTTTTCATCATGTTATTCTTTGCACTTTTTACTAGCTTTTCCTTGAAGAAATTGCTCGAGATATTCAAAAGGCTGAGCAAGATTGGAGAATTATTCTGTTGAGGTACTTCAACCCTGTTGGTGCTCATGAGAGTGGTAGAATTGGTGAAGACCCAAAGGGAATACCAAACAATCTCATGCCTTACATTCAGCAAGTGGCTGTTGGAAGATTGCCTGAACTTAATGTATATGGTTATGATTATCCCACGCGGGATGGTACTGCAGTAAGCCAAATGTTCTGATATTATAAAATTGGATTATATAAGGTAGAAATGAACCTAGAGAATGCTTCTGATCTATCAATTGTCTATGGGACAGATCCGAGACTACATACATGTTATGGACTTAGCTGATGGTCACATTGCAGCTCTTCGAAAGCTCTTTACGACAGAAGATATTGGTACTTCTCAACTGTTCATACATGTGTATATACAGTTCTTTATATTTTGTCATGTACTAATAGGAATTACTTTGGTGGCGTCTTGGATAATTTCAAAAATTGTGTTTTGACATTTGCGTTTCCTGAACAAGCTTTCATGTCTTAGGTTGTGCGGCTTACAACTTGGGTACTGGAAAAGGTACATCTGTGCTTGAAATGGTTGCTGCATTTGAAAAAGCTTCTGGCAAGGTAAGGCGCTTAGCTTATCCTCTTTCTCTCTCTATTAAAAGCTCAAATATAGTATAGTAGGCCATCCACTGAAGTTCTTAATAATGTGTATTAGAAAATTCCGATTAAGCAATGTCCAAGGAGGCCAGGAGATGCTACTGCTGTTTATGCATCTACGGATAAAGCTGAAAAAGAACTTGGTTGGAAGTAAGTCTTCTATACAATAAAAGTTGAAAAAAATTCTCGGGAGTTGTTGAATATGGCAACTGGTTGTATGCTATATTTTCCTTGTTCATGTAGTTTAGCTGATATTTTGTCTTTTACAGGGCAAAGTATGGTGTAGACGAGATGTGCGGGGACCAGTGGAAGTGGGCAAGCAACAATCCATGGGGTTATCAGTCCAAGTCTTGAACGACATGTCTCTATATGCATCATCAAATTCCTCAGCTAAAATGTTCTGGTTATAGAGTTTGTATAGAAACGTAAGACCGCGATCTGCACCAAGTTGATCTTTGTTTTAGTCCAAACGGGACTAAGTTGCTTGAAAGTATAAATAGAAATCACTCCAAGCCATAAAACTTAGGGTTTTTTTTTTTTTAGTTTGTGTTTTGTAATAATCGTGGCACAAGATGGACTGCTGGAGTAACACTCCATTTGAGGCTTGTTTGTGGGCATGAATTTTTTTTTTCTTTTGTGAAACAAATCCATACTAATATTCTTAGTCAACAAAATTTACTTTTGGCAACATTGAACAAAAACTAATGTGATTATAATATTGATTAAAGTCTTTCAGGAAGCATGTAGGTATTATTCATTCTAATTTTGGATCCTTTTGACATACTTCTAAAATGTGCCTCTCAATTTTCCTCATCATTTTAGAATAGGAAGTCAGGCAAACTCGCATCAAAATAGATTAGCTGGTAAGAAACGACGATATTTGACAAGGAAAGAAAGAAAAGAGAAATTAAGTAAAATAAATTCTTAAAGTTTATAAAAATAAAAATAACTCCATAATAAATAGAACTAGATACAACTGGTCTTAATAAAATATAGGATAAATGGTAGTTGGAGTTTGCTACATATGATTAAAGTACAATTTACTTACTTTGTTAATTGTACATTTTAAATCCATTGTTATTTAATTGGTAGTACAATTTATAACTTCATCTAAAAGGTCACCGAAATTTATTTTGCAATTTCAAGCGAAATTTTTAAGCAGTAAAATTGCTATTTAAAAAAAAAAAAGTAGTACAAAAATTTAAATGGTTATTGTTTTGTTCACAGCTTTAATAGTAGTTCATCTTCTTATAATAAATAGTATTTGTATGAATTAAATATATAAACATGTAATATACTTTCTTAATTTTAAAAACATATAAATAGTGCTTATATTAAAATATATTATCTATATTTAAATAAATATATTAATATAAATAATAAATAATTTTTTTTTAATTTATTCATAAATTTAACTCATATAAATGTTTCAAAGCGTCACCTCATTCTATTTATTGCAATGAATAATAGTAAATGTTTCAAGTTAGTTTTTTCTTTTGAAATAAAGTTAAAGTTGTATCAAAATATTATTATTAATATATAAATATAAATGCCTCAAAAAAAATATATATATATAAATATAAATGTTAGAATAATTAAAAAATTTAACAACGAAGTTTTTTATATTTATATATGTCTTATATAGTATATATTAAAAACGACTTCTTTGGTCCTTCTCTAATGTCGTTTTTCTTTTTATTTTTTCTCCATTTTTTTTTTTTTTTTGTATGGGGCTTTTTTAGCTTTAGATTTACAATTTTTTATACCAATAAATATTAAAATATTTTTATAATAAATAATTTTTATATTTAGCAGTTTTATTATATATTGAAAATTATATTATTAATTTTAAATTATTATTTTAATTAACGTATAAAAATTCATATAGTTCATTCTTACATTTAATAAATAAGTTGAGTCAAATTAATTATTATCTTATTTTATATAATATATAAAAATCATCAATAATTTTAGTCATTTTTTTTCTTTTTTTTCTTCTTCTAATGCATAGTTAAATATTAAAATATTTTTATACTAAATATATTCGGTATAAATAATCATTTTTAGTGATTTTATTGTGTATTAAATTTAAAAATATTACCCTTATATAATTGTATTAATCACATTAAGAAAAACATCTTATGCAATTTATGTTTACTCAATCAATTCTTATCTTATTTTTTATGCAAAGAGTGCCAATAATTTTGGACGTCTTCCTTTTTCTCTTATACATTAATGAATACAAAAATCTCTCCAAAATAAATATATTTCTTAAATATTTTTGGTAATTTTAATATGTATTAAATTTACATTATTATCTTTATATAATTGTTTTAAGCACATCAGAAAGACATATCATACAATTTATGCTTAAAATATAAGAAAGACATATCAAATAATTTATACTTACTCATTTAGCGAATGAGTCAGATCCTTCTTATTCATTATAAGCCAATAGGCAAAAACATGTAATGTTTAATATAAATTAAAAAATAGTCAACTAATACACATTATTATTAAGTCAAAAATTTTATAAAAATGTTTATTATTTTTAATCAGATTGCATGTTATTTTCATAAATGATCACAAATAGTCCTCATAAATTTTTTTATTGTATCCTTATTACTTACTAAAATATTAAATTAATTAACTATTTATTTTAAAAGTATTATTGCAAACAATTTTACATCAATTTAACATCAATTTTTCTTCAAAAATTATATTAAGAGACTTCTTTTTTCTTTGCTTTTCTTAAATAAAGAATTTGAAGCAGTTTCGATAATTAATATTATTATATATATTTTAAATTTAAATCATTAATGCACATGTCCAAAACTAATAAACTAATATAAATTTGAAATTGAAAAAAATTATTTTCATATTAATTTTTCTTAAAAAAATAAAAAAGTTTAAAATTATTGAAAAAACTTTAAAAAATCACAAAATTAACATTCCTAACATAATAATAATAATATTATTATTATTATTATTATTTTATAACATTTTTAATTGAAAATAAGAGTGCTATTTTATAGTTATAATTTTAAGATGTATTACTTTGGAAAATTTTACGAGAAACTTTGAGTTTTAGAAAAATAAAAATTCTAATATGTATCTTACATCTCTATTCTCACAATTTTCATGTATAATGGATAGTCAATAAGTAATAATTTTTCTTGGAATAAGATATTAGAAGATAAAAAAAAACAATCTTAAAATTTATAACCATAAAAATATTATATCTTATATCAAATTCAAATTCATTATTATAAGTAGTTTAAATTAAATTACGAGTATCTAATTTAATATTATTGAGGTTCTTTCTATTTTTGTTATTAGAATATTTAACGCTGTTATTTTTTATAATTTTTCTAAATAAAAAAATAAATTTAAGTAAAAAAGCTTGATTATATAGTTAGCTGCCAAAATTACTCAAATTAAACTAATCAATTTGAGCCAATTTAATCTAATTTGATCAATTAAAAAATTATTGAGTTGATTTAATTTTAAATTTTAAAGAGTCGATCAAGTATGAGTTGATTCAATTTTCAAATTTAAAAAACAATCAAAATCAAACAAACCCATATATATTTATATTTATTGTTTTTAATTTATTTTTCTCTTTTTTATTTATTTGTTTTTTACATTATTCATCTTTTATGTATTTAAAAATTCGAAATCCTAATATATATTCTTAGTCTTCTATGATCTTAAGTATTTTTTTTCTTGCAATTATATTTGTGTGTATGAAATTAGTATATATCTATTTTGTACTCTAGGTTGCTTTAAAAATTCAACACTACTTAATTTAAGCATTAAAAATTATGATATACATAATACAAATTGTAGAGCTTAGAATTTGTAAAATTAAATTTATTTTAAGAAACAATAATTTATAGCCACAATTTAAAGAAAAATATAAAAAAAAATTCAAAAAATCCATCAAACCAAAACCAACTCAAATTTTTTACTTTGTTTTAGATTAATTTTAAACTTTTAATTAATTCAATTCAACTTTTATTATTTAAAAAACTATAAATTGGGTTGTTTATTTTAGTTTAAAACTTAATTAATTTAACTTTGCACGTACCTAATAGTTAAAATCTGACTTTTAACTCCTATTTCAAGCGCCAAAATATATGTTCATTTTTGTGTGATGTGATGAGCATAAATTTAACGTTTTTTTTTTTTTTTTTATATATATATATATACACAATAAATATATGATCAATTTCTATAACATTTTAATACATTAATTTTCATTTGTCCATATCTTCAATGTTATTTTGTAACATGGATATTTTTTAATCTTTATACTTGTTTCTAAAAGTTAAATTGAAAATATAAATTCAAAACGTATAAAAAAACATATATACTTGTTTTTTAGAGTAGTTAAATTGAAATAATTTAAATAAGAGATTATATCTATGAAACTGAGCCAAAATTTTATTTGAATGAATGTAAATATTTAAAAATTTAGAGATGTATTAATATTAATCGATGTTTAGTAACTAAAATAATTTTCTTAAAGAGAGTATCAAATATAAATTTTTAGTTTGACTTAGATAGCATTAATTACTTTCATAACTTATAGTTTTACATAGCATTATAAATTTAAAATTTTATGCGACATTTATTTAAGTTTCAACTTCTTTTAAATAATTATTTTGAAAAGGAAAATTATTTTTCTAACTTGTATATTTCTGTGCTGTTTCATAATCGTTCAAAGAAATTATATTTGGCTCATAAAAATACTCTAAATTAGTGGAAGAAGAGAGGGAAGGAGAAGCTTCTGGAAAAAGACGTTTGAAGAAGACCAAAGAAGATAATACTTCTCGCGCCTTCGATCCATATTCTCTCTCCGTCTCTGATGGCCCCCACCTTTTTTTAACCTTTTACCGATGGCACCAATTACTTCAACAAACTTCTCTTTTTCTTCTCTTATAAAATAAAAAAACAAAAAAACCTCTTCTTTTTCTTCTGGAACCCACGAATTCTAGTTTTCTCTCTCCCCTCTTATCATTAATCGGTAACCCCAGAACATTCTAGAAACAACAAAATCCAATCGCTCTTTCTCACCCGTCTCGAATTCGTATGCTTGTCTGAACTCAGAACGGTGATCGAAGCTGTATCTTGAAGATTTGTTCTTCGTGATTAGTCCTTCAATCTTTCAGTTATGTTATGTTGGTGAGGAAGAACATTGAAGCAATTAATTCGTTGGTTCTCATTCATTTTGGAAAAAAAATTATTGTTTTCTCAACAAGGAATATTTTCCGCCTTCCAGGTATTAGATTTCTCTGTTTGGACGTTTTGAAAAGTAATTAAAATAAAGAACAATGAAATAACCAGAGAGCAAATCCATGCAAAATCCCTTCTTCTAAATTATTAAGAAGAGAATATTCCTTTTTTTTTTTTTTTTTAAGTAATTAATATATGGTTGATTAACTTGTCCTTTTTTATTACGTTCGGCTATGATTTAAGAACTCTTTTGTTAGGAGATTTAGAACTTTGAATTTGTTGAGAAGGTTCCAGTTTGCTACTTGTTCACGGATCTGAGAGCGAACAAGTCCTATGGCCCCATTACCTGTCGAGCAGAGTGGCGATTCTGGAGGGAGTGGAAGTGGAGGCGGAGGAGGAGGAGGTTGTGTCGGAGGTGGAGAATCTCAGAGATCCATTCCGACTCCGTTTTTGACGAAGACCTACCAACTTGTGGATGATCCATCAGTTGACGATCTAATCTCCTGGAACGAAGATGGATCAGCTTTCATTGTTTGGAGACCAGCTGAATTCGCCAGAGATTTACTCCCTAAGTACTTCAAGCACAATAATTTCTCTAGCTTTGTTCGTCAACTCAACACTTACGTAAGTCTCTCTCTGTCGAGAATCTTTTAAAGTTGATTTTTTGAAACTAGTTTGTTTTATCACTATTTTTACATTTGAATTTGACATTTACAGGGATTTCGTAAGGTAGTTCCAGATCGATGGGAGTTCGCAAACGAATGTTTCCGGAGAGGCGAGAAAAGTCTTCTGCGAGACATACAACGCCGTAAAATATTACCTTCTGTGGCCGTGACCACTGCCTCAGCATCAGCAACTGTAACCGTTGCAGCGGTTCCGGCTACATCGCATGTGGTATCTCCGACGAACTCCGGCGATGAGCAGGTGATATCCTCAAATTCGTCACCAGCTGGTGTAACCGTTGCAGTTCCCCGGGCTTCTACTACACCGGAGATTCTAGAAGAAAATGAGCGATTGAGAAAGGAAAATATGCAGATGAATCAGGAGTTGACTAATTTGAGAGGCTTATGTAACAATATACTGACTCTTATGACGAACTACGCGTCTAAGCAATTAGAAAAAGCCGTACCTCAGGGAGAGAACCCTCTGGAGCTATTGCAGGGGAAGCTAATATCGACGCCGGAAGAATCTCTAGCCATCGGTTGCACATACGAGATGACGCCGAAGCTGTTCGGAGTGTCAATTGGTGTAAAGCGCGTGAGGAGTGAGGAAATGGAAGAGGAAGAGGACCCACAGGAGCAGAATAAAGAAGAGCCGCAAGATGCCGATCATCATGGGCCTGAAGTGAAGTTGGAGTCATTGGATGGTAATACAAAGTGTAATGACGACTCTAGATGGCTAGAACTTGGCAAATCATGATATATATCTGTTTAAATAATTACGATTATAGACCCGGTCACACGTTGTTGTATGAGCGCACGTGCAAGTGGTACCGAAAAGTAGAGCAGGTGGTGGGTTGGACTTGGTTAGGTCATTGGCACTGCACGTGTCTCTCTGTTTTTTTTTTGGCAAACACACTACACGAGTCTTTTGTTCCATAGACGGTCAAATCGTAAAAGCTCGACGCTTGTTCTACAGTGCTAATGTTACCTCAAAGCCATTTTTGACTCAAAATTTTGCAGAGGTTGTGTGAAACAATTTAAGAACCCCCCCACCCACTCTATCTTCAAGTAATTAATCCATTTGTGTTATCACTGATTCACTTTGAATAACAACGTCAGCCTAGGAAATGCCCGACTCAGTTACGAAACTTAGCTTTATCAAAGTCAACTTATGATAAGGCTGTTGGAATGCTATTAAATTATTGTCTCATGTGGTTTAAATTGAGGGTTTTTTTTAAAAAAAAATTATTTCGTTCCACTGTTTTTAGTTACTAACACTCAGTAAGTTATAATAGGTCTTATCAGGGCAAATATTGGATGGGCCACAAAGAAAACTATTTTTTTCCCAAACAAATGCTCATCAGTGTGATTGGCAGTGTAAAAAAACTTTTCTTATTTTATTTTATTGAGGTTAAAACAAGCTTTTCAGCATTTCGAATTAGATAGTTATGTATACACTATACAATAATACTTAAACCAGCCTTTACCCCTTTAAGTACGTATATTTTTAAAATATTTGGGTTAATTACAGTTTTATGCCCAAAATGTATTGAGGTTAGATGCAATTTGTGGTTTGAGCTATAAAAAAAAGTACATGGAAAATAAAAACTGCGAAAAAATATTACACCTTAAGGGAGCCAAATGACAATAAAACCTTAAAAAAGAGAGCAAGCAAAATTTACTTATCGCTAGAGATGTAGAGAAGGCCTTGGAAATTACCCTAATGACAAAGAGTAGAAACTACTTAGACTTTGAATTCATGATCTCAGACGTTGCTTCTTGAAGCCTTTTCTTAAATGAAATGAAACTACTTGGACTTTTATTGGTCCAGCGAAATGAAGCACTTCGTATTACGTCAGATATAAGAGGTGATCTGCAAGATGATTCCTTGCACGGAATATCATCATACTCTGCAGAAAAATTGAAAACTGATAAGACTAACCAATGGCTTTATTGTACACCGATTAAAAGATAATTTGCTCTTTAGGTACGAGAGATTATTGTTATTCGATGTAAAACAATGATGAGACTAGCAATGAAAAGTAGAATCTTGCTTCGAAAAGCGACAAGCAAGCTGGTTATTACAAAACGTGGTCCATTTGAAAGCAGGAAAAGAACACAAATATGTTCCTCCAATCAAAACCATTCAATATCCATTTTAAAAAAATTAAAATTTTCAATAGAAACGTGCCAAGATGGGCATGCTACGTGAGATGCTAAACCAATAAGGGAAATATCACCTGAAGAAGTAGGAAGCTGATATTGTCTCTTTAAGAACCTAGAGGCCTCTCTATCTTTTTTGTGGCATAGGACACGTAATAAAGTGTGAACATTTATTATTTGTTTCTGGTCATAATTCTGAGAATCTAAGCCCAATGAAACTTGTTCACTTGCAGTCATCAGCATTTGGATTAATGATATTAGTCTGCATAAACAGAAGTCAATCAAACTGTCAGTTTCAGCTATTGGATATGTAGCACGGAATTCTCAATCACATGAGAGCAAACCTGAAGTGAATACAGGCTCAGGACTTGTTCAGCAAACTTTGCCTCTTCCTCAACCAGAGAACATGGTAGCCCTGCCCCCTCAGCTACAAAGAATTCCTAGGAAGCAACATAACCAGTCATAAATATGGAGTATTGTATTCAGCAACTAAGCAATCTCTAAAGTGTGTTTTACACTGTCACCAACCACATATGTAACTCTTTTCATCAGTAAGGATATTTCTGCATGCCATTATAGGGCAAGTATTAGGTCAGCATGGAACAATTCATTTGAGACCTTAAGCTGGATACAAATTATGCATCGATGATACGTCCATACACAGCCTGATAAGAACAAGATCTCAGAGCAATATATACAGGGCACAGCATTCAGGTTGTAAAGTTCGAAGAAAGATATTTGTGAACTCTACTTCATGGATCATTGACCAAGAGTATTGCCACCTCAAGGACTTCTTTCTGAGCGTTTTCTCTAAATATTCAAACCTTTACCATCCCAATAAGTCTATATTTGGATGCAACATACTTCACTTAAATTTGAATCAGAATCAATTTAGTCATAAAACGTTCAACCACTCTAATTATATACCCTCAAAAGTCAAAACCCTCCGGTTTTCAAAGTTAAATTAGCACTAATTCAATACAAAAATTAGAAATAGATGCCGATCATTATCCGTTAATTTTCAAGCCATTTGTAAGGAAAATCATCCGAACAGGAGAAGAAAATAAAGCAGACATATTGTTTCAAGGACGCTATTAGAACATTTCAAACTTTGAAAACCCAATGTATATCAATATATAGTAAAACAGACCAAACCTTTTTGAACTTTAAATTTATTTTTTTTATAATCAAATGAATTATTAATCCTAGGGAAATACATATATAGCTATAGAGTTGTCTTGAAGAAAGCATCATATACTATGTATGGGAAACTTTATAGACTAAAAGAAAAGAGGCTGCAATTCTAAGGAGTAGTAAACATTGGTCCAATCTCACAGCAAAAAGGAAGAACCCATTTGTACAATCAGAGAAGACATGACAAAGCTTTGTTCCAAAGATTAGGCACGCTAACAGCTCTGTATTTTGAATGTTTACTTCTATGCTGATAATGTTTCTCCCAAGAAGAATACAGGTACAGTTTTCAGATAGAATCAACTATTACTTAAATGGAAAGTTTGTTTCCCTGATACATACAAGAACGTGAAAAATAGATACCTTCAACATGATAAGGTCATCTTCCATCAGTAAAATATCTGAATTTGAATATGCACGAGAAGGACCCCCATCAAGCAACACCCATGAGTAAACTTCCTGGACCACACATATGCAACATTAATACTACCAGGGCATACCTCATCAAATGTTTAGGTTCTAAGGATGGAAGATACCAGTGATGCTCGACAAATGCTTAAAACCACAGGATCTCTGAGAGTATCATCAGTAAGACCACATACACGGTTTAGGACCTACACAATGCCTCTTGAATTAAATGATCCACTTAATGAAATATTGATAAAGAAAAGAACTACATATAGTTTTTGCAATTTACATTGATTTTCTAATACTCTCTTAAAATGTGATTGCACTCACAAAGATAGGAAGAGTTGGAGGGGGTGGGGGAGAGATTTTACTTTAATGTCTTACAGTATCAACATGGGGAAGAACACTGTCCAAACGAGCAGATTCAACATTACCACGATATAAGCAAGAAAGGAATGCATCCCTGAGATCCCAAAACACAACTCTTGCACCTGATATTGAATTTAATAAAATATACTATTAAAGATTGCTTTTCAAGTCAGTTACTAAATGTAATACATTAAGTTCAGCTCAAGATAAGAACACCTAAGTCAATCATTTAGATTTAAAGATAGAAAATCATGAGCTCAAGCACTATGCAAGGACGCTTGTCAATGAATGTAAAGAAACTCAAGGCTATATGAATGCACCACCATCAAGGTTTTAAGACCACAATATGGATATAACACATACAATACTTAAGCATGTATAATGTAAAATTGCTTTCCAAGTCTGTTACTAAATATAATATATTATGCTCAGTTCACGATACAAACACCTAAGTTAATCATTAAGGTTTAAGTTAGACAATCATGAGCTCAAGCATTATGGGTTTAAGTTAGACAATCTTGAGCTCAAGCATTATGCAAGGATGTTTGCCAATGACAATATGAATGCAACACCATCAAGGTTTTGAGATCACAATATGATATAACACATACAATACTTAAGTGCACATATATTGCAATTAGGTAACAGAATAATTTTCAACAAAAAAATGCTATTTTCGTTAATTAAAAGGCAAGTTGGGTCCATGTAACTTAGATCCACATAGTCAGACCAAGCTATCAGAGCTCTGTACTAGACAGCCAGTATGCATTTGCACAAACAGATTCAAAGCCGCCCAACTTATCTCAATTCTCAATCAGCTGAATGACAATGCCCTACTAGTCGAGCAAGGATTATTAAATTGTAGATGAAACCAACAAACTCACCTAGAAAGTCACAGATTTTGCTCGTAGCAATTGATGCAGCATCTCTGTTAATGTCAAAGGTGGTGGCAAACACCTCATCAACTTCTTCACAGGATGTAGTTTCATGAGGCTCTTCTTTGGCTAATTGAAGTAAAGATAAGTTTATGCCCGTGAAAACATACAAGCCTTTGCACATAAGGTAACATTAAATAAATAAATAAAAACCCAAAAAGATTGAAAACTATTATACAAAATACATACGAACATGCTAGAAATAACAGCCCAAAGGAAATACAATGGACATATTAGGTTGAGTTACAAAGGAGTATGTTATCAGTAAAAAAAAATTGTTCCTCTTCAACCTTATCAGAACACAACTATCAATGTCCTGAGACAATGTTCACTATGAGAATATAGATACTTCCTACCTGACCAAACCAGTAATAAACAAACTGATATACATATATAAGATCGAAATGCCAAATTCATGTTTTGAATAGCAGTTCTAACTTGAGTTACTTTTTTTGCACCTTTTCAATATCTAATATCTAAAAATGTCTCTTACCGCCAAATCACTAAATACTATTTACATATAACAAACTTTACCTTGTTTTCTATCATTAGATTGTCCAGCAAGTTCCCATGATTTTCTAATTCCATCTTCTAGCGTGTCAAGTTGTTTCTGAATATACTGCATCACGTAGATAGAAAAATAAATATTTATTGCTACACCATATGAAAAGTAAAATAATGCCCCCAACATGGAACAAGAAGAAATTTGGGGTGCGAAGCAGACTAGTGAGAGAAAGTATTCGCTATTTGATCATTCATAATTCAGGTCTAAATTTTTAGGCTAATTTCTAATAATTGTTCTATATTATATCAATCTCATTACAAATTAGTAAGAAATTCTTCCAAGTTCCACCAAACACATACTTTCCAAGTAAGAATAGAAACAAAATTATATAAACCCTAATTGAGGTCATACCAACTTGATTTTATAGCACTACTGAAGCATTCAAAAATTACGCAATCAATGAAGATCATGGACAGTAATACTGATATATTCATAATATGGTTATATTGATAAGGAGAACAGATGAAATATCTTTTTTCTTCAAAATATCAAAATTTTGTGATAAAATTGTTAAATTATTGTAAAAACAATTATTGTGTTGAATGTAAAAAATATATATATATATTACTCAATATCATATGGTTACGTCATGAATTTTTAATTTTTAATACTTCTTTTTGTTTTTAAGTTTTACCATAAATTAATATCTTCAATATTTCTTTGGCGTTTTTGCAACATTGAAGTTTTAACATATCCATAAACATCTATATTTTAATCCTTTGATTAAGATTTAGTCAAACCAAAAAATACACTTACTTGTAGAGTGTTCAACCTGATACAAAGCTTGGGTACTGTCAATTGATTCAATATGTTCATAACATTTACATTCAAAGGAATATGCTCAAGCATCTTTTTTTTCATGACAGGATTGGACGTTTCTTTGTAACGAGTCAAGGGAGGAGCTGACGGATACAAGTAATTCTTTTCAACTGCAATAATGACCAATATCATGACAAAAATGTTTGAGTAAACTAAGAGTTCAAACAAATAAAACATTAATGATCTCCTGCAGAAATAAATGAAAAACAAAAACTACTCCACAGCTCATCAGTCTATTAGAAAATATCAGATAAACAATTAACCATAAGCATCTTAAGAATGAAACCCTTTTATATAAAAAAATTATGTAAATTGTTGGAAAAAATCACAAGCTGCGTACATTTGAAACGAGTAAACCACACAGAAATATCAATGAGGCCACATAGACAGCCTGTCCCTGTCCAAGTCCAAAGGCCTGATAATCTCTCTTCTCCCATACACTAACGGTCATCTCACGAGGAAATAGTAATTTTTTCTTACCAAATATACTTGGGCGGGGAGATATCAGACCTTAACCAATCTACGGTTGGCAAGGAAATAGTAAACTAATTACAAAATCAAAAGTCTTCCCTGAAGTTGTAGTATTTGTTTACCAGTAAAAATCAAAGTAATATATCAATCACTACGTCCAACTTTAAGATGCTAAAAATAAAGTGTGTAATACCTAACTGCATGAGCATTTTCTGCAAATAGGAATCCATGGTGTGGAAGATCATAGACAGTACAGCTTGTAAATGCGTGATGTCCACTGGAAGACTGAAACTAAAGAATTGATCAACAGTCTGCAGGCAAATAAAACAAGCTGGTATAAATATATTAATGAACTTATAAGACTCAACTAAAAGGAAAAGCGCAAAATCTGATAGACATAACTATAGATAAAATTAGCATTCAGTGACTCTATTTCCTTGGGTATTTTTACCAATTAAATATGAACAAGTAGTAAAACAATATGATCAAGACACCTTAAAAGGATTTATAAGTGAAAGAGACAACACAACTAGCATTCTCTTTGGAGTCACTCCACCTAAATAATCAGGCTATCTAGAGAATAAAATTTAAAAGTACTGCAAAATACTGTAATAACTGAACTTTTTGGTCTGAGAAAAATATAATCTCATATCTTTCGGCAAAAGTATATACCTCCTCTATGATTCTAAAGACTTCAATTATAGATGCTGCCTGTTTTTGATGCAATGACAGAGGCTCCCAGTCCTGCACATCCAAAAAACCCAAATATAGTGTGATTTTGATTCCATTTACAGAATACATCAAGGAGGAAGGACATTTCATTTCACATTCACCCTTTGCTTGCACCGAGAATTGAAAGAGTATCAGTACTTTCATGGGATATTGTACGTAGGAGAAAACAAAGTTTTATAGCCCAGACTACTCAAATCAATTGTTTTCTTAGTCAGCTTAAACAATATAATATTTAAACAAACAAGTAAGAGAGTTACAACACTGTACTGTTAAATAAATAATCCACCAACCAACCTCAATATCAAATGCCCGTCCAGTCCATTCCAAGATACGTGAATGCTGAGCAATCACCCATTCAAGAATGATAGGTTTTGCAACTTCTGCGATCTGCAGAGAAAGGAGAAAAAAGAGTTTAGTCATTAGAAAATCTAATATATTGCTATGCATACAAAGTGTAATGTTGATCACAATAGAAGCAAATAGAAATGTTATAGCAGATATTATACTCGAATACAAACCAAGAAGCAAATATGACATAAAAGGCATAGTTTTTCGGGGCATTTAATCACAATAACATGAACATAAATGTGAAATTGTAAATAGAAAGCTCAAATAGCTGATCAGTCAAGAGAAAAAAGCTCAGCTAACTGGATAATGATGCAGATCCTGATACTTTTCCCCACAAGCAGTAGTATAAAGCTGAGTTAAATCGCGATCCAACAAATCAGCAGCTGAAAGCACCGATTTCACATCTTCATGAAGGCATGACACTCCATTGAGAAATATTTTCTACACATTGACACAGCAAATTATAAAAGATCTACCATAGGGAGGGGACATATATTACTTCCATAGGTGAACTAACCAGTCTTCCCCCATAAATCTGGTGTAATGTTATAGCAGCAGTCATCCCCGATTCAGGATACCAATGTTGTAATACAGGATAGAACACACTGATCTCTCTCTCCGCAATATGCCTAAGTTTATTAGCAAGCAGAGCCAGAGGATGTTTTCTTTCCAACTTTGATTCTAGATCTATGGTACTTGCTACCTACAATGAAAAATATCAACATTACATAGCAACAACGCAACACTTTAATGATAATATAAAGGTACAATCAGAGAAAAGACCCACCCGCTGGTATGCAGCTTCAGCAGATCTCTTCACATAGACTTTAAGCATCTTAGTAGCATCTTCATGTAATAAATCCAATCGGTTTAACTACAAGCATGAACATCATTAAAAAATAAAAGAAAGAAAGAAAGAAGAAAGAGAACGGTGTTAACTTTAGACCCAATCATGTTCTTCAATGTGCTTAAACTCCTGTGGCATGAGGGGATGGTAGATTTCATATAAGTTCAACTACATCGAGGCTAACCTTAGTATCACCAACACTGCCAAATGTCAAAATTCCAACCGCTGACAACAAGGTCATCACCCTCCTGAAGTTACTAGGTTGCTGAAATAAATATTGTGTTTGTTAGTATTGGTAAAGAGGATCCATCTATGCAAAGTATTCCAAAAACTGATAATTTTATTTAAATGAAGTTGACACAAGTTCCATATAAAAAAGCTTTTAAATTTAAAAATGGTAAATAACCTGACAGAATTAAAGAATAATATTTTCATTTGGACGGGACAAAAGGGAACCACTTTTTCCTTTTAACTTTGGTCAAACAAGATTAACAGAAATAATGGGTAAATTATATATCCTAAACAGAGTGGCACTAATAAAGAATATAGTGACCTGACTAAAGTACAGATGATAGTCTTGCAGCTTACTGTCACACCAAACACTTATTGAATATAATATAGCCTGTACCAAACTTGATTTTACTTCAGTGCCTCTAAATTGCACAGAACATACTAGGCTTTCCATGTAAGCTTTCTCCTTTTTGTCATCTTCTTCTGATAAGACTTTCTGCAACTCAAGAACTGAATAATCCAAAAGCATAGCTTCATCTGTCCCAACAAACTATTACGGAGTTCATTGGATAAATGATTAGTAGTAATGGGGTATCACTTTGAACAGAAACCCAAGGTCAAAGATAAACTAAACAAAGATGACAGCATTCCCATAATAATATTAAATCCATGGTCAAGCTGCTATTATTGCTCAACCAAATTCCATATAACTAAAGGTCCAAGATACTAAACCTTAATAAACACCTAAGCACATAGAATATTCAGCAGTATGATTATTTTGCTGCAAGCAAATAGTTAGTCTCAAGGCCACTTGGAAATAATTTATATGCATAGCACCATTGACACCACACTTTTGTTGGTTATTATTATGTACCAGTTAACGCTTACATCAATCAAGAGGCCAAACCCCATTGGACAACCAGCTAGCAGAAGCATGATTGTATCTATGGCAAGAATGAACCCCACTAATAAGCAATATTTGGTATTAAAAAAAAATTAAAAATTATTACATCAACAAACGATCATTTTAACTGCCTGAACATTATCAAGACAGTATATTACCTGTTGAAAAAGGACCCACCCAAAAATTGCATTATGCATTTTCTTAGTGATGCCAAGTACAGACCAGGTCAACTTGCTAAGCATCAGAACTTCATCAGCTTCCTTATAAACAAAAATTCATACAACAGATAAATTAAAAATCATTCAAAATAGTACAAGTAGATGCTAGGAACATTAAACATGACCTAAAGAACGATATACCTCAATTAGTTGGCTTTCATCAAGAACATCAAACACGCTAAAAAGTAGTTTCTCATAGATCCTAACGTTCAAATAGTACCCAGCAGTCCAATAGTGAGTCTCATTTGGGATGCCAAATCTTCCAGGCAGAGACGACAACTTCAGAGCTACATGTTTGATAGTTGACAGAGTAGCAGCACGCTCAGAAGAAGACATGGCCATGTCCCATTCCTGTGACATCCACAAAGGCAAGATTGCTGAGAAATTAAGGCCATAATAACGATTCTAATTTATGATTTATGATTCAATGATTGATTTTTTAATTTCTAATTTTTTTATAAAATAATCATCAATGTATTTGATAACAATTTATACTTAGTGATTTTCAAGGAAAAAAATAAAAAATCACTTTTAAGTTATTTGGTAATACTTTCTGTTTTTTAATTTTTTTTCAAAAAAAAAAAAAACTTTAAAATAAAAAAATTGGTTTTTTTTTTCTTTCCAAATTTTAAGTTTTAATAACTTTCTTCTAATACTTGTACATAAAAAGTTGTAAGACTTGATGTCCTCTCTAGAAAAATTGTTTAATCAAAATGAAAAAATTCAAAAATTGGATTCAAAAACTTTCTTTTTAAAGATTTATGAATCCTATATTTTGGTAATGATTTCTTAAAAATATAAAAAAATCAAAATCAAAAATCTTTACCAAACATACATGATTAAAAAATCACTTAAAAAAAATAATAAATCAAATTCAAAATCGTTATCAAACAGACTCTAAATAAAGCATGATGCAAGCTTTTACAGCAAATCATAAGATTCATTCTCCTATCTCTAAGTCTATGACATAAGGTTGGGATACCTTTGTATTTCTGACTTTTGCAAGAGAATGCTTTAGGGAGAGATGCTCAGGTGTTCCAACAATGGCAGAATAGTAGAGAAGTTCTTCCAAGATACTGGCCTAAAAATTTATTGTTGATCATCAAGTTAAGTCCAAGCTTTAAAATACCCATTAGGTTTCCAGCCATAACTTTTGTTTGGCATGAACGCAGAGTTATCTCAGCTCTCATCCGCTACAAATCTTTTCCTATTCATTGTATTCCAAACTATGGCATGTATAAGAGGTCTTATTGAATTTCCAAAATCAAGGAACTCTCATGCCAAATAGCAGAACACAATGAATGATATAAAAAGAATTGAAATAAAACACCCAAAATAGTTATTACCTGACTACTTTTCCATTGCACATAAGATTTTTCATGTAAGATATCAGACTTAGAAATGCTATTTAAAAGCCCAAGAGAAATTTGAGGAATGTCAATTTGCTCCAATGTTCTCCTCATAGTTAACTGTGTCAACCTTTGCCTGATGCATGCATCTATTGCTTCTGAAATCTATTGAAGACAAAATCATATACTTTTGAAGTTAGCAAGTTGTCGCTTACCAATATGTTAGTTCCAAATTTAGCTAAGCACAACAAGGAGGTTTCTATAGAAGCAACCAGCTGAAGTTATATTGAATAACCTAAAGATAAGAAGATCATTATTAAGCACTTCGATCAAGTGATGGAAGAACTGGTAAGATAACTTTTATGGTAAACAATCAAAAAATAAAAGTTGAATGAGGGCATTAATATTCAATGACGAAATCAAAGCCTCCATGCTTCATATCAAACACATGGGAGTTAAAGATAAAATCGCTTCAGAAATTAATATTATAAGTTATAACTTGCCTGCATT
Organism: Elaeagnus macrophylla; assembly: GCA_029378325.1. Taxonomy (NCBI): domain Eukaryota; kingdom Viridiplantae; phylum Streptophyta; class Magnoliopsida; order Rosales; family Elaeagnaceae; genus Elaeagnus; species Elaeagnus macrophylla. Next base: position 26,015,692 of record CM055646.1, on the reverse strand, counting down.
TGTACACGGATTGTATTAATGACTGCTGAATGCCTTTTGGGAGGTTTTGACTGTATGTATGCTTTCTCTCTCTTACTTTTCAACCTTAATAAGAACTTAGTGCTCTTTTCTTTCTTTTTTTCCTCAACCGAACATATTTCAACCCTATGCAACAATTAAAAAATAAGAGACTAAAACAGCATTATAAATAAAAATAAAAGGAGGAGTCCTGCATTAAACAAGAGTTTCAAATGTTGTGTATCAACTATCAAGATAAAGATAAAGAAGATGCATTCAAGCAGGATAATGCAAGCACAAATATATAGAGACTGGAAGAGTTGAGGGAAACATTACCCAGAAGATACCAAAGATGCCAGCAATATTTCATAAGCTGATTCTTGCAAATCATCATCTGACAATCCTTCAAAAATCCTGAAGCTATGTATCAGTTTATTCAAGAATGGAAGACGTGCTTCAAAAAATTCATAGTTCACAACCATTGTTTAAAATATCTTCACAACATGTTTCAAGAACCAAGGCTGTGTCCAGTTCTTCGACGGCCAAACTACTCTAAGCTTGCATAAGACTATAGAAATCAAAACAACAATTACTATGAAAATAAAATCCACCACCATCAGATACTATTTGCTGCAAACTTGCCTGAATGTGCCTAAATAATTCAATGGATTTTTCAAAATCATGAGGCCATCCTACCCCACCTTGCTAATGACAAATTCTTTATTTAACGCTCTTACTTCACTACAGTAACAAAACAAAAAAAAAATCATAAATAGAAGTAACCTTTTACTTCACTATGCAGATGGACAATTCAATGATACCTGTATTCAGTTTAGGTAATCCTAACGGAGGAATTATGACTTGTTCTACATTATATGTACTTTTAACAGCAGTAGCTCCACACTGAGAACCATGTTCATTCTCATTAGTCGCATTTCTCTTTAAATTTAAACCATCCAACCCTTTAGATGATGATGATGCTTGATCAATATTTTGCTTCACATCAATTGGTGGAGGCACACGCCTAGGAGGGGATCCAGCAGACTCTGGATCAGTTATTAGAAAATAAGAATTCCCCAACTGAGTTTCAACCTGTCAAAATACAAAACATTATAGACATAATGTGTGACAGAAACAATCAAAAAAGTAAATCTAAACGCTTAATATTTGGACCAAATGCTTGACCATTATATACCCTACCAAATTTTCCTCTAAACAAAGCAGCACAACCAAGCAGAGGAAAGCATAGAACAAAAATGACTAATAGACAGGCAAACCTAATAGGAATGCTAAGGATACATTGCAGTCACATGGTGTGCCACGTGGCAAAATAAATTTAAAAATGATAAAGTTATTCATTTTTCAAAAAAATTCTTCTATAGGATTGAGCATTCCTTTTTCTGAAACAACCAAACCAAGCCCCAATAAAAATGTTGTAGATTTTATAGGTTGGCTATGGTTTGTTTTTCTTAGATTTTGTTTGAAGGTTTAAACCTATATTTTTTCACTAAATAAAAACTTAAAATGAATTCAAACATCAAAATTAAGAATGCTAATTAAGTATAAATAATGCTTAAAAACATGTGAAAATTATTTTTTTCTAATTAATTTAATTGATAATCCTTTTTATAAATTTTATATATTATATAAGCAACATAAGATATTGTTAAGTCTCATAATTACTTATAAACCTGACATTAGTATCATACTTAAGCAATATGAGACAATACCTCTAACATCCCCTTAAAGTATGAATCTTTATCTTTTGCAAAAACCATCACTTTGTATTTTTAACCTATTTTATTATATTCTATTCTATTTGAATCACTTGTTTTTTTTTCTTTCGCAAGGCTCATTCATTTTTTTTTTGCAAGGTAAGACCCAAAATATTTGACCTATTGATAGAATGAAGCTCTAATACCATATTAAATTTTATATAATATATAAACAACATGAGATATTCACTCCTTGGAGCTAAATATTACTTATAAACTTTACATTAGTATCATACTTGAGCAATATGGGACGATACCTCTTAACACTTCTTAAGCTAACATATATTTTTTAATTAAAAGAAAGAATATCTGTTAATCTATTTACACAAAACAGACGTGTTGATGATTGAATTGTAATTGGATTTAACTTCAATAACTATATAAGGCTCAAAAATTTCTATCTAGACATGAGATGGAGAAATAGTACTTCAATTTCTTTGAGCAATAAAATATTCATAAAATCTGCCACGTGAAACACCAGTTGTGGGTGCATATATGCGTAGGCTTGTGTGCATTTTGCATTTTTCTTAATAATCTAAACCAACTCATAAAACCATGACAGAGATTGAGCGTGAGTATTACCATAAAAGGGTAAGCAGATTCGTGCATGTACTTCTTATAAGCTTCTGATAAATCAACCACTCGACCTAATAAGAAGAAATGATGCGCAATTCACCAAGTGAGAACCCAACACACACCTTGGAAAGATGAGGAAAGCAAATTAAGCAAAAACTAGAGAGAAAAGAGAAACTTCACTTCGTTGAGAAGAACACAACAGGTATAAATTATCTGGGAACTATAAATTGCTACTGTTTTTTTTTTGGTCCAAGATGATGTGTGTGGTTATTGCTGTTAATTTGACGCTTTCCGATAATAAAGGCGCCCCACTCCTTATTAAAACTCACAGTTGATTGATAGAAATAATACTTCAGCTCAAGCAAACCAAAATTTCCGGTTTTGACGAGAAAATAAGTAAAAAATAAATTTACAGAGGGGGAAAAACATAAAATTTTGAAATTAAATGAAAAAAGGAAAACATAACTCAGAAAGGGAGCTCTATTTGATTTTCAGGGAAGCAAGCAAAAGCATAAAACAACTTGCCAGAAGCGAGGCAATCGAGAACATAGTCGACACTGAGGGAGTCAAATTTGATGTTGGAGAGGGAGGCGGTGGCCCCAGACGGAGCTCGGAGCTCCGTTACCAGACCCGTCGACGACGACAATAGAAACTCCAAGAGTTTCTGACGATCACGGCGATATCGATGTAAAAGATAAACTTGCTCCATCATTAGCTAATCGCGGATTATCATAGAGAGATCAAAGAATTTACACATTTCAAAGAGCGCGAAACGGCCCGGAAGTGTAAAGAAACAAATTTGATCTCCCGCTTTCTTTAAAGAAAGACTCTCAGTGCGACACTTTCTTCTATAACTTCAACGATTTATTATATGTAGGCGATTTTAGCGTCTAGAGTGTTTGACTACTTTCCTTTGCAAAAGTGGAAGAAAAAGTAAAGAGAAATTGAAAAGAAAAAAAAAAAAAATTAAATTAAATTAAAATTTATAATAAAAATAATAATATCAACAAATTAACCTAAATAACCATAATTTAAATCAATTAAATAATTAATATTTTTACAACTAATTAATAACTAATATATAAACAAAAAGCATGTTAAATTTGTGTGCTCTTTATTTATAATGAAAATAATTGAAATTATAATAGTATATTTTATAAAGAAGAAAAGAAAAAAAAAATTAGATCGAACTTGAAGTACATACACTTGTTGTAATATGTAGAATAGGTGTTAAAAATAATATCCACCACCTCATCCAATGTAAACATACATTAAAAACAATATACGTTAAAAAGAAAAATACAATGACATTTGTATAACGATTTTTTTTTTTTTTTGGATGTGTGTGTATATAACACAGCTTCAATTTGTTATAAAAAATAAAAATGATAAAAAAGGGAGATGAAAAAAAGGTATGTTACAGATTATGTGATGCTATTAAATCATAAATATTTTTTAAAAAAAATTACATTACTCACCCACGTAATTGATATTCGAATAAGCTACAGTACCATAAACTAATTCCGCAAAGGTGAATAATAATTAGAGAAAAATAGGACAAATAAATAATTCATGCCCTCCCTACGGAATAGGCAAAGATCTATGCTAAGACATCGCGCGAGACAGCCTTCCTTTAGAATGCAGGAAGTATATGTTTAACAGAAAGTCCGCCTAATTATTTCAGATTACAACCCCTTTACAGTTTACCTTAAAAAAAGGGAGAGAGGGCGGGGGATGCAATTTCTCCTCAGGACAGAAATAGACGAAGTAAATAAATACAAAGAGATGGAAACAACTAACATTGATAAAACCACCGCCAAGCTAAGAAATGTCCATTCTACCCAAGGACTTTCAACATGCCACATCAAAACAGAAAAAAATAGTAGTCTTTGTCATTATCAATAATACAACAGCAGCTACACCTAGGACAACAAAAAACAATAATGATACGCCCATCTACAACGAGGAACAAAGAAGCATGCACCGACTCGAGGGACAGCTCTGCATTTAATTATGTTGAGCAAGGATATATGGAGAGGATGCATGAATCATTTAAACTTCATCATCACCGTGGCTAGTACTCTTCAAAATGTTGTACTTGCATAGAGGACAGGTAGCATTTATGAAAAGCCACTTATCTACACAGGAACAGTGAAAATGGTGCCCGCATGGAAGTTGCCTAAGCTCCACTCCATCTTCGTAAGCAGATAAGCAGATGCAACACTCCTACAGATTAACAAAGGTGTTTTAAACAGGCTGCAGAGTTTGCTTACTCACTGAACTCATCTAAACAGTAGGTAAACAAGAAAAACCATAGAACCTCAGTACGTCATGAGCATGCATAAACTATTTGGTTTTTGCACAAATAAAGGGACCAGTGGCAACTGTCAACATACCGCATCTTCTTGCGAGAGAATATGTTCAATGGGAGTATCCACACCACACTCCATCATTATTCCTCCACCAGGGTTTTGTGCATCACCTTCAAGTTTCTCATTGTTGTCCACTCTTCGGAATTTGAATTTTGTCAGCTGTTCAATGTCTTCTTTGGATGCTCCTTCCTGTTTTCACAATGGTTCATAAAGTAGAATTGGGGGGCACAAAACATAAATTATAGGGGTTATAAACACTCCACCTGGAATATCCATATTCATGATAATCAAAATGCTGTGTCTTGTTTAAACCCTAATTTATTCAGTTTAACAAGAAAAGGAATTCAAGTACTCATGCGATCATTCATGGTTGAAGATCCCATAAGCAAAATCTCTCAAAGTGAAAATATATTACTAATTGCGACAACACTAGGAGATGCCAGCTTGTGTCAATAAGCAAATACATAGTAGAAATACAAAATATGATTATGCATAAGCGAATATTAAGTAATAGAAATAGGTTGATTGGAAAACCAGAAAATGAAAGAAATACATGTTAATTCTCATTGATAATAATATTAAAAAATTACGTGGTATATTTAAATAAAATAAATAAATATAATATTAATTATCTAATATTAATAATATTAAATACAAAATTTGATGTTCTGAAAAATTTATTTTCGACATCAGCTTATGCTTCATCCATTGCCAAAACAGTGAAAGACAGAAGACACTATGAGGTTCAACCTTCACGCCATGGCAATAGTGGCCCAGAAGCATACTCATTATTATTATCTGGGTTTAAGTTAGGGGCTGACTTTCATATATTCTATTCATTTTGAGGTTTCTGATCATTATATCTGGACATAGTTTAGGGAAAGGAGTCTGTAAACAAAGGAATTGATGGTAACAAACACAATTGACAGTTGACACGAGCACATACAGCAGTAAATCAAACCTACCTGGTCTGCCACAGCATATAAGAGTGCAATAATACAGGGAAGGCAGCAGCAAACAGCTATCCCAATAACGCATGCCAGGGCAACACAGAAAACCACAAAAAAGACATCAAAGCCGAGGAAAACTATACAAAGCCTACAAAATATATCATATGCAAAGTTATTAGTTGATTGTAGATTGATGTTTTAGTTTCATATGGAGAGGCAGGATACTGTACAAACCAGTAAAGCTTAGGGGATGAATGTGCCAATGATTGACTGCCAGCAGATACCCAATAAAATCCGATGATCCACCAGATAAATGAAAACATCGTATTTGCAGATTCCAGGTGCTTTGGTACGCTACTGAAAAATAAAACTGGGAACTATGTAATAAAAAAAAATATTCAAGAGCATGTAAATGGTTCTTGCTGTCGCACATTATAGCCTAAATAAAGTAAGTCATACCCCAACCAGAAAAGAGAGCTAAAAATCAGCGTATCATGAGGCTAATGATCACTGGGGTAACAATGATGATGATATGGTGATAAACTGATTATCTTTAAGGCAAGAGATTTCAGATGGACCACCGTCAGCTCTATATTACAGATTTTTTACATGCATACCACAGGATAATCATGAACGAGGAATCAAATACGCCCAATGCACTAATGACATAGAAACTGACGCTAGAAGATCACATATGACACATTCAATTCTATAACGTATTAAGACAGGTATCTATTTCGTTCAATGTCCATGAAAAAGTTACAAGCCTTGTAAATTGTGATCTTCCACATAATCCTATAGCTCCAATTATCCCAATCAACCAATAAAACAAATATACATGAATATTATTCAGCAAAAGATACGAATTTCAGCACACTAGTAAGCAATTAACAATTCATTACCAATTAATATCAAACAATATATAATTTTGCCCTTGAATTCCATTAAAAAAAAGGCAACAAAACTTACCTTGTACTCTCTTCCTCCAATTCGGCTAATGAGACATACTGCGAATTCCCTCTAGTTCCTGGACTCAAATTGCCAGCAATAGCAACCCCTTCTTCTGCCGTATTCGACCGATGATGCTGATGATGTTGACGCCTCTGACGACGCCGATACTCAATACAAACACAAGCCATATGCAGAACGCACTGCAATGAATACCCCACGATCCACGGCCTCAAGGGCATATTGGGCGATTCAGACCGGCTAAGAATCAACACAGTCGCAGCCACAACCACAAAAGCAAAGTTCCATAGGATGTCCAAAATCACCACCGGCTTCGAATACGCCCAATCGCTCTGCCTCTCTTCTAATTGTTCTGCCGCTGTCTCACGAACGAGCATCGACGGCTCGCGCATCATTCTTCTGCTGCTGGCTTGGCGTAAAAATCTCGCCGCTTGGCGTAGGCTTTGTCTCTGAACGAATCGTCGCCCTGAATTGCTCTCATCGGATGATCCACCCGAACTACCTAACAACGGAGTTGAATCCATGATATCCTCAGAGGATCGGGTCGGTGACCTTGTCGAGGCCATTTCGAAGAATCAAATTCTAAAAAATTTCACCTCGTTCGGAACCCAAACTCGGGGATTCTAATCAGTTCAGCCCATTCAAATTAATGAAGCGGCGGAACTCGGCGATTTCATGAAATAACCAGACGAAAAATATAGGAATGAAAAAAAAATGATAAATCAGAGGGATATGGTCGTAATTCTTGGTGGATTGGAACGGTGGTTTCAAGCTCTGCGAGAATGGAAGGTTGGAGACAGATGGCGATGACGAAAATTGTCGTTGCTTTTTTTCTTTTTTCTTTTTTTTAATTGTATAATTTATATTTGATCTATTTTGGAATCAGGGTAAATAAATCTGATCCAACGGTACCGAATCTACTTGTCTAATTGTCTTTGAACTTTTCCTTTTATTTTCTCGTCTGTGAGACGATAAATTAATGTATAAGAAAAAAATATGTAAAAATTTTAAAAATAGGGTCAGATAAATTTAAATTTATTTCTCTCGTAAATAAAGTACCTACTTTTTCTACTAAGAAAAATGTTTTTTGGGTTGGACAATATATATAAACGATGTTGTATTGTATGTCCTTTAATAATTAATAATTAATTTTGTTTAATTTTTATATTTTTATAAAAATAAATAATTAACATAAAATTGTTTCATATATTAAATTTAATTAAAAAAAAAAAAAACAGGGTGTACATATTTGTATGAAAAGTATAAATTTAATAAAAAATAAATATTAAAAATATATAAATTGCAATATTTTTACTTCCTATATACTAAGTGTACTTTAAGCACTATATGATACTTTTGTAAAGTTTAAACAAAACACACGAGTTAATACGGCTAGGAGCCCGGAAAGAATACAAGATTAGTGTAGTCAACATTTGACTTTTGAAAGTTGTATTCATTTGCTGATTCTAAATTGAAAAATGTATATAAATTTATTATTAAATTACATTAATTATTGTATACCATTTAACATAATTTTATCATTTTTATAATTATTTTATTATATAACATATTATAATTAATAGGAATATAAACATGTATCATTACTATTTCTCTTAAATTATTAGTTTTGCCTGTTTATTTCTCTTAGTCATTATATGATATTAATGTTAAATCTTAGCCAAAAAGAATAATGTAAAAACTAGGCAATATTAGCAAAAATAAAATCAAACAACTTATCAATTATCATGTTACCGACTCTACTTGGTGAGGTTTAAGTTCACCTGATAACTCTCCTTTGTGGAGTAGTTTATTAAATTTAATAAATTTTTATTATAATTGTGCTTTAGTTTTTTTTTTTACCAAGTGCTTTAACTTTAAGTCTTTTAATTTATGTACTTGTTTATTTTTAGCATTGATAATATATATTTTCGTATTTTTCCCCAATTTATTTCTCTTTATTATGAATAATTAGTAATAACATATATTATTTTAATTATGTGAACATTTATTCTTTAATTTAAAGTCATTTATATTCAAAGCCTTTAGAATTGAGGATCAAATAACGACTTTTTGAATTTGATAAAAAATTGGAGTTTTTGTGGTAAGATGAGGGGAGAATTTTTGCACAAAGTGAATGAGTTGGAATTTCTATAACATTTTGACAAACTTCGTGAGTGCAATTGGAATTTGTATTGTGTATTTAGACATTACATCATATTGGGTCAAGATTATATAATTCCAAAAGGAAAAAAAAAAATGTAATAAATGATTAAAAGTTTTATATTTTTTATCAAATAAATATATTAATTTTGTAATTTTTAAGTTAGGTATTAAAAATTTTATAATTTTTTAAAATAAACATTTCAATTTTATATTTTATAAGTTAGACATTACAAATTTTATTATTACAAAAAAAAAAATCTAAGTTATATAATTTTTTAAAATAAATATTTATTATTCAACAAAATGTTAAAATTAAAAATTTACAATGCATAAATTTTATAAATAAATAAAATATAAGTATTCAACTTAAAAAATTATAAGACTTAAATATTTATTTATATATAATAGCGTGATTATTATAATATTTTTTAAAATATTATAAAATTTTAAGGCTATTGTTTAAATTAAACAATTAGTTCGACTTCCTATCCAAAAGGGAGATAAATCCAAATCTTCGATGGACCGAGCACCTGTTCAAATGCGCGTTTTGTTGGTAGGTATGAAATATGAATATCATTTTCGGGGTGAAAAGATGCCTAAATTATTTATTTTTATAACGATGCGTAAATTAAATTAAAAACATAATTAATGATTAATGTATTCTAACGACGTACCGTGTCATAAGAGGATTGTTCTGCCGTTTTGGCAACAGTAACAATAACAATCACTTGGGCGGTGGGTCCGCGGGGTTTTAATCATGGTTTTATGAAGGCAACCTCTCACGGTCTAGCCCATCATCCCCTTGAATTCACAGCTAACAGCAACGATTAGAGCAATGGCTTCGTCTTCTTCATCTGGAACTGGAAACAGCAACAATTACGACATGCCGTGGGTAGAGAAGTATACGCCCACTAAGGTCGCTGACATCGTTGGCAACGAAGATGCCGTCTCGAGGCTTCAGGTTATTGTTCGCGATGGCAATATGCCCAACCTTATATTAGCCGTAAGAAAGCCTATCAACTTACCTTTTATATAAAAACCTTTACTTTCCTAGAGGTTTCATGATGAACATTTGCTTGTAATTTATAATCAATTTTATTTTTTGGTAGGGGTCTGGATTGCTTCCATTTATACTTTAAAGATTTGTGGTCAGTTTGGTTTTGAGTATTTTTGGGAAAAGTAGTAAAATCTTTACCACTTGTTCGGGAGTTCATACGCATGATATTACTACTGACACATGTAACATTAGTCTATATTTTGGTTTGATGTTAAAATGTAAAATTGAAGTTTCGTGTTATAGTAATTGCCATTTGAAACATCATAAGAGGTCTAGATGGAGTCAGATAGCTGCATCAGACTCATTAAGAGCATGCGGGTGATTTGGTACAAAAGAAGGATCGAATATTTCATGCGTAGATTTTGATGGAAAGTGTTTCTTGCGTGTGTTTTCTGGGTAGCAACTCTTCTGCTGTGGCTGATCATTGTTTAATCTTTCAGGGTCCTCCAGGAACTGGAAAAACCACAAGCATACTGGCTCATGCTCATGAGCTGTTGGGAACAAATTACAAAGAGGCTGTGTTAGAGCTAAATGCTTCAGATGACAGGTGGGTAGCTTTGTGACCTCTGGTTATTCAACCTTTGAATCTTGTTTTTAGTCTTTGACTGATTTACTATCCTTTTCTTTTTCAGGGGTATAGATGTGGTTAGGAACAAAATTAAAATGTTTGCCCAAAAGAAAGTGACATTGCCCCCTTGGCATCACAAGGTAGTAATATTGGGTGAAGCTGACAGGTAAATAATGGTTATACTGCTGATAATATTTTACTTAATTGATTTTCAAAATTCAAGTTTTTAAGTGGGATGTTCCTATGTCCTTATTGGATAAAATCAGCATGACATCTGGAGTGCAACAAGCATTGAGGCGGACGATGGAAATATATTGAAACACCACTCACTTTGCTCTTGCATGCAATACTTCTTCTAAAATTATTGAGCCCATACAGATTAGATGTGCCCTTGTTCGATTTTCTAGATTATCTGATCAAGAGATACTTGGTCACATAATGCTGGTCGTTGATGCAGAAAAGGTATCACAAATATTCTTTTTGCTTGACATACAACAAAGATAGTCACGGCTTTAAAAAAAATTCAGTTGGTTATCAGTTATCACTATTTCTTTCTGAAAATTTAATGGCCAGTATAGGTTTTCTAAACTTTAAATATATTTCATGTGAATATCTGTTTGTTCTGCTTTTAAAATAAAGGTTCCCTATGTTCTGGAAGGTCTTGAAGCATCATTTTTACCGCTGATGGTGACATGAGGCGGGCATTGAACAACTTGCAAGCTACATACAGCGGATTCCGGTTTGTCAACCAAGAAAACGTTTTTAAGGTCACCTCTGATGTACCCCTATAACTTTGTTATATATTTCTTATTGGATGGAAGGTCACTAAATCTATTTATGTTTTTGGGACACTTAAGTCCTAAATTTCAATTAATATGCTTTAATCCCTAAAGTTTATTAATACGAGACACTTTAGTATTTTAGTAATTAAAGTGTCCTGTTTTTTTTTTGTTAATGATGTCCTAGGTGTTCCAAAGACATAAGTTTAAGGTTCACATGCAGGGGCGGACGGTAGAAGGGGCCGGGGGGGCTGAAGCCCCGGTTGAATTTTTCAATTTTTTTTTTTAATGTGCAATTACAATTTTACCCCCCTAAACCTAATATTAACTAACCCCATGAGCCTCTCCAGCTCGTTTCCAATTTTCCAACGCGTTTTTCATCTCTTTTCACGCCTCCTCCATCACGCTCGCGGTCGCCACTTTGCCAGTCGCCAGCCTCCACGCAGCACGGCAGCAACGTCCTCTCCTCTGGAACTCTTCGGCTTGCGCTTGCCAGTGCCATTTGCCAACGCCTGTAAAGGTAGGTATTTTCTGTTGGATTTCATCCCAAATTAAAATTTTCGATTTAGATTAATTTTGTGCTGACTGCTGAAGCTTTAATCTGAGAACTAAGATTGTTATTTGTTAGTGTTAGTTGATCTGAGAACCGAGAAGGCTGTTGAACTATTTTTGTTAATATATTTACATAAATACATGTTAATAAATAATAATAATAATAATAGTTAAAGTGTTAATCTATTGTAATTTATAACATGTTGAACTATTAATATAATTGTTCTTGTGTTATCTGTTCGGTGTTCCATTATAATATGTTGAACTGTTAATATAATTGTGATTTATAAAATTTTAAATTTTAAATTTTTGTTATTATATTGAGGTAATAATCAATTAATTAGGTTAATAAAATAAAAAATAAGTGTAAGTATAACTATAATTAATACAATAATAGAAATTTTATTTGTAAATTTTTATTAGGTGATAAGTTATAATGGAACATGAAAGTTCAAAGTCAAACAAAACTCTTCATTTGTTTTTCAAGAAAATGGAAACGAATTCAACAAAATCAAGTGTGTCTATTGATTCTCCAAGTGTTGGTGAATCTCATTGTTCTAAATCTCAAAGAGGTGAACTTGGAAGAAATGATACAACTTCTCTTCAACGAGATCCAAGTTTACGTTGTCCAATTTGATCACATCATGTTAATGAACAAGATGATATTCGAAGGCAATATATTAACATGGGACCATATCAACCAAAATTGGATTTGTATCCGTCAACTTCTTATGGAAAGCAACAACGTCGATTTCAATATTCATGGTTCATAAAATTTCCTTGGCTTGAGTACTCTCCAGGAAATGATAAAGTGTTTTGCTTTCCATGCTTTCTTTTTTAGAGTAATTCTCCAAAGTATCCAACATTTACTACTAAAGGATACGGAGATTGGAAGAGAGTTAATGATAAAAATAGATGTGGTCTTTTTACTCATGAAGGGGAGCCGAATTCATCACATAATGGTGCTATGCAACAATGGCGTGCTATGCAACAATGGCATACTTTGAAAAATCCTGCAACACACGTTGATAAAATGATCAATAGAAAATCTTCAGAACAAGTAATGCAAAATCGTCTGCGACTCAAGGTTTCAATAGAAACGGTTAAGTGGCTTGCAAAGCAAGCATGTGCTTTTAGAGGTCATGATGAATCTAGCACATCATCTAACCGTGGTAACTTTATTGAAATGGTGAAATTGTTTGGAGTAATTGATGAAGATATTGCTAATGTTACCTTAGATTGTGCTCCATCGAATGCAAAATATACTTCTTCAACAATTCAAAAGGAGGTATTAAATATTATTGCAAACAATGTTCGGAAGAAAATACGCCAAGAAATTGGTAATGCAAAATTTTTCATTCTTGTTGATGAAGCTGTTGACGAGTCTACTAAAGAGCATATGGCAATTATCTTAAGATTTGTTGATTCTGATGGTTTCATTCGAGAACGATTTTTTGATATCATACATGTTCAAGAAACTACAGCTTTGAATTTGAAGGAGAAAATTTGTTTGGCTCTTTCTAAATATGATCTTCAAATTAAAGATATTCGGGGTCAAGGATATGATGATGCTAGTAATATGCGTGGTGCATGGAATGGATTGCAAGCATTATTTATGCAAGATTCTCCATGTGCGCACTATATTCATTGTTTTGCACATCGTCTCCAATTAGCATTGGTTGTAGCATCTAAAAATGTTCATGACGTTTGGGAATTTTTTTCAAAGTTAAGCATAGTTGTAAATCTTGTTGGAGCTTCAGCCAAACATTGCTCAGAACTTAAATGTGCAAGAGAACTTGAATTGGCAGAGTTGTTAGAATGTGGAGAACTTGAGACTGGAAGTGGAGTTAATCAAATTCGCACTTTACAACGACCTGGAGTTACAAGGTGGAGTTCTCATTTTGCTTCTGTCAATAGGTTAATTGAAATGTTTTGATACGAACCAGATCGCGCCACTGATAAGGCCCGACACGTATCATGGACCAAGCCGAAAAGGGGGTGAAATAACGGCGTAGAAAGGCACACCACAACACGAGCAAGGGCACCAACATGCGAAACAAGGGAGTGCCGAGCTAATTGTGGAGTTGCTGAGTTTTGGAGCTGCGCCGCGGCATGACATTCCCCCGCCGCGGCGAACAACTTTCTGTTTTGGTGGTATTTTGGACGAGGCATGCTCGCCGCCGCATGAAATATGTGCGCCGCGGCGCAGGTGTTTCTGTTTTGGGCATGAAGGCTGGGAGATGTGCGCACTGGACGAGCAGACGCGCGCGCAAGTGTGGGCAGAAGTGCGCGCAGAGGACCAAGGACGTGCGAGCCGCGGCATGGCTTTTGGGCGCCGCGGCACAGACCTCTCGGGTTGAAGGCCAAGGTTCCTCGCCGCGGCATGGAATTTACTCCGCCGCGGCCCGCCTACTTTTACTTTTTAATCCGAGCCTCCTCGCCGCGGCATGAATATTTGCCCGCCGCGGCGCAGATGTAAAAATTGTAATTTTGACCATTGGATCAAATCCAATGGCTCAGATCTTGTCTTTTCTTTTAGGTTTTTGTGTGAGCCCTATTTAAAGACATTTGGGCAGCTCTTTTTGTATCTTTGATCATTTTAATGAAATTTGTTAGAAAACAAATTGAGAGCCTTTGAGCTCCTTGCTTTCATGCAAGCCAAACAAGAACTTATCAAAGGTATTTGCACCCCTTTGTGGCGTTCACCCTCTCCTCCGTGCGTGGTGCGTAATATCCATGTGTGTAGGTGAGTTTCCTGCAGCCAAATCTGTTGTGTTGCTTAGATTTCTCCTCCCAATATTGTTGTTGGGTCTTGGACCGTTTCTTTTGGTTCACTAGCCTCGTAGCTGGTCGGGTCGATAGGAATCGTGTTGCGGGGTTCGCATCATTTAGTATCAGAGCTCTAGGTTGAGACTCTAGATTCCTATCTTAATTTTTGTCAATTTCTATTTCATAGCAACAAGAAAATTCCTTCAAAAACAATTCTGTGTTCTTCTATGTTTCTATGTGTTTAATGCATTTCCTGGAATAACCTGTGTGATGTTGTTGTTTGCTTCTTATTTTGGTTGAATTTGGAGAGGATTTTGTGTTGAAAATTTTCCCCAAAATTCGTTTTTGTGGAAGAGGGGTATTTTGGTAATCTCACATGTGTTCTTCTTATTGAAAAGTGAGAGCCAAACATTTTTCTCTTTATTTAAAAAAAAAAAAAAAAATATCTTCCGAAAAATATCTCCCGAAAATATCTCGGAAAATATCTCACGAAAATATCTCGTAAAAATATCTCGCTAGATATTTTATAAAAAAAAAAAAGAGAGGATATTTCGGTGCTTATTTAAAAAAAAAAAAAAAAAAAGAGAAAAAGAGAGTGAATTCTTGATTTCTCGAGAATTTGCGAAATTTCTTCGTTTTAGCGTCGTTTGCGCTTTAACGGATTGTTTCTTTGTTTGTTTGCATTTTTCGGATTGGATTTGCTAAATCGAACTTCTTTCCAAACTCATAGAGTTAGGGTTTCAAAACACATTGAATTAGTTTCCTTTGTTCCATACATTTGGATATTGCAAGCTACACTTGTTGAGTGTGAAATTCTACAATTGTGTGGAAGACTTGGACGGTTTGGTTTGTCATAGGGCTTCGAGCGCTACGGTAATCAAATTCGAGTGTAAACACGTGAGGTAACGAGTAAAAGTTCCAATTTGTTGATTGTTAATTGTTTGTTTGTGTTAGTTGTTGTAAACATGTCTGACAGGAATAGCTCAGAGGAAAGGCCCGATACAACTTTTATGATGAGGGCATTACAACAATCCATGGAACGGATGAATGCCGTCATGGTTAACATAAATTAGCGAATGGAACGTCAAGAAGCAACTATCGCCAACTTAGGACAAGAGGCACCACAAGTCGTTCCTAATGTAGGAAGACCTAATAGGAGAGCCCATTATGTGGAAGAGTTGGATGAAGATAGTTTTGGAGAGAACTATAATGAAGATGAAGGGAGGATGCCCTTTGGAAGACGACATGGGCCTAGAGGTGGCCATGATCGGGGAGGAATAAGGAGATACCCACACCAACCTTATAATGAGGTTGATCGGAGCTTGGGAAATATCAAAATGAAAATGCCGTCATTCCAAGGAAAGAATGACCCGGAACATTATTTAGAGTGGGAGAAGAAGGTTGAACATATCTTTGCTTGCCACAACTACTCCGATGAGAAAAGGGTTAAATTGGCGGTGATCGAGTTTACTGACTACGCTTTGAACTGGTGGGATCAGTTGGTAGTTGGAAGAAGGAGAAATGGAGAAAGACCGATAAGTAGTTGGGAAGATATGAAAGCCATCATGCGGAAGAGATTTGTTCCGAGCCACTACTACCGAGCTTTATCAGAAATTGCAACGACTTCATCAAGGCTTTCGATCGGTTGATGAGTATTACAAGGAAATGGAGGTAGCCATGGTTAGGGCTAGCCTTGAGGAGGATAGAGAGGCTACTATGGCTCGGTTTCTGAGTGGGCTAAATCCGGAAATTGCCAATGTTATGGAGCTTCATCATTATGTGGAGTTGGAAGACATGGTCCACATGGCAATCAAAGTGGAAGCGCAATTCAAGAGAAGAAGTAACCGGATGCAACCACCAAGGCCAATTTCTCCAACACCTTGGGTACAAGATTTTAGGAGAGAAGAAGGAACTAGCTCCAAGCCCCACTTTGAAGTCAACAAGGGCAAAGAGATGGAGACTAGTAAAGATAAAGGAAAAGGTAAGGTTGAAACCTTTCCCCGAAATCGAGATGTGAGTTGTTTTCGCTGTCTTGGAAAAGGTCATTATGCGTCCCAATGTCCGAACAAGAAAACAATGATCATGCAAGCAAATGGGGAGGTGGAGACTGATGAAGAGAGTGATGGTGAGGAGATGCCACCATTGGAAGAAGCAAGTGCGGAAGAGATAGTTCCGGTGAAAGGAGACTTGCTTATGGTAGGGCGAGTGCCCAAGGATCGCTCCAAGGAAAGTGACATGGATTCACAACGAGGAAACATTTTCCATACACGATGTCACGTGAATGGCAAAGTCTGCAGCCTAATCATTGATGGGGGTTGTTGTACCAACATTGCTAGCACAACCCTAGTTGAGAAGTTAGGGTTACCCACAACCAAACATCCCACTCCTTACAAACTACAATGGTTGAATGATCAGGGTGAGGTGAAGGTGGAACATCAAGTCTTGGTATCCTTTGCTATGGGAAATTATCAAGATGTTGTATTGTGTGATGTGGTAGCGATGCAGGTTGGGCATATGATTTTGGGCCGGCCTTGGCAATATGATCGACGGGTGACTTATGACGGATATAAAAATAAGTACTCGTTCGACAATGATGGAAGTAGGATAACCCTTATCCCCCTTACCCCGAAAGAAGTGGTAGAAGATCAATTGAAGATCAAGAATAAGGGAGAGCAAGAAAAGGGAAAGGAAAAGGAGAAAGAAAAGGGTGAAGTGCCCAAAGAGAATATTGAGCATACCAAAAAAAAAGAAGAAAAGAAAAAAATGAAAGAATGTCTATTTTCTTACTTTTCTTTCTTGCAGGGCTATTATGATGAGGAGCAAAACAGAGATGGACTCCTACACTTACCCCGTGATGAAGGTCCGAATTCGAGGTCGAATTCTCTTGAAGAGGGAGGGAATGATACTAACCAGATCGCGCCACTAATAAGGCCCGACACGTATCATGGACCAAGCCGAGAAGGGGGTGAAATAACGGCGTAGAAAGGCACACCACAACACGAGCAAGGGCACCAACATGCGAAACAAGGGAGTGCCGAGCTAATTGTGGAGTTGCTGAGTTTTGGAGCTGCGCCGCGGCATGACATTCCCCCGCCGCGGCGAACAACTTTCTGTTTTGGTGGTATTTTGGACGAGGCATGCTCGCCGCGGCATGAAATATGTGCGCCGCGGCGCAGGTGTTTCTGTTTTGGGCATGAAGGCTGGGAGATGTGCGCGCTGGACGAGCAGACGCGCGCGCAAGTGTGGGCAGAGGTGCGCGCAGAGGACCAAGGACGTGCGCGCCGCGGCATGGCTTTTGGGCGCCGCGGCACAGACCTCTCGGGTTGAAGGCCAAGATTCCTCGCCGCGGCATGGAATTTACTCCGCCGCGGCCCGCCTACTTTTACTTTTTAATCCGAGCCTCCTCGCCGCGGCATGAATATTTGCCCGCCGCGGCGCAGATGTAAAAATTGTAATTTTAACCATTGGATCAAATCCAATGGCTCAGATCTTGTCTTTTCTTTTAGGTTTTTGTGTGAGCCCTATTTAAAGACATTTGGGCAGCTCTTTTTGTATCTTTGATCATTTTAATGAAATTTGTTAGAAAACAAATTGAGAGCCTTTGAGCTCCTTGCTTCCATGCAAGCCAAACAAGAACTTATCAAAGGTATTTGCACCCCTTTGTGGCGTTCACCCTCTCCTCCGTGCGTGGTGCGTAATATCCATGTGTATAGGTGAGTTTCCTGCAGCCAAATCTGTTGTGTTGCTTAGATTTCTCCTCCCAATATTGTTGTTGGGTCTTGGACCGTTTCTTTTGGTTCACTAGCCTCGTAGCTGGTCGGGTCGATAGGAATCGTGTTGCGGGGTTCGCATCATGTTTGGTGCAACAAGTACTGTTCTTGAAAGCATTGCTAAAAATGGACGTAATTATAATATAAGAGAAGAAGCTAAAGGGGCATTCAAAATAATTAGATGTTTTGATTTTGTTTTCAATATGCTTTTGATGAACAAGGTTATGGGAATTACTGACTTTTTATATCAAGCATTGCAATCTGAATCTCAAGATATTTTGAATGTAACAAGATTAGTCAAATCTACAAAAGAACTTTTGGAGAAATTAAGATCATGTGATTGGGATGACTTTTTACAACTTATGTTATCATTTTGTGAAAAACATGAAATTAATACACCTGTTATGAGTGATATTTATTTGGATGGGACACGTCGGGCATGCCTTGAAAAAAATCATCTCACAGTGAATCATCATTATCAGTTTGCCATATTTAATGCTGTAATTGATTTTCAATTACAGGAGATAAGTGAGAGATTTTCAAATAATGCAATCGAGCTTCTCAATCTTAGCTCTGCTTTAGATCCTATTCATCATTTCAAGTCATTCAACATTGATCATATATGTCATCTTGCTGATAAGTTTTATTATGAAGACTTCACTAAGAAAGAACTTGAAGACTTGAGAAGACAACTAATGCATTACGAGATTGATGTCGTCAGAGATTCTAAGTTTCAAGAAATTACATCTTTTCCAATCTTGTTACAAGAATTAGTTAAAGATGGAAGGTCAGATATATATTTCTTAATTGATAGATTAATACGTTTAGTATTGACTCTTCTGGTATCTACTGCAACTACAGAACGAGCATTTTCAGCAATGAAGCTTATTAAAACGTCTCTTCAAAACAAAATGGAGGAGGAATTTTTAGCTGATTGTATGGTTCTTTATATTGAGAGGGAGTTTGCTGAAACTATTGATTCAGATTGAGTTATAGATGAATTTTATGCTTTGAAGCATCGCAGAGCTCCACTCCGATAGTTTTTCTTTCTACTTAACAATGTGACGTCATTTTCAGGTAATATAAATACTTTTTATGCTAATGTTATTTTTACTATTAATTAATATAATATTTTTATTTTTTTATTAAGGCATTTTTTTTTTTTTTTCATATTAATATGCTATAAAAATGTCAGCCTCTAAAAATAAATCTCGCCTCTGTCCCTGTTCACATGAATACTTTTTCCTTTCTTGTGAACCTTTGTTGACAATAGTTTGTTTTGGTAGTTAGGTCCGTGACCAACTCATCTATTGCATGTAAAGAATATGGTGCGTTACTTGAAGGAAAATTTGATCAAGTGATTTGGGTATTCCCCCACTGATATCACTGATATCATTACTACATTTTTCCGTATCATAAATAATTATGACATTGCAGAGTACTTGAAGTTGGAATTTATGAAGGTACATTATTTACTTTCACTTTCCACACTCTCTATTTCAGAATTCTTCTCTTTTTGTTTCTTTTTATTCCTTTTTATCTTTCAATGTCTGACATTGCAGGAAACTGGGTTTGCTCATATGAGAATATGTGATGGAGTTGGTTCTTATCTTCAGTTATGTGGTCATCTGGCTAAGCTTTCTCAAGTCCGAGTAACAGCTAAAGCAGCATAAATACTACCAACTGCCAGGACTTGCATTGTTTTAGGGTAGAGAGGGCTAGGGTAAGCATTTGTGTCTATGTGAGTTTCATTTGGAAAAAAAAAAAATCGATCCTAGATATGTTGAGGAAAGTTAACGTGTCTTATGTTGTGAAAGACTTACTAGTGCAAATTTTCAATTGTAAAACAATTAACAAAATGAATCTACAAGTGGTATTTCCCTTTGTATTCTTTTGATGAAAAAGTATACCTAGTGATCGCTTGTCATACAAGACATTTCTTGGTATTACGAGAAATTCATCAAACATGTGTGAAAAAACAATAATTTCAATTTTCACACAGAAATAGTCAATGTATCGTAGGCTTATAGAAATAATAGCAATATAGGTAATAAACCAGGCTTCAAATGTGAGATGTTTCAGAAAAAACTGAAAGCAAAAGTTAGCCACAATTTGAGTTGAAGTTTTCAAATGAAGATGAGCCAAAGAAAGAGTTGTCCTAGTCTAAGCAGTTGATGTATTGTTGGAGTCTAAAACCGTTCAGAAATGCCAAAGAAGTGTAACTTTTCTATTGTTATAGAAAAACAGCCTTCTGATTCATTGATGTGAATTGCGTACCATCTTCCAACGCTTTCTTATGTCTTTAGCCAGTTATTCTCAAAGGAATGATTAGATGGGAATTTCATCCTTTCTAATTTTTGGCATTTCTGTTATGAATTAGACACTATACCTTCCTCAGTTCCTCGTCTGCTCAAATGTCTTTTTTAGCAAAGTTTTAAGAAAATAAAAGAGATTAAAAAAAGTAAAAATAAATTGCATAGACAAAATCCAAATCCAAATCCCAATTGAAAAGGAAAAGGGAAAAATATTAGGAATTGAGATACCAGATGGTAAACGTAGGGGAAGTGGCTTCTAAGCAAACAATTTCCCATTCTAAAGTTTAAAAACCCAACCACCAAAACCTTTCAGATAATAAAATTATAATAAACAATTTGCCACAAGATTTCAAAGTGCTCCAAAAAAAATGAATTTATTGTATGGCACAATATCATTTATAATTATAATTGAATTATATAATATATAAAAAAGCTTGCTGTATCTGTAATTTGTGTTTCTGTGACCGTAAATCCATTCCTTCACGTTCCCACAAACATCACACCAAAAGCGGAGCCCACTTACTCCGATCAATCACACTCAAACTTCCGTCAACTTCTCTACCCTGAAGAATCACAAAATAACCTTTCCCTTCTACTCAAGACACAATTTTTGTTCTCCCCTTTTAACTACAAATTGAAATTAATTTGTTCGGTTGAAATTTGAAGCTTTCAATAAAAATGGGAAGAAAAAAAGTTGGAATTTGAAATTTTTCCCCCTAAGAAAAGTGTTGTTTACTCTTGAAACATCAAAGCTGTGACTTGTAAATTGATCTCCACTTAATGGTAGGCAACAAGTCATTGTTTCAATTAAGTTCATATTACAAGTCTTCATCAATATTTCAACTTTATCCAGTAAATAATTTTTTATTTCTAATATTCCCTACCTATTGGCTATTTGCCTGATTCTTATTATATTGTCTTTTCTATTAAATCAAAGCTAAGTGAAGGCATCATTCTTCATCACCTTATACCAAATGTCCTGTTTTTTAATAGAGATACAATGTCTTAAATATTCAATCTACTGGTAGTGTTGTTTTCCCTTTATTTAATACTGGTATGGTATCCTTCCAATTGTTTTTTCCTTTTTTCTTTTTTAAACTTCCAATTTGTCATTTTGCAAATGGGTTTCAGTCTTTTTCAAACATATTTCTCTTGAGAGTACAAGGGGGCAAAAAAGAGAGCGGGGTATATATGTAATTTAATTCGCCATTTGCACTACCCCGAAACTACCGGGTAATCTTATAGTTAGTTGCCCACACGGCCAAACGTGTTTGAAACAAATCACAAAATAGCATTTTTAAGCCATAAAAGCTACTTTCAGAGATAGACACTACTCAAATCCATTAAATCAAATCTAAATTCTGCAAAAAGGTTATTCTTCCCTTTTGTTCTGGTTTCTTTCTTTCTTAATTGAAACACTTCTTTCTATCAAAAAAAAAAAAATTTTGAAACACTTCTATTCTCTTCCAAGCAACTTCTCAACCTCTGTCTTTTTTATTCGCATAAATAATTACACTGCCTGAATATAAAACTCCTGGTACATTCGCATAAGATTTGTCATTCCGGAGAGAACCACAGAATATGGCTAACGAAGATCTGGAGCGAGGAGGGACAAAGGCTAGAGCAAACTCTAACCCATCTGGGTACTATGCAAATCAATACTCAGTGGACACCTCAGAACGGCTATGGACTTCGTGGTTGGTTCCTTCAATCGTGGTTGCCAATATTGCAGCTTTTATAGTGCTTATGTACGTTAACAACTGCCCCAAGAACAATAACGGGCTTTATGGAGATTGTGTGGCTAAGTTTCTTGGCAGGCTTTCGTTTCAACCTCTGAAGGAAAACCCTCTCTTTGGTCCCTCTTCTTCCAAGTGAGTTCCCTGCTAACCCATCTTTCAATTTGTGATCTTTTCCTGTTTATTTGATGTGGGTTTGGTGTTGTTTTCTTATTAAGTTTGGAATTGTAAGTCGGTTTATGAAGCCCAGTTTCTGCAAATGGGTATATGAGCTACTACAGCTTTCTTAGCTGCTTGATGTGAGTTTCACAATCTGTGAGATTGAGTTGATTGTTTGAAATGCTGTCAGTTACAAATGTTTCTTCTAGTTGGCCAGAAATATGGAATTGTTTGACATAGAGAGATATTGATTTCATGTGCATCACATTCGTTTAATTTCAATATAACTTTAGCAACAAAAAGGAAAAAGTGATTTGGTTTGGTCTCATTAGACATATGCAACTATAAGTTTTTGTCATGACACACCATTAGGGAAAACCCGTCCAATTTAGCATCATGAAGGTGCAATCATTGTAGTGTACTTTGTTTGTGTCATGCTTACTTTTTCACTTACTTGTTCAGATTGGACAAAATGGGAGGATTAGAGTGGCACAAGGTTGTGCACGAGCATCAAGGATGGAGACTTATATCATCTGTCTGGTTGCATGCTGGTGTGGTCCATCTACTTGCAAACATGTTGAGCTTAGTCTTTATTGGGATCCGCCTTGAACAACAATTTGGATTTGGTATACCACTTATTTTCATATGTTTCAGACAAAATGAGCATAAGTATTGAATGAGTAGAACAATGACCTAGATATAACTTCATTCTTTCACAATTAGGTCTACTTGAAATTCAGTGTTGTCAAAGGCATAATATCTGAACTTACATGCATTTTGCTTGTGTTAAATAGTTCCATGATACGCATCTGGTGACCTTTATGGTTGTATATGACCTTTTATTCAGTGCACTTAAAGACAATTTGAAATCTCTTTCTTCTATAAATTGGATATTACTTTGGACATTCTAGCCACATTCTACAATATGCATTTTTTTAGTCTTATTTCAATGCATTTCCAACACCATCTTTTGTTTTTGTATTGGCAGTGCGAGTGGGGATAATTTACCTCTTGTCTGGATTTGGTGGGAACATATTATCTGCCCTTTTCCTCCAAAAAAGTATCTCAGTTGGTGCGTCTGGTGCACTGTTTGGCCTTCTAGGAGCAATGCTATCTGAACTTCTTATCAACTGGACTATCTATTCCAACAAGGTCCGCTACTTATTTTAAGTTTCTGTGAAATTACTTCAGCATCCTTTAAATGGATCTTCTTTCTAGGAAGGAATAACAAAAATGTATAGGTGGAGTTTGATGTTTTTCATGCACGTCACAGTTTTGTGTCAAATATGATGCATCTTGTCAATCATTGTTTTTAATTCTTCTTGTTTTGCTTGCTCTTGTAGGCTGCAGCTCTACTTACACTTGTATTCATCATCGTCTTGAACTTAGCAATTGGAATCCTTCCCCATGTTGACAATTTTGGTCACATTGGAGGACTATTGACCGGTTTTCTCCTTGGTTTCATTTTTCTACTACGCCCTCAATATGGTTGGATTGAGAACAGACATCTTCCATCTAATGCCAGTCTCAAACATAAGCACAAGGCTTACCAATATGTGCTGTGTTTCGTTTCCCTTTTATTACTGATTGTAGGGTAAGCTGATAAATCATTTGGAGTTGCATTCATAATTTAATTCACCATTTTACTTCACCAGTAACTTTAAATCTCTTTTTGGCTAATGACGAATGATGACACAATTTGAACAAGACATCATATCATGCTAAAGTATAAACAAAGAAGAGGATCTGGTACTAAATCTCTTGGTGGCTTATGGTGAATTCTAATTTTAAATTTGCTACTAAACTGGTGCAGATTTAGTGTGGGATTGGTGATGCTATTCAAGGGAGAAAATGGTCATGATCACTGTAGCTGGTGCCATTATCTGAGCTGTGTGCCTACCTCAAAATGGAAATGTGAGAACTAATAATGAGGGTTTCACCTTGCCTCCTTGAGAGTTTCACATTTTTTTCTTCTTAATATTACAAATTTTTGTGTGATGACTAGTAATCTTTTAATATGTTTGTTTCATGGAATGAATATACTCCCGTATATGCGTACCTTGACAGTGAACATATGTTTGGATGTAAAGGTTGTTGATTTTGGATATATTTAAGCAATGTCTTCAACAATTCTCTGTCCCACCTTTTGGTATGAATATGATGCCTTTGTTCTTATTGCTCTTTCTCTTGGGGGTCTTTTCTTTGTCATGTCATGTTATGATACATTATGGTAAATTTGTAATCAGGTTTTCATAGAAAGCTGTAAACAACGGATCATAATGTAAACTATTTAGAGAGAGTTACAACTAGATATTAGTTCTCTTACTCAACTTGGGGGTAATTGGCTTTTCAAAGTTTACTTTCTCTACCTATAATTTATCAGAAAGTATTCTAATGGAAGATGTAACAGATTGATGAAATATTTCATGTTCTGTTTTAACCGAAACAGACTTGCAGAAAAAAAAAAATTGAATTTATTAACGAAATAAGATTAATTGGTCTGGGAAATAAATTAGCCAACTACAGGGAAACCAAAATGAAGAGTTTGCAGCGATGTTTTAAAACATTTGCTGCCTAAAAAGGTGAGGGAAAACAGTGTCAGGCACGCTTTGTTAGTTAAAAATAAATCCTAAAAAGGATCATCTCCCCAACAAAGTTGGAGCATCAAAAATTTAAATGGCGTCGACCAGACTTGAACTGGAGACCTTCCGTGTGTTAGACTAACGTGACAACTAACTACACCACATCTTTGATTTCATTTGCAGAGAAGGCTGTATTTCATATCACGACTCGTTATTCACAAGTGATTCTTCCAATAGAATTAAGACATTATTAATTCGTAAAAAAAGATACTACACGACGGAGAACAACGTCTTAATTCTTTTAAAGATATTATACAACTGAATATTATCACCGCCAAAACGAGCGGAAAAAAAAGAAACAAACAGGAGGCCAGAGAGCACGTGTTGAACTATTTCAGTGCTAGCAAACAACATAAATATACTCACGAGCAGTACCATGATGTGGCTGTTGTTTTTAATATAATATTCGGTTGCATGTTACTTGGATAATCTAGTACTTTTTAACGGAAAAGATATGTTGGCAATATTAGAAGAAACAAAATTAAAAAGCAGCTGAGATCTCACCATGACCCAATCAGTATGTATAACCTATTGGCATTCCCATGTTGTCCAAACGGCCAGATCCTGGATAAGCTTTGTTTGTGAAATTAGCATGCAAAGTATGCATCTTCTGTGCACTTGAACCAACATAGCATCTCTTTGCTGAACTAGACCTCTCATACTGAGGCCTCTGCTTTGGTGCACTAAGAGATCTCACCTTAGCCTTCGAAGATTCGGTGTAAGCCATGTAGTTTGGATAATCTGAATATCCATTTAAGAAACTTCGGGAGCCATCACTTTTTGTTGGGGTGAATGGACTTCTCTTTGGCCCGTCACAACACCTTAAAGAGGCAGAGTAGAATTGTGGACTATTATGTGTTGTCCAAAATGAGCTTTCTTCAACCTCATGTCCAACAAGTTTCAAAGGACTCGGCGATTGTACTTCGCAAGATGGTGGACTTGGATCTGTTTGATGGTTGTTAGTAGAGTCTTTAGAAGTAGTAAAGCTTTGATCAGAAGTACTCGGGCCATGGTTAGAATTACGGAAGAGATTTCTTCTCCTCCTCGGTTTTCCCGTATCTATCTCCACAATCCTGTCGCTCTTTTCATCAACTGGTGTGGTGTGCTTAGACGATGAACATAGCTGGTCACCTGATCTTTCATCCAACCAACCATCTGACTGACTCAATCCTGATGAATGTGCATTGTCTTGATAACTAATATTTCTGCAGAATGCTTTTGAGCCACTTTTCTGTATTTTTATTGAAACAAATAAATTTTAAAACCACATATACAAACAAAAAAGATATCAGTTAGTGACATCTTGAAGTCAAATTTTTTTTGAAAACATAGAATTAAGTTAAGAACATACTCGGAGCACAGATGATTGGTCAAGTTTCATACTCTTAGATCTGATACCACGTTCAAATTTCTCAGGGGTTGCTGGTCCCTGCACGCAATAGAGACCTTTCTTTATGGATTACTAATATTAGATAAAATTTTGACAACAAAGGTTGTCGAAGAAAATTTAGCTACAAATCTTATAGACTTCTACAATGTCAACAAGTATGACATTAACACAATTCTAAACACATTTTGGAATTTTTAAAGGTCACCAACTCACCAAAGATACCTTAGTTTTTAAATTTGTCATGTTGGTAATTCTTATATTGCTCTTCGATAAAAAGGGGACTATAATGACTTTTGTTTGACAAAACAAAGATAACATGGTAAAAAGTTTGTTCTAATGAAGCCCGAAACCTGATATCATGCTAACTTTTACTTTATTTAACTGGACAAGTAGGATGCATCATTAAATTGAATATTTATGATTTAAATCCAATATAGCTAACTAGTAACCATTTTTTGCATTAAAGACAAATATTCTAGTTCCGACCAAGCAGTATCTCTCATGGTCATGAAAGTACTATCATATACCGAAAAGTTTACAGCAATTATGAAAAGGTAGGACCCCACAGTGACAAACTCCATAAATAATAGAACTTTGACCGATACATTTCAAAAGTAATAGAAAACTCAAATATTGGAGGGAAAAAGTGAACTTTACTTACAGGTTGATGAAATTGAGAAGACTTGCCATTTGAATTTGACGAATCTGAAACATAGGCACGCATTGAACGTGCTATCTTTTGTGCTTGCAACAATGCTTGCATTCTTCGAAGCCATTCAACAGTCCTTTTCCTCTCTATGTGACCTCTTACTAAGGCCTGTAGTCTTACCAGTCCTTTTAACGCTCGTAAAGCTCTCCTTGCCTTCAAAATGCTTAGAGAGTCAAATTAATCAACGACAATCTTATAATGACATGATAAAAAACAAGCGAATCAAATTCAATTTAAGAAAAATGAACCAATGAAGAACCATTTCTCAGACTGACATGGAAATTATTTCGAACGTAAAAGGCGCTTAAAAGAAGATATTTCTGACGCATTGTTAATTGAATGAATGAATGTCATCAAGAAGACAAAGACATTTCAGGAGCAGCCCCACTAAGAAAGAAAAAAGGTGTATCCAATATATCCTGCCAAGTCTTCACTTTAATACAATATTGAACTACTCAACAAACGCAACTTAAACATCGACTCTATAAAAGTCAGCTACGATAATTTTTTTAAGAAAAAAGTACCCCATCACCAAACACCAAACTTTCTGCATAATAAGGCCCACCAAAAGCTATTCATGGACCCAAACTTTAACAAACCCAAATTAATGTCAAAATTTGTCAACAAGCATGGCGTTGAGTTTTGCAGCCACTTCCCTAGAAATGCATTATTATTTCAAAGGGGTTGTTAAATACATCATTCTTTTTCTAACCTTAAGTTACATTTCATAACTGCCGCTTCAATTTAAATAAGTCTCTAGACCCATGAAACATTGAGTCCTGAGAGCCATATTGCATTAATTCAAGACAGAATCCATTAATTAGCTAGATTAAGCAGCTGATATAATATAATTACCAAAAGAACCCTATACAAGGAAATAAATGACGCAAACAACAATCACCATAAACACTAAGCGTTTGATAAACCGATTATGGCCTATAAATTACCTGAAACAAAATTAGGGAGACTTAAACATGGCTCGTACTTCAAATCGGGGTCAAATATTTCAAGGACCACACGGTTTCTCTGAATAGTATATTAGTATTTCATATAAGAAACAAATAAATGGGCTATTAGGTAGTGTCAGGATTCTTATCAATTAGGACCTGAGAAAAAGACAACATTACACATGTAGACCCTTGAAATGGATAACGATGAATATTTATCTATTATGTAGAGACAACAAACGGCGTGTTAGAAGAGTTGTAGTATGGGTGTTTGAAGTCCTAATGGTTACTTTCACACGGCGTCTGACACAGACCATGTTTAAGAAGAAAATTAATGAAATTAAATAAACAACAAAAACAAGTTGAACTAGGAGGGCAAATTATAAGCAATTATGACAATAAACAGATGCCAAATCCAGAGGAGATATCGTACGCGTGTCAGTAGCCCAAAAACGAAAAGAGTGGAAATGTTGAACAGTTTTAATTAATCCCGAGAATTGTAATAATCTAAAATTAACGGCCGATTTAAATAAACAAAAGTTGAAAGAAAAGAGAGATGAAATTAGTAAAATAAGAACACAAGTTGAGAGAAAACGAACCAAGCAGCCTCGGAACGCAGCTTGTATCCTAATAGCAGCACATTCCTCACGAACCCCAATACAGTTTCCGTTGACATACTCCACGGGATTACTAGCGCACCGACCACTGCTGGTCAGTCTCACCACGGCTGCAGCTGCTTGAGCGGCCACAACAGCAGCCTCAGCCACGGCCGCTGTTGCAGCTGCCACGGCAATTGCACGCTTGTTGGGGTCAACGACACCGTCAGAGAAGGTCGTTTGCTGAGATTCTTCACCTTCATCGTACTCGTCGGGGACAGTGGCACTGTTGCTAATGGGTCCAGATACGTGGTTGTCTTTTTCTCTGTATGATTTGACGAAACTCCATCTTCGCTTTTCTTTTGAAGGTTTAGAAGCTGAAAGTCCTGAGTCGGGCTTTTTCAGACCGAAGAGGCCTCGGAACCATTTGGTGGCTCTGCCCATTTCCGAGCTTCACTTCAGATATGGGAAGCTGTTAGAGTTAGTTTTATGAAATGGGTTTTGTTACGGGCTGCATTTCCTTAGTGACAGATAGAAATATTGAGAGTTTTGATGATTATAATCGATGAAGTAGGGAGAATTGAAGGGGTTGATGATGATATTATATAAATAATGGAATTTATACGGTCTAGATTGGAATCGTAAGTTTGATTATTATACAACTGTACAGTACAAAGATCCCTAGCCCACTCGCTTCAAGGAGCGTGAGATTTTATTATTATTATTTCATTTTTTTTTTTCCCATTTGACTAAGAAGTAAGAACAATTTGTTTTAGTTGGTGGAAAGATGCAAAATTGTTAGCTTTAATAGTTAATCTGGTTTTGTGCGATTTCTTTTTCTAATGTTATTGTCCACCAAAACCATCCATATGTTCTATTCTGTTTAGTATAGCTAGTCTATTGTGTAAATCTTTCTGACAACAAACAAAAAAAGGAAAGTATTATTTCTGTAATACTTGTGTGATTGAATTTCTTACCTATCTCTTATATTTAGGAAATAATTTTGTTTAAAATAAAGTATCAAACTATACCAATATCAATTATATATAGGATACACTTGAAAAGTAATGGATATGTATGCATGGTATATGATGAAGCTTAACAAAAAAAAAATTATATTAAGATCTCCTCAAATATATTTGATACAAAACTTGCGTATCACCCACCGATCAACTATAAATTAATTATGAAGGAATATAATTAAACAAAAAGTGATAATTGTTAAAAGCAAATTATAAGCTACTAAAATTTAATCATCAATCATTTGATCTCAATTGTAGGTGTTTGATTATGAGGATTTTTGTTTAAGATGACGAAAGTCTTGACGTGGGTTGTCTTAGTAACATTTTTGTGATCAACCCTATAATCAACTTATTGTATTTATTGCATTTTCGTAATGATTTACCATTTTCTCTTTGTAATGATACTAACTTTTTATGATACAAGTAAATATTACAGCATTTTGACGTTTGAAAAAAAAAAAACACAAATTCATGATATATTTAGCTCATTAATGTAGACAACTGTCACCTGACCCTAAATCAAGGGCAAATGTTTCATACTTTTATTTGATATTAAAATTATTATTATAGTTATATTTATTTTATTTATTAACTTTTAATTTTAATCATATCAATATATATTAACTAATTGTCACATTAAATTGATTATGTAATTAACACATGTATAAAATTTAAAAATATTTTTGAAATGACATGTAAACCTGATTGTCTAAATTAATAACCAAATATTTTTTTTACAACTCATAATACATTGTTAGACCCACAGTTCTCAATTAAAAAAATTATTATATTTTAGTATTTAATTTGTTAAGTTGTGTTTGAAAAAATAATATTTATAATACATTTAAAAATTATCAATTATAAAAATTACACATTTTCTATCTACTTCATATGTGAATTTGTTTAATGTTAATTTTAATTAATTATATTCAAATGATATTTTAATTTATATAAATTTTAAAAATATTATTTATATATTTTCATGTCATTTTTATGTTGTTAGAAATATTAACAAGGAGGAAGCAAAATGATGTCGTTAATTTTCGTGATAAAATTTCATATTCGACTTTCGATTAGGAGAAAAATAAACAGCTCACATAGAGTATAGACTGGACTCCTGCAGAAAGCAAATGCAGTTTCCAAGAATTGCCTAAATATGAAGTGCATCTAGATTTGGTTTCTCGATGGGACATCACACAAAAATTAGCAAAGCTATTTTAGAATTAGGATTTTAGGATACGTTTTCTCCACCTGAAAAATAGCTATATTAACTTTTTTTTTTATGCTATTGGTAGCCAAAAGGTGAAACGCAGGGCAATGCCTTACTTGTGTAAGTACCCTTTTTCAGTCTTTCGGAAAATCAAGTTTTCTGATAGCTTTCTTATTATTTTATAATGGTCAGTAAATTTTGCTATAGCTACCTATCTAGTATCTACTCTCTTAACACTATAAATTATTCATTGTTAAATTAAATAATAGTTTTTAAACAATTTTTTTTAAAATAATATTTTAATATTTTAAATTAATAAAATAAAAATTAGGATATTTTAAAAAATATATATATAAATAATTAATACTTAATAAAAAAAATAATTAATCAACAATATATTTAAAAAAATAATAAATAACATCTTCTTTAAACACTATAGATTACCTAATACAAGAATAATCAACTTTTATCCAACTTATTGAGTAAGAACTTAATAATTTTTAAACACTATAGATTACCTAATACAAGAATAATCAACTTTTATCCAACTAATTGAGTAAGAACTTAATAATTTTTTTAATATTATAGATGTATAAAAATTATAGATAAAATATAAAATATATATATAAATTAAGTTGGGAAATAAATGTAGGGGAGAACAAAATATTAAATTTTAAAAAATAAGAGTAAAAATAAAAAAAAATTAAATATATAATTTGAAGAGTCTATGTTAAAAAATTCACACTTCAACATAGTATAAAAATAGTATACAGCATTAATTAACAATAATATCAGTGAAGTTCATGCGTAGTATGAGCAAATTATTTATTACTTATAAAATATTATTAACATATTACTAAGTTGGACGTTCCAATAAAATATTTAGTTAGTATATTTTTCTTAAAAGTTTACTTAAAATAAGTTAAATATTTATGTGAAATATGATTAATTGTAAATTTACATGTTATATACTCGATAAAAAATTTAACATCTCGTGTATCATGTGTTTTAGTTTTACCATTTTTAAGCGTAACATTTTGTAGTTAACAGTGTGTTTATGAGCTTCGAGGGGACGTTTAGACTAAAAATAATATTGTTGCAAAAAAAAAATCATTCTATATTTTTTTACAAAAAGATGCTAATTTTATACTTAAATTTATACTCATATTAATTATAATTTATTTTATAGCATAATTTTATTATTTATTAATTTATTTTATCATGTATTAAATTATAATTAGTATTGTTCTTAGAAAATTATCATTGCACTAAAATTTTAGTATTAAATGATGATATAAGACTTATATATTCAATATACAATCACGTCTAATATATGTGTATGATGTGAGACTTATATACTCAGTATGAATTAAACTTATTGAATATTTTGGAGTAGAAGATCCAACTAGTTTTGATCAAATCATCATCTTTTAATCATACATAAATGATCTGGTATTTCTGAAGTCTTTTTATTCAACTATCATGTCATATCATTCAAGTCTCGTGATATTCAAGTCATATTTAGATAATCTAACTTTCTAAAATTTCTCATTTTTTGATCATGTATGATGATATGATCTACTTAAAGTCTATATTTTTTAATCATAAATTTTTAATTCATATCATTCAAATTATATTTAAATAGTTTGGATAATTCAAAATAAGTCTTCAACTCAACTTATTATATAATAAATTATACAATATAAATTATATAATTTTAATCATGCACATGTCATATAAATATGATACACATTATTTATATTCTAAATAATCACAGCATTTCTCTTTCTTTACGATACTCTGCGTTATACGTGTTTGGAGGTTTACTGTAACTATCGGCTAATTATTTTGTTTTCAATTTTAAAATATATATACTGTCCAAAATATGTTATATTATAATCTTAGTGACACACCCACTGAATTGTTGATTCATGTTTACTAACACTAAAGCCAAATAAATTCCAAAGAAAAAGTCCAATAAATACTAAAAAAATTAGACAAGAAACAACGAGGATAAGGGAAAAAATTAGTTTAAAAAAGAAAACTTATTGAATTAATTTAAACGTCAAAAGGGTCAAAGAGGAGTTGACAGTAGTTGAGTCACTTTATTTGAGAAGTGAGGACAGATAAAAACACTACACACACGTAGACGGTATAATACTGTTGATAGTAGAGAGATTCAATTAGAATAAGCAACCTTCTGACTGATTGGATCGTATCCAGCTTGGTTCTTTCAACCATATCTTACCACTCCAGTCTCCAGTCAGAAAACGGACAGAAATAGATAATCCAATCCTCAGGGTAAAATATTAAATAGTTAAAAGTTTGGGGAGAAAACATAAATATATAATTTAGTCACTTCTTTCAAGCTTAATGCGACGTGCTGACGATTTGGCATTTCAGTAGTGAGTTTGACCGGGTCTTTTAACCTTTCCTTTCCAGGATATAAGATTTGGTACAACACTCACTAGTGATTTAATTAGTAAAAGCAAAGGGACGAATATCACATGGTCAATAATCGACAATAGAGTTGAATTGTCGGTGATGCTAATCGACGGAAAGTTTTTTATTTTTTTTTAAATTAAAAATAACAATTTTATTATATTAAAAATATATGACTGCTTTTTTTACATAATAAAAATATATGAATTAAAAGAAAAAAATAATTTTTTTAATTATAAATATTAAAAATGTCAATTTTTTCTAATACCCAATTTTAAGTATTATATGTAATAATACTCAATTAATTACAAGTTTTTTAATACATAACACGGCAACATATATTCGGTCAAATACTGCTTCAATCTGAAATGAATTTAACGTACAGAATCGACCAAAATATTCTTGGATGGTAACAAGTGAACAACTTCCCATTGCAGCGCATGCACGTAGCTGGGCGGCTATGTTATCATTGCCTTTCAAGAAATTCGAACTTGACACGTGTATTTTATCAACGTCGGTTGTTTACTAAAACATCTGACGTTTTTCGCGATGAATATTTCTTTTCGAACACATTGATGTCCGGTTAATGTGTTTCCATTGAGATTTTTGTGGGAAGAATAATAAAATTAATATTTTTTTTATTTAAATTTATATTTTTATAATTAAAAAATAATTAATATGTCTTTTTTTTTTAACACTTATTCAATTAAAATTAAACAATCATAATTTATATCCGTTTAATATTAAAAATTTAATATTTTATATTTAAATTAAACGTTTAATATTATTAAAATATTAATTTTATTAATATATATATTAGATGATAAATAATAGTGAGAAAAAAATATCTAACAAATTTAAATTTATTTAAAAAATATAGTATTTTTTCAATACAAGCACATATAAAATAAAAATATTCGTTTCACCTGGGCGGAGTGGCCGACTAATAAATTTATGTTATTTTATGCCCTCGTGTGAAACTTTGACTTGTAGTTGTCAAACTTCGCTGCTGAGCACATAGGTGTGAAAATAATAGTAATAATATATATATATAAAAGTGAAGAAAGTAGTAAATAATAATGTGATTGGTTAATAATATGTAAAATTAGATTTAAATATGTTATTATACTTTTAAAGTTAGGTAGATAGCAAAAATATTTATAATATTTAATTTCTTATAAAAATTATTTTAAATATTTAATTTTGATAATATTTATTAATAAAATTAATTTTTTAACAAAAATAACAAAAAAAATATATTTTTAAAATTTATAATAATAAAATTGGCATCTATTAAAATTTATAATAATAAATATAGTATATCTTATATTCGAATTATATATTTTTATAATTAAAAAATTTATTATATTTTTTTTCTTTGAACGCCAGTTCAAATTGAACTACGATAATTTAAATTTATTTAATATTAAATATTTAATGTTATTATATTGTTATTTTATCATTATAAATTTTAAAGATATTATTTTTAATAATTTAAAAAAAATATATATATGTTAATAAAATTAAATATTGAAACACTTTTATGTCGAATTAAATATTAAAGTATTTCTACTGCAACGTAAAATGTCAGGACCCCTAAAATTAATACAATTATTTACTTAAAAACATTGAGAAAGCAATTAAAGGTACTAATTTTCTTCCCTTAGAAGAAATTATTTACTGTTTTAGAATAAATCATAATATTTTAGATTAATAATATTTAAAATTAATGTAAATATGTTTAAAAATATATATAAATATTTAATAAATAATAAAAAGTAAAATAATATAATTAGGGAATACATGTTATATGAATAAAGAATAATACCTAACAAAAATAGAAGACAGGTTGTCTGCTAACACAGTGCAACTGTTTACACACTTATTCAATAAAAAAACGTGTCATTTAACCATATTTGTGCCTCGAAGTCGAGAATTTATTAAAGACCTCTTTTCTTTGTTTCGATTAAAAAATTAAAGAGCTCTTGTTGGTTACAAATAATTTTCTGCGCATTGGTTTGTTTTGCTGGAGAATTTCTGGATCAAGTTTGATATTAGTCTTGCAGGGTTATGGTTTTAAGGTTTTTGCCATTAGTGTAAAGAGTAATGCTTCGTAATAATACTCAAATGAGAGAATCTATTTATTTAGTAGTAATAAATAGGATTTTTAATTAGTTTAATATGTAAATTACAAAAATGTCCTTGCCGCCATTGGTTGACTTGGAAATGAAGCAACTTAACAAGCGTACTGTGCTTACGTTGGTAGGAGTTTTAAAACCAATGCCATCTACCGCGCCAAAAACCACTCGCTTTCTCTCAGGTATTCTTCATTAGCAGACACAATCACAATTCGCAAGAAAAGGAAACGCTGAGAAGACGTTTATCACAAAAGATAGTAGTTATCCATCATTTCTGTTTAACCATTGTTGATGTAAAATTTGAATTACAATGTGCAGAAGACATTTCATGTCTCCATCTCATAGTTATTGCAACCTCTGTAATTGATTGTGATTAATTTAACGGATTTATCACTAAATTTTTTTACTTTTAAGTCACACTAAATATTAATCCAGCTAAAAAAAATCCCTAGGTTGATGAATTGTTCTATGCCTTAAGCTAATTTTCTATGCTTATTGAATTATATGATGAGACAAATCGAAGGAAAAAGTTTAAAATAATTAAAAAATAATGAAAACCCGAGTAGGTCACTCTTTGTACATTCTCAGCAGGTCTCATATTTTCCTCCTTTTTTTTTTGAGCAAAATCTTTACCTTTTATCTTCTTCTTTTTAACAAAATCTTTACCTTTTATGACTGCTAATAAAGATATTAAACAGCATGGATCTAAGCCGCAATAATTTTTGGCTATACGATTGACTAATTAGCACCGAGAACTTCACCCATTTGGTGTAGTCATTAATTGTTTGCTCCTTCTCATCATTCAATTAAAAACAAAATGAATATCAAAAATACATTTGTTACACATCGCTAATGAATTGTTACAATCCCCTTTTGTTAGTAAACATTGAAAACCCCATCCAAAACGAATATCAAAATAACAATTGAAAGACGTATTAGCCTTCGGATTCCAGAATGGTCGTTGCTACTTGAGTGCATTATTGACAGCACAATTCTCCAACTTCCCAGGCTCAGTCTCGAGAAGCAAGATAAACTGAAAATGCATAAATTCATATGGCTGAGGCTGCATATGAGCTTAAGACTTGCTCTCTTTAAGCTTTGCAATGTATAGCTTTTCCAGCTTCCTATCGTGATTGAGTGTAGCACTGACACTTTCAGCCACCAACACAATCTGCACAACCAAAGGCATGCATTAGCACAGAGCAATTAAGCTTAAAATTCTCTTGGTTCAAGAGGAGGTTAGTTTTTAAATAAATCATTAGATTTTCCAAATTTTTAACTTTTTTTTTTTTTTTAAGAAACCCGAAGGTTTATCTATGCAAAAGGTAACTTTTTGTTAAGTTGATCTAAAGATATTTATCTTTTTTGCCAAACAATATAATATTTTCAGTAATAACTTTTTTTCTTTCAATGTCAGCATCTTATAAATCTAGATTAGTAACTCCTTCTACACATCCAGACAAAGTAAATGAAAATTCATAACTTGGTAGATAACCAGTGCATCTAGTTCAACAACATAATTTGAGTTGATTATCATGCATCATGTCTCTGTAGCATTTTCTGGTATACGATTATACAAGCCACTTTCCTTCTCTACAACCTAGGAACCAGGTTCAAGAAACACGCTAAGGCATCACTTTTAGACAAGGTGCCAAGAGGCTGTCTCAAGGTGCGTGCCTCAGGAGATTTGGATGAGGCTTACATTACTGCAACGTAGGTAGCATCAACAGAAATTTGATTGCTTTTGATAGTGAATTGGTTGAGTTTTATGCATCTGATGGTTAATGACTTAATTATTTTCCTCTCTAGCTCTGTAACAGTTATGATTATGACTAAACATGAGAAATACATTATCTATAATTCTTTAAGGACGCTTACCCCTTCAACACCCAAGGCTTGTGTCTTGCCTAATTCGGTAAACTACCCAAGTACCCATTTCTGCCTTTATGAACCTTGACCATGATTAATGATCATCAAAATACTCTAGTCTCGAATTGATAGGAGGAACTACAATAATTGACTGAAATTACAAACCTGCAAGCAAGCATATGCCATGGCTGTTGCAAAATAAAAATTTGCATTCCCAGTACCCTGCACATTTCATTTAAATCAGACAATGTAAAAGAAATAAATTCTAACTGTTTGATAAACTTCAGAAATTAGCATACCCGCCATATCCATAGGTTGTGCATCACAGGACTAAGAAGGGAAACCCCAAGATGTACACAAAATAGGAAGAATGAGAACTGCATATCTGCATAGAATGAGAGAATAAAAGGTAAGATGCCAGATACTGTTGAACTGCGCTTATGATAGAATGCACCCAACTTGCCTGCTAGTTCATTAACGAACAACCCCATTAAACCCAAATATAGAGCTGCATCTCCCACCTATATCAAAGATACGACAATGCAGAGAAGTTATTTACTATGAGGATTGAGGCTGACAAAATATATAAACTTCAGTTGTAAAAAAGAATCGACTCTTTCTTGAGAAGGTTATGGTAGGTTACAAAAATGCAAAAGTATTAGTACAATAAAGTTTCGCTTTTGCATAAGGAAGTTCTAGTTCATGGATCACGAGCTTCCCATTGAAATTTAATATTACTTATATTCTCCTTTGAAAAAGGGAAGATTATGACTGAATTCAATATAGAACAGATAAGAGTTTGCATAGGAAACTTTCTGCAAGAAAGCAAGAACTTACTGAAGGATACGACTTGAACATTGAAGAGATTGTGATGTAGACAAAAGCCAGAAAGCAGGGGCGATGGTGCAGCCGTATGGCCAATGGAATTACCATAAACAAAATATTTATATGGAAAACAATCAGAAAGAAATTTCTGAAGAAATGAAAAACTTCTGCAAAGAAGTACCTATACCAAAATGATGATGAATATATCAGTACCACATCTCAAAAGTAGAACATTTTTGGTCCGACAGTGCTAACATGGACCTCACCATAATACACCTATATTTGGTGACAAATCTTGTACAGTGAGGGCAAAACCATATGTTCTGCAAAACAGACACAATTAGAGAAACTGTTAAGATAGCTTAATGAACAAACCATTGGATTAAGACTCATCAATAGATATTATACAAGTTCCAAAAGGCATCCCAATATATTGCCATGTGAAGAATCAACTTCTAATAACTAACTGCAACAAGATTTAACGGACTTTAAGAAGTATGCCATAACTTCTACAACCTTGGAGGACCATATTTCGTATCTCATCAATCACCTTGGACAACAATCAATCAGCTATGCACTGCTATCTCTATTAAAATGATATGTTAATTGTTTATAACCGCAAGCAAATAGTTCAGAATTCTTCAGCTGCAAGAAGAAATGACATACTTGAACATGGACTTAGGTAATATTCTTCCAGTACCTGTTAAACATCTCTAGAAGGCCACCATACTCTTTAGTACACAAGCTACAGAGAGCTAACACATAGACTGACCACAGAATATCCCACATTAAAAATTGTACAGCTAGTCTCCAAGAGAAAACTCTGCGTGCTATTTCAGGTTGTTGCCTTGCTTCCCCCTTTTCAGAACCTTTATCACTTGGGGGTCCAGCTTCAACTTTATATCTCCCCAGCAGCAAAATTTTTCTGGGAGGAGAATCAGGACCATATCCTAATAAAAGAATCACCTGGGACAAAAATGAATATTGCTTATATTAATAATTAAATATTAGGATAAAATGATGTACTCATGTCGAACATGAAATAATTGAGGCTTACTGGAACAATTAGAATCACTGGATAAAGAGACAGATGAGTTGCCATGACCCAACCAAAAGCTGCCAAGGGAACTCTTCCTGCAGATGATCAGAATGACAGTAATTAATGGTCACAATGTCATTAAAGCTTAAGAAAGCAACCTCATCCATTCAAAGTTGTCTTTAGTCAATTCATAATATAAATTTTATAGTGTATAAGCAACCTAAGACATAAACTCCTTAAAAGGTTAACCTCCAAAATAGTTGCTTATATATCTTATATTATTATCATGCTTAAGCAATGTAGGACAATTCCTCTAACATCTTCCCTCAACGTATAGGTCTTTGTCTTTTGCAAAGTCCATCACTTTATATTTTTAACCTCTTTTATTATATTATATTCTATTTGGGTCACTTATCTTTTTTTTTTTTTGCAAGGCCCATTCTTTTTTTTTTTTTTTTGAGAGGCGAGGCCCAAAATATTTGACCCATTGATCGACTAAAGCTCTGATACCATGTAAATTTTATACAGTATATAAGTAACATGAGACATTTACTCCTTAAAAGGTTAACCTTTAAGGTAGCTAAGTCTTATGATTACTTATAAACCTCAAATTAGTATAATGCTTAAACAATGTATGACAATACCTCTAACACATAAATCAATCCTAATATCCACTAAAACACATAATGGGTAAGCCTCATAAAATGCAACTGAGTAAACAACTTTATTTACCAATGAAACTGGATTTATAAAACTATTATTCCAAAATTTGTTTCGATAACAAAAGCCTTTGACTTCATTACATCATTACAACAAAAGTGCAATTTATGTCATATAGCACTTGTGCTTGTATGATTTCACTCAAAGAAATAGATCATTAAGCAAATTCTTTAGCAAACAGATCAATGCTTCAAGAAGATAACATTAACATAGTGACTTTTAAGAAACATATTTAACATAGAAGAAATACATAAAACAGATTCAAATATTAGAAGCAAACATGCAGAAGACTAAATTATTACTTGACAGATAGCACAGTATAAATAAAGAACACAGCAAGTAAAGTCAATTAATATCACAAAATGTATAAAAGAGTACTAGCCAAACCTCAAAGAAGCATGCTTTTATTTTGTTGTCCTTCTAAAGAATAGCTAAATAATATATAATATAAGAACTAAATAATATATAATATGTATGATTAAGCAAATAGTCTAAAATGCAATCAGCTGCTTACTTGTACATGCTCCATAAAGAGACGTTAAGATAGCCAGATTTTCAATAGGTGATGTTGACAAACCCACACATGCCATTATGGTGAGAGGATTCCACAAGTAGACAATAGCAGCAATTTCTCGAGAAGGCAGAATTGCTGAATCAAACACACACTGAAATTTGTCAGCTGGAAAAAGGGTGACTGCAGTGATGGGCATGGGGGTTTACATTTCAAATAGTCACACAAGATATGCATATTGATCATACTTTTTTTTTTATCAAAGCTCTTTAGTCTTTATAAATAATGATTACCTGAACTTTTTGATAGTGTATCAAGGTCTAGTGATTTCAAACTCCGACTATAAGTAATTTGAAGTATCTGAGCAATGGCACGTATAAGCATTGCATTCACAATATCTGCAATCACAAATACCAAACTGTATGCAAAAACGTGACAACATCAACTGCTGGACTATATATATGAAATACTAAGACAGAAAAGAAAAGAAAGCAAGAACAGAGTCCTGAGAAAAGAGAAAAGAGAAGAGTTAAATAAATCCATTGATCTTTTCATATCCATCTTCAGAAGCATGCATGACTGCTAATAGTAATGGCAATGCAAATAAGCTCCTGGGCAATCGGCAACCAGTTTAATCGTGTTTATGTTAGTAAATGACTGTGGCCCAGCATTCAGGGCCACAGAATCACTTTGCACAAGGGACGAAATGGAAAGTTAAGATTACCTGCATAAGAAATGTTTGGGTTGCCCTTCAATTCTGCAGTACCGAAAAGAAAATTTCACAAAATTAACACATTACGAAAATCAGCAGCTATGGAGTTTCAAAATCAAAAGACGTGGTGCAATGCAGTTATGCTTAAAATATTGCTCCTACAGAGTTTAATATATACTTTTTCTATAAATAGCATTGATTCGAACGTTAAAATTTATTAACCAACCAAAGAGAAGCACAACCCAGCTTGGATTCAGCAACTGGGTCTCTAACTCATAACCGTCGGCCCAAAAATCTAACTCATAACCCAGAAGTAAATAGCGTATCATAGTGCTAATTGTAATATACATATTATTATGTTAAGTTTTGAGGTACCTCTTGACAGTGAGAGGCCCAAGAACAGAAAGTAACAAAGGAGAGCCGTGGTACATAGATCCTGAAAAATAAAGGTAACCCTCTTAGATCCCGAAGAACATAATACACAAGATAAAATGCTAAATGATAACAAAAAGGGAAACAAATCAATAATAGGAAAATTTTCATATTCAACAAAACTTGATGGAATAACCTGCATAAGGAGACACTGACGACTGTTTCAACCAGTAACCCTCAGCCACTGCAAAGAAAAATTACAATAGAAATATTATTATATAAAAATTGGACATGTAATTAACTACTGAACTTAGAAAGACAGAGATAGTACGGCGAAGAAGACTGGTTAGAGGAGTTGAGACTTCTGGACGAGAAGATAGATTGAGATTGTTGGGGAAATATATGATAATGAGCCTGAATAAGACCGCAGCTGTGACCAATATCCAAAATCTTCCCCTCTCTTTCTTCTTCGGCATTTGCTATGTGGCTCTTGGTGTTGTGGTCTCAGAGAAAGAACTCAAATGAACGGTAAGAGAGAGCTTGCGAATAGTCGAACACGTTGTTTGATCGATCGGAAGTCGGAACGAATCAGACAGTCAGTGGCAAACTGGTAACACATGCCCTCACCATTTTTCTAGGTCGTCTATTTTTTTAACTAGGGGTGAAACCTGTTCAACTGCGACGACGGCTGAATTACTTATTTGTAAGGACGAAAAAATCGAACACATTGTTCGATTTTTAACATATTTTCTCATCAAAACGTAATATTAATAACTTTTAATTAAAATATCGATAATATCATAACATTATTAAAATGTAATTTCTATTAAAAAAATTATTTTATTTTTTAAATAATTTATTTTAAAATTTACCTATTTATAATTTTTTATCTTTAATTAAAATATTATTTATTTAAATTTATGAAATATTTTATATTTCTTTTCATATATATTTTTATATCTATATAATTTTTACATTTATTTTACTACTTTTACTTTATAATTTTTTTTATTCATAATTCAAATTATATCTAAATTTTATTCATTTTATAATAATATTATAATTATAATTTAATTAATTATTTTATATTTTAACTAATTATTCTATAATATTATGATTAATTAATTGACTTAATGAGCAAATTAAATACTATAACTTTTATAAATATATGTATTTTATTGTTTTATAAAATTTTATAAAAAAAATTTAAATATTTTTGATAAAGTTTTTATAAGTTTTTTTAAAAAATTTAAAGTTTTTGTCGACAACAAACATTTTCTTTGATAATTATGTAAAATTTAAGTATCAATACTTCAAACCTTCCTTTAAAAGTTACTTTTTTTTGCAATTTTTTTTATTTAATTAAAATAAATATATTTATTTTTAAAAGTAAAGTTTTGAGTTGCAACAATAAAAAAAAAATAACTATAATAATTCCTTTAAAAATAAAAGGCACTTTCAAAATACTTAATCCCAATTGCTAATGTATTAACAATGAGATGCTAAACACAAAAATACATTTAAATTTACAATTTATATTTAGGCATAGTTGATTTTTGACACGTTTGAAGTATGTTTTATTTCTTTACCTCATTTTTTTTCATACAATAATATTGCACATATGAATTTATGTTTTA
This sequence comes from Elaeagnus macrophylla, assembly GCA_029378325.1. Classification (NCBI taxonomy): domain Eukaryota; kingdom Viridiplantae; phylum Streptophyta; class Magnoliopsida; order Rosales; family Elaeagnaceae; genus Elaeagnus; species Elaeagnus macrophylla. The sequence goes on along the minus strand of CM055646.1, from coordinate 25,972,404 downwards.
TATAGTATATAGAGATATTAAATAATCTGAATTCACCCTACATATTTAAATGTAACTCGTCTTAATTCAACTATATTTTATGTGAGTCAAGCTCAATTCAATTTATTTTTAAATAAATTGAATTAAGTAACTTATAAACTGACTTACTTTCATTATATATATATATATATATATATTGATTTTTTTTTGTAAAATAAAAAAATATTTTTTTTATTTTATATTAAAAATAAAAATGTTAATATAAATATTATATTTTAATTTTATTTTTGTAAAATAAAAAAAATACTTTTTTACTTTTTTTTTTAGAATAACATATTGTAATTATAAAATTGCAACGATTAATAAAAATAATTTATTAAATGAATTCGCAAATTGTTGATGAACTAAATAGCATTTCAACTTTAATCTTTATAACTTCTTTGTTTATTGGATTAAGAGTTGTGTTATATTTAGCTGCTTATTTAACTAACACTATTATTTATTTATATATGAAATTATGTTTTACATAATTGTACAAGTATATAAAATTATTGTATATATATTAAAAAGAAATATAATTATCGATTATAAAAATTGATGATACTAAAAAAAAATAAAACAACATGTGGGTAAATAAAAAACTAAAATAATATGACAATATAAAAATATATGTTAAATAATTGAGGTAAAATGAAATTCAATGTATGTATAAAAGGCATTTAGTAGTCTTAACCTTGTTTTTATTATAGCGTGTTAGTGAATTTGTAATAATGAAACTATTTTTAAAAATTATATACACTACTATAATTAATATAAATAAAAAATGTTAACGTAATTAAATTTCTTATATTACAATATATGTTAAAATTATTTTTAAAAAATTTAAAAATTAATTTTTATAAATAATATTATAACATATCATAAATAAAAAATGTGTAAAATATATACAAATTTAAGTAATTACAACATTTCTCAAATATAAATTTATATGCGTTAACATTTTACTTTCGCACAATTACATACCTCTAACCTACTCACTTCGAGATGACATCCCAAGTTTTCGGACCACTTTGAAGAAAATATTATAATTTTGTATAAAATTCAAACAAACGCAAATTAAAAATTCAAATAAAAATATTGTTATATATTATACTTTCTTTTTATATAGTATATGTTAAATTCTAAATAGGGTACCTATAATTTCATCTATATTATATTTCAAGAGATGCTAATAATTTTAAAGATCGCCCGCTACATAAATAAAAAATTCAAAATAAATTATTTTTAAAGAAAACTCCTATAAAGTCTAAAATAATCATTGATCCATATTTATCTGAATTTTAATTGGAATCTATATGTTAGCAATCAAAAATTTATTTCAAATGTTTAGATGAAAAATTTAAATCTATTAGGTTGTTGGATTAGATTAAAATTATTCAAAACTTAAGTTTTAGATCCAATAAACACACTAATTACTAGTAAGTTTTTATTTTTAAAAATTATAAAAAATAATATAACAACTAATGTGACTTCAGTTATGATCTCATAATATAATTTCCTTTTTTCAAACACTCTTCACTTGAATAAAATTTAGTCAAAAGTATTAATTTAATCATCAATCTATTTTTAATAAACTTTTTAACTTGATTTTTAAAATCAATCAAATATAATAAAATATTATTTATTATTTTTAAAATATATATATTATTAATTATATTATTTATTGAATATTTTTATATTTTAAAATAAATATTTATATTAATTTTAATTTTAAATTTTATTGATCAAAATATTATATTATTATTTATTTTATAAATAATAAATAATTTATCCATATATAGTACGGTAGAAGTGGTAGTTCAAATTCCACCGAGTCGTTGCCTCGTTGGCCATGCAGTTCGGGTCATCCACATGCTTTCTAATATATAAATACGAAACTACACATTGAACTTTTTATTTTATTTTTTTAAAATTACTAAAAATAAAAATCTTACAATTTATAACAACAAATAAAAATAAAATTATATTAGGGCATAAGTAGCTCCAACCTTCCTAATCTACAACATTAATCATACATAAATATAATATAATATAATAGATAACATATTAAATTTTTATTTTTTTACATAAATTTTATATAATAGTATTTTTTTCTTTCGTATATTTTTATTTTATAAGTTAGAATTTATTATAATTGTAAAGCTTTTATACTTCTACAAAAAAATATGTAGTTAAATTTACATGCATGTAATTATTGTTTAGTCAAATGAATTATATTTTTGACTATTAGATATTATTTACGTTATAATAGCTCATGTTCAATCATTATTAATTATAATTATGTGTGTATGTGTAAGAGTATAATCATATATTAAAAATATATATATTTAATTCATTTTATACTGCTAATAATATGAAAGAAAAATAAAATTATTAAAAATTTATATTTTTTTATACAATATTATATATTTATATATTAAAATAATTTTTATTTGACCTAGTTATGTTCTTGATTATAAAAATATCACCTCAATAATATTTAACGATATTTAATTAGATGATGTTTAATATTGAACGGATCTAAATTTTTATAGTTCAATTTAAATTACGTTCAAAGAAAAATAATATGATAAGCATTTTTTAATAGTCAAAATATATGACTTAAATATAAATAATACTATTTTTATTATTACAAATTTTAAGATGTATTATTTTATTGTTTTTTATTTTTTGTTTGTTTGCGCTATTATACGAGTAATAGTATGATACCAAATGAGTAATTTGTGAACGTGAAATTTTTTTACTAACATGAATTAATTATATTAATTTATATAATTTAAATTAAACTAATAATTAATGACATGTTTAGCATTTTAATTTAAGAAAGGCATTGCATAATATAAAATATTGAAAAATTAGTCTTTTTAATAGTTTTGCTTGTTAATTTTCTCATTTTTTTTTTTATAGAAAATTTACCATCTTTTAAGATTTTACTGGGAGACTCTATCTTGTATATTGTTTTCTCCTGTTAATTTAATTCAACAAAGATATTTACACATAAATTTTGATTTAGTATCGTTTTTTTCCCACTATATTTACATCTAATATGGTTTTTGGCATGTTTTGCATTGACTTGCTTTCTTTATAAAATTAGATATACCATTGATGTTTCTAGTTTATGTATTATTGTATTTCAAATATTGAAGATCTCAAATTTTGTTGAAGATCTAGCATTTTATTAAATAGAACAATCATATATGAAAATCATAAAACTAAAAAGCTCAATAAGAACACTAGAAAAGATTTGTTCCCATGTTGCATTTGATTTTTAAGAATTCTTACGATAATTTTATATATTTTCAATTTATTAATTAAATTGTTCTTTAATCTTAATTTGAATTAATATAAATAACTATTTTCCTTAAAAAAAAAAAAATCAAGAAAGACACCATATAAAAATTAAAAAAATTATCAATAATTAGTTATTTTTCTTTTAAAAAAAAATGCTAAATGTATCTTATTTAAGGTAAAATAGTTAAATTAGTTAATTTATAGTGAGTTATTGGATGATAAAAACTTAAAAATTAAAAATTCAACATAATATAATATAATTATATTTTATGCATATAATTTACTTATATATGTTACACATAATATTTAAGAGGATACATATGCCTCTCGTAATCTCAAAATTAGCCTCTAATGAAGCTTACAATATTTAAGATAAAACTCACAAATAATTGGAATATGGAACATAAATATATATTATGATTCATTCAATATATAGTAAAAAATATAAATTAAATATGAATAAAAGTTTTGAAATACAAGAATCATAAATAATGTAGACTCCATTTGATAAAGTCTTAAAAACAAATTTGTCCAACATTATTAATATTTAAGATTTTATAGAAGTATGATCGTGTTTTGCACCTCCCATTTAAGAAAAATTATTGTATATAACATATTATATGTCTTTATAAATTTGAATAGTTGACGTTATTTATATGTATAATATTAATTATTAATTTATAAAAATTAATAGTTAAATTTAATTTTTTTATCATATGACATATGCAATAGTTGCATGCAGTATTTTCAACTCATTTGGTTCACAAAATATTATTATTGTTGTCAACCATGATGTTTTAACCTTAATCCAATTTGGATAGTGCTTAGTTTATGATCATAACTCGTTTTCAATATTACCAAAAAATGTGAGACTATGATTAAAGTGAAAAAATAAAAATTAACAAAATCAAATCGCACGAGGGCAGGCATTGGGATGCAACATTTGCGTTCGTAAACATGTGTAAAAATTATTGGAGTTTAAGAAATAATTGTTCTCTCTCTTATATTTTGATTTTTTTTTTTTTTTTTCTCTCTTATCTCTCTAGGCTTTAGTCTCTTTTGGCTAGCAGTGGAGGTATAGCCGACTAGCCAAGCCGTCATATCGCTTATGTCATCTGGTTTTGCTTGGCCTATTTTTGTTTCACGTGAAATAAAGGGATGTTGTCCTTTGGAATGAATGGTAAATGCGTCATTGGGTATAAATGTTGTTAACAGCGTTAATGGTGCTTTTGTTTCTCGTAGATGTCCTATGGTTATGATTTCGTGCCGTTGTTGTCTTCTAGTTTTGGTCCAGTTGCTATGGTTGTTGTATATGGTGGAGTTGTTATCTTCGTTTTAAATAAAGCCATTTTTTTTCGTATTTTGTTTGTATGCACATTATATGAGTGTAGTATTGTTGTATCGTCATTTCATGGTTGTTGGAGGCAAGCTATTTTGTATTATGAAATATACAAAAGTTTGCAAAATAGTTCCAACGAGCTTCAACATCATTCAAGCATTTTAAAACAAGGCTTTTTCTTTTATCTCATGGCGTATTATATAAACAATTTTGTAGATCTAATTTTTTGTTGTTGTTTTATATGTCAAATTATTCTCTTTTATTTATTTATTTGTTTTACTAGGTTATTGTGTTAAACTTAATATTATATGTTCCTGAAATCATAAGGCTTGTTATGTTATTATTTTTAGATTGCTCATGATTTATAATGTTGTCCAAAATTGCTTTATTTTTTATATTCTTAAATGTGTTTTGTTTAGATATTAGTAAAATACTTTTATTTGAGTCTTAAAAAAAAAAGAGACGAAGAATTATTGCTACATCTTCTTAAACACTAACAACATATTTGTTACACAATATTAAAGATTCGAACTATGTAATTTTTTTACATTCATTCATTTAGTTGTGAAATCAAATCATATAATATATTATAAAAATAATATACTTATGTATAAATTTTGTACGACTAAGAAATATGAGTGTAAATTCTATTGGACATTTAACTTATTCTATTTAAATTTTCAATTTTAAAATTATATATCTCAATTTTTTTATTTCATCTTAAATTAAAAATAGTGTATTTTTAAAAAAAAATATATAATAACTTTTTTAAAATAAATTAAATATTAATTTAAATCAATTTTATAATAAAAGATATTTTTAACATAAATTATTTTATTAAAATATTTATAATTAATTTTATCCTACTATATTATAAATTTATTACCAAATATTATTCAAACTAAAGCATTTAATATTTAATATAATTAATTAATATATTTATTAAGCATATAATTAAAACTTTTTATCTTAAATAAAAGCCCAAACACACATTTAATTTTTAATTTTTTCTATTTTATTGAGATACTTATAAATTTTTTTCCTTCATAAAAACAACTTTATGGAAGGAGAAGGATAATATTTACTTTTTATTTATTTATTTAAATTAATATTGATATTAAGAATATTAACAATAATTAATATCTAAAATTATCTCTAATTTTTTTTTATATATAATTATAATTTTTTTATCTCTTAAATTTATAATTTGCTTTATATATTTACATTATTAATTAGATTATCAACAACCAGTACACCTGTAAGCATTTTTCTTGAGCAAGAATGCAAGATATTTAGCATACAAAATATTTCATTTCAAAGTTGCCTAGAAGAATTCGAGACACTCCACTGATACAAAGCGGGTCTCATTTGAAGTCCCGGTCTCTCTCTCCCTCTCTCTCTTGTTTCTTTTTTTCTTTTTCATTCTTCTTTCTAAACGCACCAATTTAATATAACATGTGATTAAAGAATTTAAAAAATAAAATATTATTTATATTTTAAAAAAATTTAATTATTTATTATATTATACTTAATATAAATATACATTTTGAATATCATGACATTTCTATCTATTTATTATCTATATAAAAGAAAAAATTTGTCCCTTCAAATAAATAAATATTTTATTTAATTTTTTTTAACATAAAAAAAATATTAAATGGCCCATAATTAATCATATTTTTATTTCTCTTATTTTTTATTTTTTTATTAAATATTCATAAAAAATATTATTTTCTATTTATTTATTTATATCTATCTATCTATCTATTATTTATATATAAATGAAAGTTTACATTCTCTTATTTATTTATATTTAATATTTTATTTTTTTTTATTTTCTATTATCTATATAAAAAATGGAGTTTGTCCCTTCAAATAAATAGTTATTTTGTTTATTTTTTAAAAAAAAAAAAAATATATTAAGTGGCCCATAATTAATCATATTTTTATCTCTCTTATTTTTAATTTTTTATTTATATTTTAAATATTCATAAAAAAAAATTTATTTTTATATATTTCTATCTATTTATCTATTTATCTATCTATATATAAAAGAGAGTTTAATTTCTCATATTTATTTATATTTGATATTTATATATTTTTTATTTTATTTTATATTTATTTGTATTTAATATTTATATATTTTTTATTTTGTTTGAAATAAAAAAGTATAGGGTTAAAAAAAAGTAGTTGGTAACCTATATAATTTGACACCATATTAATGGACAAGTTTTATTTTTTTAGTAGTATTATATGTATTAAATTGTCATATATATTAAGTAACATATAATAAAAAGGTAACTAAATTATATTAATTTAAAAAATGATTATTATATCTAATTTGTAGAAATAAAAAAAATAAAGTATCATATTTTCTTCAAGAAAAATACTTTTTACAATAATACAATAAGCTTATTTTATAAAAAATGAGACTTTTACAAAATAATTAGATCTTGAAATAATTTTTATTGCCATTTTTTTAATAATTATATATTTTTACGATTCTTTGAATAGTAAAAAAATTTAAATAAGAAATTGTGAATTTATTTATTAAAAAAATAAAATTTGTAAATAAATAATGACAGAAGTAGGTGAAGTGAAGAGAGACTTTATTTTCTCCTATTTATTTGTGTTTGATATTTTTATTTCTTTTATTTTATTTCCTATTTATTTGCATTAGCATTTGATATTTATATTTATTTTTTTATTTTGTTTGAAATAAAAAGTAGATAGCTAAAAAAAAGTAGTTGGTAACTTATATAATCTAATAGCATATTTGTGAGTATATGTTATTTTTTTAGTAAGATTATATATATTAAGTTATTGTTTATATTAAATAACATATAATAAAAAAGAAATTAAATTATACCAATTTAAAAAAGATTATTATATATATATATAAGGTGAATTGTCCTCCACACAAATAATATTTATTTTATTTTATTTTGTTTGAAATTTTTTTTTTCATTTGAAAAAATTATTTAAGAATTGATGTCAAAAAATTCTCAAAGAAGTAAAAAAAATTATATTTGATTTTTTTTATTTTCTAATATTTTTTATTTTGTTTGATAATATTGTTTTAGAATTAATGTTAAAGAATATACTTTTAATTGAATAAGAAAATAATATCAGACATTATGAGTTTTATTTATTTTACTGAGTTTGTTCATTTTCTACTAAAGAAAAATGCAAAGGTAACATAAATTTATACTTACATTTGTACCAATATTAATTATAATATAATTTTTTTACAAAAAAAATCTTTAAAATCATTTTCAAAATTACTTCACCACTTATCACATTATAATTAATATGAGTGTAAATTTATATGTCTTATCATTACACTTCTATTTCTGACAAAAAAAATTACTCATTTTTTATCAAATTATTCTTTGCCAAATTAAAAGTATATATATATATATTAGTTAAAGATTTTTTATTATTTAATTTAAAATGATATATAATAGTGTAATTAATTGTTTTTATGATAATATTATCTATTTTAGAAATAATTTGTTAAATAGTAGAATTTGTATAACATTAGAGTTAAAAAATTTAAACAGAATACATCTTTTAATATTTTTAATTTATTACGCATAATTTTTTGTATTTAAAAAAATATATATGATATAAATTTTACTTAAAAATAAAAGAATTATAATTTAAGTTTTAATAATAAAAAAATTATAATTTAAATTTTAATAATAATTATGTTAATATAAATTATATAAAAAAAAACATAAGAAGAATGTGTCCCAAAATTAGTATGTAAGGTAAGAATGTCTCGATGAGTATACAACTTGTACTTGCCCAACAAGTTAGCATTTAGCTAAAGAGCCTCGTGTCTATGAAACTTTTACTTTCCAAGAGGCGTAAAAGATTGTAGAAGAGAATACCAAAAAGTACCTTTACTATTTTAGCCCTCTAATGCCTAAACTCTAATACACGTCCTATATAACAGCCCCTCCAGTTTTTATACCCAAATATCTTACTTCTGTTCCTTTTGCCATTTAAAATAAAACTCATAGCACTAATTCAACACAAAAAAACTGAAAATTGCTGTTGGAATTTGGCTAAAATTCTTTTCAGTTTTCAATGGCGAGTCCTAATCGTGAAGCAATCGAGACATTCATGAACATTACAGGTGCATCTGAAGCAATCGCTGTGCAAAAGCTCGAGGTATTTATTTTTAATTAATAATAATAATATTTTTAAAGCTCCTATTGGATTGTCAGCAACTGGTTTTCGATTTTTTGCGGTTTTGTGTTGCAATTGGTTGATGTTGATATCGGTGTGTAACTAGGGTTTCTGCTGCATTATGCGGTGGAATTTTGAAGTTCGTTTTTTTGTTGTTTTTTATTGCTATAAGATTATGTCGATTGATCGCCTACTGGCAGCCATTGACTTTAGACTATCAAGAAAAATGGTGTGCTGCACTTATTGATACATCTAAAATTCGAACAAGTGATTCTTTAAGTAGAAGGAACGGATATTGAACGGTGATAAGATAATAGGGGGCGAACTTAATTGACAAAGATAAACGATTGTATTTGCTGCTATAAGAGGATAAATTTGGTCCTGGTTGTATTTAGCCACAATAACGACAATCTTAGTAAGTTAACTGATGTTAACGCAAAGATGTTTAGACGATTAGTAAATTGAGGCTTCTGGAGAGTTTCAACCCAAGTACAAGAAAGAGATTTTTAGTGCCTCCTTCCTAAGCCATCTAGTCGAAGGTGAAGTGCCTTTGAACTCAAATCAGTCTTCAAATGTCAAATGTCTTGACATATGTTCCTCATGGCTTCATGTCAATAAACTGAATACTGATAGCTGCTATCGAAATTTGTGTGGTTCTTATTTTTCGTTATTTTCTCTGCAATTAGGAGCATGGTGGTGATCTCAATGCAGCAGTGAATTCTCATTTTAATGAAGGAGATAGAAACGCTTCTGTCAAGTATGATATTTGCTTTGTTCTACTTGAACTTCAAAGAAATCATCACATCTCTTCGCTTATTTTGGTTGTTACCCTTCTTGTTTATGGGGTTTGAATTTTTCTGTGTACAGTGTGCATGAAACATCTGTTGCTGCTCAAAATGATTTCATGGATATTGATGATCCAGTACAACCTGAACCCTGGGGCCCTCCTCAGTCACTTTTATCTGCAACTAGGAAATATAAACCCATTTTCTCTTCTTGACCCAAACTTCAGAAGAACTGTATTTGATAGTGGCACAGATTTTACCAGCCGTGCACCTACGGTTACTCATTCAAGGGAGGTGAGAGAGATCCCCATAGAGGTAAAAGATGGCAGTCAAGGGTCTGGTCATTCAGACCATGCTCCTGTAATTGAGGATATTACTGAAACGGCTCATACACATGGTCCTGATATTTGTGGCCCTGTTGTCATTGATGATGAAGATGAGATTCCAGCTGTGCCATCTGCTAACACTGGAAATTGGAATGAGTCTAGGGACGATAATTTACCTGATAGATCCCAGGACCGGAGTATTATGTCTAGTGCTCCTCGATTTGATGAGTTGCAAGATTATAACAATGACATTGAAGAAGAAATGGTTCGAGCTGCCATTGAAGCATCAAAGCGAGAGGTGGAAGAAAGCTATCCAAATCATCAGTTTGATGAACAAAGTGTATGTTTTAACAACCCTCATGTTCGGATTTGGATGGAGTTATTCCTTTTTGCTGACTGTTTCACGTGTATTCTTTAGCTCTCACCCTAATTTGAAATATTGATTTAGGACTTGAATCGTCCTGATCCTCAAGAAAGGCAACCTCAGTTGGAGGATGACAAACTTGCACATGTGGTTTCATTGTCAGTGAAGGTCAGTAGTTTTATATTTTTTTCTGCATGTTTTGCTAAACATATTTAACATGACGTAAGTCCAGACAGCAGAACAAGAGAAAGCATTGCGCGAGCAGGGGAAGAGTTCTGCCACATCAGAAGCAGGAGCTTCAGAGCCAGCAGCTGAGGTAGAGCTTGGTAAATTAACATCATCAGATGGCAGGTAAGTTTCTTGTCTGCTACACGTGAAAAAATTACATGTTATAGCCATGAATCCCCCCAAACTGCTTGTATATTTGTGTGTCTTTCTGGGGTTGGCGATGGGAGATCTTATATAATTGCATTGAGTTAATTTAGGTTGGAAGCAGGAAGGTCATTCATCCACGATGGTGTTCAAAATTTAGAAGAGCAGCCACTTGGTAGGCATAGATCCAGACACACTTCTGCCTCTGCGGATTCTTCCAAAGAAGTTGGGGTTGTTGATGATACCCCACCATCAAGTCCTGGACATCCAGATAGTGGTAACCATCCACAGCACAATGGGGGTGCCTTTCCTTCTGATGAGGTATACTCAGTTAAATATCTAATTTATTCAAAAGTTCAACTACCTTATTTTCAATAATTTAAAGCATGTTTACTTTGAACTTTGCTCTCTATCAAATTGAAGTGGGGAGGCATTTCTTCCGAGGAGCACGATGAAGCAGTCATGCTTGAGGCTGCAATGTTTGGCGGAGTTCCTGAAGGAACTGGGTATCACTTTCCGTATGCACCTCATCAATTCATTGAATCTGAGAGACCTTACCAGCTTCCAGAACCTCGCCCTCCATCACCCTCTTTGGCTGCTCAGCGCTTGATACGTGAACAACAGGTTCAATATAAATACGTTTGAGGCTATCATATGAATCTCTCTCTTCAGTAATAATATGATGCAATACATACAGGATGATGAATATCTTGCATCACTGCAAGCTGACAGAGAAAAGGAACTGAAGGCTAAGGAGGAGGCTGAAGCTCGCCATGAAGAAGAAAGAAGAAAAGAGCAAGAATCACGGAGAAAGTTGGAAGAAGAGCAGGTACTGTTAATTGATATCCATTTCTCCAGTGTTGGATTATGTCAAATTCTTGTTTGTGCTTGACTGCCTTTAGCACATATTTTAGTTTGTTATTTAGAACCCTAGTCCCTATTCTCTTTGTAATCAGCAACACGTGAATTTTTTTGTTTGTTTGTTCAAGTCACAATTTTGAAAATAACTAAGGTACAAGACTTTTTATTTGCGCTCTTTCCAAAGTTCTTTTGATTTTAATGTGTAGTCTTTGATTGATAGCTTGAAGTAAAATACTAAATACCTGCTTTTGGAGTTAAATCATAACTGAAACTGAAATTGAGGTCAAATTATGAAACCATCTGAGAACCGAGGGGTAGTTTGCATATGTGGGCTAAAGGTTGAAGTAAAAATCAGTATGATTATAACATACGTTCTTTTCTTCTATTGATAGACTGGTGCTTCTTAATATAATTTTTGTATTAGTTTCATGTTTGAAAAGGACAGGAGTCAGTTTTTTCTTCTTCTTTAAATGTCATTAGGACTTCAGTCTTTAACAATGGTGTTTTTGAGATGATGGAATGCACATATTTTTCCAAATAATTTGAGGGTTATAATTTAATCCAAAGGATCAATTGCATTTATGGTGGCAAATTGTGCAATTTTAAGTTTGTTGCACATGATCTACTGGGGAGCTGTTATCAAGTTAATTGTTGACAATTAGGCTTTCATTATTGCTGCCGGACAGGAAAGGAAAACTCCTTTTCTGAAGGAGCACAATTTCTTTGGTTTTCACAGATGCCATTCTGTATGGTTCTTATCCACAGGAATTGGAGAGACAATTGGAAGTAAAGGAAGCTACCCTACCTCAAGAACCACCAGTAGATGATGAGAATGCTGTTACACTCTTGGTTCGAATGCCAGATGGAAGTCGCCGCGGCCGTCGATTTCTCAAATCAGACAAGCTACAGGTTTTATGTTGTTTGCAATCTCAGAAATAGTTCTTCCCTGTTCTTTGTCCTCCCTTCCAACATTTTGTAATATCTAAACACTATTGTGGTTTGGTTTGCAGCTTCTTTTTGACTTCATTGATGTTGGAAAAGGGGTCAAGCCTGGGTCTTATAGAGTGGTGAGTATGCATATGTTTGCAGTGCTTGTTACATATATTATTTACCTTTTCCCTTATTTTAATGTTTTATTATTCTGCTGAATCTCCATTACTATAACAGGTGAGGCCATACCCTAGGCGTGCTTTCAGTGATGGTGAGAGTGGTATGTCACTGAGTGAACTTGGCCTGACCAGCAAACAAGAAGCCCTATATCTGGAGTTGATTTAAAGTAACAGATGACGCCAACTGTGGGGAGATTCTCCCCTGAAATATATTTCATAATAGGTCAAGCTATGTAGTATTGCAAGAATACGGACGGAGTTATGCCTTTCAGTTTGAATGAAATGGGTGGGATATGGGAGTAGATGAGCAGGATGGAAACCTAATTGCCAAAACATTAATAATCTCTGATGTTTACATTGTCTCTTTGTAGTGTTTGCAGCTGCTATATCATTTTGTATATATATTCTGGACCGTTAATTTGGATTGTGATAATAAAGTAATTGTGGGATAATATAAAGGCTAATTGAATTATGATATTTAAATTGATACATGCATATGACAATAATTTTAGCATTCACAATTAATTTATATAATTACGAGTATATTTTTCAATAATACACTATTATATTATTAGAAATTCATCCCAAGTTGGCAAGATGAAGGCTTTTTCTAAAGATTTTTGTCTCAGTTAATGTATTCGAAATATTCCAAAACCAGGAACGGTTTTACAGGCAATAAAAAAACAGCGACTCATCGTTTAACGATAAAAATCCAAATAAAAAGGATTCATTAGGTCGGGGTCTATGGGAGATAATTTTATCTAATGGAGGACTTTTTAGTTTATTTTAAATAAAATACAATTAATATATATATATATAATTGTAACATATCAATTTTTGCAACTACCAAATAAAAATAATTTTTGTAATATAATTTTTTCATCTAATGGTGCTTTAGTTTTTTTTTCCGTGCATACCGTACACCGCTATCTTTCTTCACTTTTTCGAGAAACAATCAAACAAATAAATAAGTAAAACTAACTCAAACCGCGTACGATGTGTCCGCGTACAAATTACCACATTTCGCCGCCAAACCCAACTCTTTTCCCATAGCAATTCTGACATTAGCTACCTGAATCTTCTACTTTCTCTGTTCTCTCTGTTTAATGGGTCTTAGTTTCTCCTTTTTTACTTCAGACCAAGATGAGTCTTTGTCTCTGAAATCAATGCCTAATCTTGGAGATCTTCATGAGAGTTGCGTGGCTTCGATTCTCGAATATTTGGAACCAACGGATATTTGTCAATTAGCCGGACTAAATCGAGCATTTCGTGGAGCTTCCTGGGCAGATTTTGTTTGGCAATCTAAATTACCGTCAAACTATCTAATTATCGTTGATAAAGTGTTTGGAGATTTGTTAGAAAATTCGGGCAAGCGAGAGATATTTTCCAGGCTTTGTCGGCCTAATTATTTTGATGACGGGACCAAGGTGCGTTAGTTTATGTTATCCGTTTGATTTCCGAGAAACCGTTTGGGAAAAAAATTCTTTGAAGTTTCCTTATTGATTTTCATATTATTGGTTTTTTTCCTTTCTTCTGTTCTCCGTGCAATGTGTTCTTTTTTTTTTTTTGCCCCAACGATTGGGAGTATTGTTCTGATCTGCTTCGTCCATAAAAAAAAAAAATAGTAATACGGGAAATTTTAAGATTTTGTATTGAGGATTTTCTGCTAATGCGTTTGATCTCATAATCCATTTAGTAGACGTCTTCTAGCAGTGCTGTATAATATATATCTTATTCGATTTTCTAAGAACCATCTTTCTCGTTTAGGTTCAGAGAAGTAGAAAACTTGGGTTTTAAATCCTAGATGTTTGTTATCGAGATTCTAGACATCTAGATTGAAGAGTACCTTTTCCCCCTTTTCTATTACGTTGTTTTAACCTTATGCTGATGATTGTGAAAATTTGTGTTGAGTACAGAAGGTTTGGCTGGATAGAAGTACTGGGGGACTTTGCTTGTCCATTTCTTCAAAGGGATTAGCAATCACGGGAATTGATGATCGAAGATATTGGAATCATATTCCGACTGAAGAATCTAGGTGAGATTGCAATCCTTTACTTTCCTTTCTTTTTTCTCCGACGAAAGTTCAAGTGTTCCATTGGATTTCCTTACTGGATATTTCCAGAGTATGTTTTTTTGTTATCCTTGTAGTCATTTTTGTTTGACGAATATCTTTTTCATGCATGGTATTATGCTACTATGAAGAATTTCATTGTTTTGTAACTGTGCTCTGTTTCTTGATGACGTCAATTTACTGATGCATATTTCTAGTATGCAGGACAGTATCTTTTGAAATCCTTGTCAAACATAAGAGCTTCCTATTTAAAGTGAAAGCTGAATTTCTCACAATTATTTTAGCGAGAATGTGCCATTCAATTGGTAGCAAAACTTGCCTTGCTTTTTCCAATCTCACTGGGATTTGTATGCTTTTTCCAAGCTCACTGGTTCTCTCTATATGTCCCTCTGACATTCATTGGCATATTGAAACAATGGGTTGTGGCTGCAAAACTTGTTATCTTGTATATAGCTGCCTGTCATAGCCTTGACTGTAACATTATTTGTATGTATATTTCCCAAGCAAATCAGTTTACCGTTAACTGTGGAAATTATGCACATCAATGATCTATGTAAAAGTTTAAGATGTGTCTCCATAGTTGTAAATGGTAGTATGCTATGATGTAATTACATCAAAACAAGAGTATGCTGAGTCAATTTAAGCCATGTTTCTATAACTAACTGAGCTTCAATGTGGCTTTGTTTCTCTTGCTAAGTTGAGGCCAACTTTACTCCAATAAGATGCATAACATGGTCATCACAGTTTGATGATCAAGTTAGGTGCCAACTGAAGGTATTTTTTCGTTGTATGCAGATTTCATAGTGTTGCATATTTGCAACAAATTTGGTGGTTTGAAGTTGATGGAGAGGTTGAGTTCCCGTTCCCACCGGGGACCTACAGCCTTTTCTTCAGGCTCCAATTGGGGAGAATGTCCAAGAGGTTTGGTCGCCAAATCTGCAACACAGAACAAGTACATGGTTGGGACATAAAGCCAGTGAAGTTCCAGCTGTGCACTTCAGACGGACAAAATGCCTCGTTACAGTACTTTTTAACTGAACCTGGCAAATGGAACATCTACCATGTGGGAGATTTTGTTGTAGAGAATCATGTTGTATCCACAAAGATTAAATTCTCCATGACCCAGATTGATTGCACTCACACAAAAGGCGGTCTATGTCTAGACTCTGTACTTATATATCCAACTGAAATTAGGGAGAGGTTAAAGCATTTTTAGATTGCACTTGACCTTTCAAGGTACAGAGTTTGTTGTATAATAGAGAGAGGTAGACCAATCGGAAGAAAGGCGATTTTAGATAGTCGTCGAAGCCTATGTATGTAAGCAAGGCAATGTGCATATGTAATTTGTTGATTGGTGGTGACTTGTACGTCTCATTTGTTGTACTTGTTTTCGTAGGACTTTTGCTTTTCTTGTATGGGATTTTGGTAGATAGACAGTCCAGTCGAGTCCGCATGTAATTTCAGCATGACGATTTTATTGGTCATTTGTGTTAAAATGAGAAAGCATGATTTTTTTTTTTTTATGTCTGTCCAATTTCTGTTACATAAAGTAGAATAGATAATCTTCATCCCTTTAGTGATAGCTGAAGCATTCATAAATTTATTGTATGAGAAATTACGATGAAAACTTATAGCAGGGTTACTCCTATTCCTATAGTCCTATTTTTGGATGCCATGTTAGTGATATAGTTTGTGTCGATGACGCATTTTAACAAACTATTCTTTAGGATAGATCGACACTTTGTGAGATTTTCTTTTTTATAATAATGACAAGTGAATTGAATGTCAACACCATTTATTTGAGAGAGATTATCAAATCGTGACATCAAAGTTTGCTAGTTTAACTCATAGACAGAGAAACTGTTTTGCCGTCTGTCGTTGATCGATGAAGATCGTGAGAATTCTTCAGGAAAACAGAAAAAGCGACGTTTCTTCACGCGCAGTAATGTGCGTAGCATCTCCGAAAGCCGGAACTGGACTAATCCTTTCCTCGAACAATTGAGGATTAACTAATTTCCAACAATATTTATAAAATTACAAACAAAATTATAAACATTTTTGATAAAAATATGCCATAAATTTATAAACTCTAATTTATTTATATTAAAAATATTTATAACTTTAAAACTTTATATACTTGAAGATATGTTTTAAATTTTATAAATATATTTGTAATACTGATCAGCTAACTATGGATTTTACTCTCATGTTCAGGAGCTCTAATGGTATTAACATTGAAAGTAATTTCCTGTGCAATAAACTATAATGATGTGCTATTAAAAGAGGAAGTTCTGCGTGAATCCCAGAAGAAAAACCGGTTGATTAAGATGCCATCGTTGCTTGAGTATTTTGGTTACTGTCTTAGTTGTGGTAGCCACTTTGCCTGTCCAGTTTATGAAGTAAAGGATTATCTTGACTGGACTGAAGGAAAAGGGGTTGGTTCGTGATGCCCATACTGTCTTACCCTGCATTATTTCTGTCATGATATCATTTCCTCAGTAATATTGCCTATAGGCTATAAGTTTTTCCTTTTTTTTTTTTTCATTCTGCAAACATTTTTGTAGATATGAAGTCGTTCAGAAAAAGGAGCTTCACCATCACCATTTGTGCCAGCTATTCGAGCTTTACTCCAAGCTGCTTTTGGCATGGCCTTGTACGTCTACCTGGTTACCCCAGTTTCCCCTGTCCCGTTTTACTGACCATGTGTACCAGGAATGGGGGTTTTGGAAACGGATGGGCTACCGATATATGGTTGGATTCACAGCTCGAAGGAAATAATATTTCATCTGGTCAATTACAGAGGTTTCTATCATCCTTTGTGGTTTGGGTTTCAGTGGCTGGACACAATCATCCCCACCAAAGGCACAATGGGATCGTGCAAAAAATGTTGATCTTTTAGGTGTTGAGTTATCCAAGAGTTCAGTTGAGTTGTAGAACACAAGTATGTTGTTTAAAAATCCCTTAATTTGGGAGCAGTGATTTACAGATGGCAACAGGCCTTACCTCCAAATAAGGGATTTTTAAAGAACATACTTGTGTTTTACAACTTTGCTTACACCGTTTTGGTTCTCAACTACTCTTGTGTTAGTTTCATGGTTAGTTTCTCTCATTCTCTCATACACACACACACACTCTCTTTCTCTTTCTGATGTGGACATCTGTTCGTCTGGAGCAGGTACTAAGCCTGCATGAAACACTTGTCGCTTATGGGAGTGTGTATTATATTGGAACCATTCTTCCTGTGGTGATGATCCTCCTTAATTGGTAATATAATCAAACCACCAAGGCCTGCCAGATCAAGATCTCAGAAGGATAAGTGAGATCCTTGGAGTTTTTAGAAAGAGGTTAAGAAGCTGATTTTTTTCAAAACCCATTTTTTGATAGTACCTGAAGTGTTTAGCCTCTTTGAAATTTGAGACGGCTGACATTAATTTTTTTAAATCAATATTTCAGTCCTTATAATTTTTGTAGCTTGTTTACGGACAAGAATCCAGTACCAACTTTTTATACCTTTTTTTTAATAGCTGTAATCAGGCAATCTTGTATTTTCCAAACTTTGGTAATTTTGTAACGTGTCTCTCTCGAGCTGTAAGAAAGTGCCATGAAATTTGAAGAAATTTTTGATTTTTTGCTTGTAATTTTCAATGAAGCTGTAATAACATAAGTTTGGGCTTTAACTACGAATAATTATTTTGCTTATTAAACTATTACGTAGTTTTTATTATAAAAAAATATTATTTATCAAAAATTTGTGTTGGCATCAAAATTTTGTTATATTTAACACTATTATTTTACTTTTAATACAGTGATTTGGGCTGAATTTAGTAAATGTATAACCTATAGGTTATAAAATATTCTCTCTCAAATGACTTGTAATTTCTTTTTAGCTGCTCGAATGTTTTTGTGGAATATTAAAATGTTTTCCTTGAATTATAATTTAGAAAACGAATAGAAGTGATATTTTCCTTTGGACGAATTTATGAGGGTAGAAATTGAATTTATGGGAAACTCTTAAATACTAGTTTTTTTTTTTCAGTAATATATAAATAAGGGAAAAATTATAACAACTTTAGTACAACAGTCCATTGTGCATTTGACTCGTGCTAATAGATAATTTTATATCATAAAATAATTTTTATTTGTAAACTTTTTTTTTTAGTCCAAATAAGGTTTATTAAGATTTAAATAAGATGGGATTACAATCACACACTGTCGTACCATCAAGAATTATTGTCCGAGATTTTAGTAGATCTTTTTTAGAAACTCTATCCACATTTACTATCCTCTGTAAGTTTAAAAGATGAAATGTGTGTTATAATTCGCGCTAAGCGACATGCAATTTCCAAAAGTCGAACAGCACGTCTCTCATCTAAAAAATAATACGTCTTTACTCGTCCAAAGCAACAAGTTCTACTACCTACAGATGCTAATTTTTATTTGTAGACTTGTAAGTAATGTTACGAAATACTGCTTTTAAAAGCTATATTTCTGTACTATTATTTATTTATTTTTACTGCGAAAATGCAACCAAGGCATGTGCCAGCTGGCTGAAGCAGATATTTTTCCTACACGAGCAAAGCTGGCCATGTTTGCTTTTTTAACGATTAATTATGTTGCCTTTCCAGTTTGAAGACAACATACCCCGTGGCCCGTGTTGAACCTTTTCTATTTCTCTCCTATCTTTTTTATTTTTTATAATATAATTTTTTACTTTTTTTTGGTTTACTAATTATGTACATAAATTTATTTACTTTATTTAATTAATTTTTATGATATATTTTAAATAAAAAAAATTAAAGTAATTTTTTTATAAATAAATTAGAAATGTATTATTGTAGAAAAGGGCAATTTATGTTTTTATTTTAAAATATAAAAATACTATTATCCAAATTTAAATTATTTCAAAGACATGTGCTTATCATATCAAAATAATTGGGTTTTATTTATACAAAATATTCTTGGGACTAACAATTAACAACCATGTTGATGGTGAAATTAAATTAATTTTAGGCATCTATTAATACGAGTTTGGTCAATTTTAACTTAATTTCGCATGTGGATCTAACCAAGGATTGAGGTCCTCATTGTACAATAATTATTTTTCTTCTTTTTGCAGCTAGGTAAGGTTTATTCTCTCCACTTCCTTTCTTCGCTGGCCATTCGTTTTCTTTTCTTTTCTTTCCTTTTAATTTTATTTTTTATTCATTTTTTTTATACATTTCTGCAAATGGAATAATTTAACTGACCTCCCTAAATCTCTTTCTCACTCTCTTTCTCAAGTTGTAAAAATATAGTATCCCATTCTCTTGTCTTCTGGGTTTCATTTGAGTTCGTTCCTTTCTCTACTAGTCTTCATTCATTGTCTTAAGACACCCGTGGAGCAACGAAGTCAAAGATCAACCAAAAATATGAGTTATATGAGAGTTGGAGAGAGAGGTCCTAATTTGGAAGACTTGGAAATAAGACCAGGAGGAATGTTGGTACAAAAGCGCAATTCTGTTCTGTTTCAAAGCTCTGCTTCAATTCCCAAAAATATTAGAGTTAGAGTAAAATATGGCTATGCATATCATGACATTTTTATTAGTTCACAAGCAAGCTTTGGTAATTGGGTTTCTCTCATTCAAATTTTTTTTTTTTTTAGTAATAAATAAATAATTTTTTATTATATATTTTCTTTATATAATATTTGGGTTGCAGGGGAATTGAAGAAAAAATTAGCAGGATCAACAGGAGTGCATCCTCAAGATCAAAGGCTGATTTACAAAAACAAAGAGAGAGACTCCAAAGCATATCTTGATGTTTCAAAAGTAAAAGACGGCTCTAAAATGGTGTTAGTAGAGGACATTGTAAGCAGAGAAAAAAGGTGCTTAGAGGTGCTTAGAAATTCCAAAGTAGAAAAGGCATTAATTTCCTTTGAAAAAATCAATTTGGAAGTTCACAAACTTGGACAACAGGTAATTAATTTTTCAATCCAGTGAATAAGAGAGAGATTGATATTATTGAGTTACATTTGGAGATTCTCATGAAATATTTTGGTACTGCAATTGGGTAGGTTGCTGCTTTGGAATCAACAGCTTCTTCTGAAGGTGAAGAAATCAACAAGGAGATGGATGCGGACAACTTGATTGAAATGTTAATGACGAAATTAATTGAATTGGATGGAATTAATGTTGCAGATGGAGACCTAAAACTGCAGAGAATAGCTCAGGTATTTTAATTAGTTTCTATATATCTACTCTCTTTTTTTATAACATTAATATTGCAGAGCATCTATTATCTACGAACAAGACAAGTGGGTAGCTAAATTTGAGTGTAAATTGAAGGTGAGAAGAGTTCAAAAATACATTGAAGCTTTGGATATGTTGAAGTTAAAAAATACCAAATGTAGCAGCATGAAAGGTGAATTAGACCATATGCAGAGACAAGAAAATTCAATTAGCAAAGAGTCAAACTCAAAGCTGCTGAACAAGGGAAATTTTGGTGATCAAATGCCAGTAATGCAGAGAGACTTGAGGCCTTCTGACTCTATTGTGGTGACAACAAAGTGGGAAACTTTTGATTGAGTTCAAAACTAGCTTCTTATGAAACCTCAGACTATGGTTGTTTTGAAGATGTTTTAGTAACTTGTAAATTTTCTCATTATTATAAATATGTATTTCAGTTCCTAATGAATAAAAAAATTCATCAAGGGAAAAGGGTGGTTACTCTAAGACTTGTATCAAAGTTTCTTTCTTTACAAAAAAAAAAAAATAATTTTGGAACCCAAAGTCTACGAAGCATGTCGGTGCTGTTAATTGGTCTTGGAGAAAAGGAAGGAAGATGGGACCACAGTACCACACTTGGTCTCTTTTGAATTGAGTTTGAGTGGCTTCTAGCTTTAGGGCGTGAAGTCCCTCCCTACATATGCTGTACATAAGAGAAAAAGGGAATGCTGCTTGTGATTTTCCCGTGAGAGATATTAAAAACTAAATAAGCCAGTACCAGTTACCAAACATGTCATATGAAAATTGTTAAGATTTTAGGTTACTTATATTTAGGTT
This sequence comes from Elaeagnus macrophylla, assembly GCA_029378325.1. Taxonomy (NCBI): domain Eukaryota; kingdom Viridiplantae; phylum Streptophyta; class Magnoliopsida; order Rosales; family Elaeagnaceae; genus Elaeagnus; species Elaeagnus macrophylla. Next base: position 25,950,610 of record CM055646.1, on the reverse strand, counting down.
GCCAATTTTTCGTGATTAAATAATACGAAAATAACACGATACGATACCGATAAAAAATTTAATATAAATTAATCAATAATTTTTTTTTCATATTTTTAAAAAATTTGTCATTTTTTACTATTATAAATAAACAAAAAAAATCAAATAAATTATTTTATATCTCAACTAACACAAACACTTAATATAATAAATTTAATAAAAATTGATCATTTTTTTTTTCATAATTTTAAAAAATTTATTATTTTTTATTATTATAAATAAATAATACAAAAAAAAATTAAATAAATTATTTTATATCTCAACCAACAAAAACACTCAAAATATGAAATAAATAATACAAAATAGACAAGATGATGACTACTACGTACCACTATTATTATTCATTCAATCCCCCAACAACTTTTCTAATCTTCCTCTGTCCTGACAAATTAAGCAAGACTTGATAGAAAGTTAAACGAAAGATGCCGACACTTATAAATTAAGCTCTAGTTATTCTTTTTTATAAGTACTTTTATATAGAAACGGTTATATTATATGGAAAAATTATATGATGACTTTATATATTGATTTAGGCCGATAAAAATTGAAAAGATTAAAAATTGAAAAGCTGGAACACTTTTTTTTTTTTTTTTTGCTTGCACTCCTTTAAGACAAATATATATTCCTCTATTATGTGTTTTCTTACTTCAAAGTACTCGTAAGTCGTAACAATTGTTTCATAGTTAATCAAGAAGTACATTTTTTTTTTTTTTTTAATATCAAAAATGCTTTCTACAACCTCATCAGCAAAAACAAACAAGCCTGTAGTTATTTTAAAAAGAGTCCCAATATTTTTACTATATAAGGTTATCAACGGACTTGGGCGAGGACCGTGGAACTCCTCGTTCTTTGTATCCAATTTTGAGTTTATTCTTTATATTCATTTAAAATTATTACAGGAACATATTAAGAATTTTTGGTGAAAATTAGAGATCTAAGTAATATCAATTCTTTTTAGTTATTTTTAATTATTATAAAAAAAAAATTAAAAAAAATTATTTAATAATTAATATTTTATGATGAGAATGAATATAAATTTATATCCAATAAATAATATTATATGATAAGAAGAAAAATAAAAATATAATTTTTTTATACGAAAAATATTGATAAAATTTTGTTATAAACTAGTTTGAAGTAATAAGAATAAATTCTAAAATAATTATATGATTTTAGCTTTTTTGAATAGTTTAAATAATTTTTTAAAAATAATTATTGATGTTTTAAAAAAATAAAAATATAATTTAAAGGTAAAAAAATAATAATATATAATGTATTATTTAGAATTAGTTTAAATTTTATGTAATTAAATTTATAAAAAAAATTAAAAAATATAAATAATTTATATATTTACTAATTGAATAATTTTCGCCAATATTTATCCTAAGAAAAAGAGTTGACAACCTGGGAGACATTTTATATGGAAAAGAGTCTCGCCTCTTATTTAGAAAGATCTAGGCCACATCTGTAGTTATTTGGGCCTAACAATGCTTGGAGAACCCAGCTGTATTGTATATTGTTTGAGCTCATCACGTCCCACTTCTGAAAAATTAAAAGCAGTCATCATTGTTTCACTATTCCATGAAGAAGTTAAATTTGAATTCTATAGTAGAAGTTTATGAATGTTGAACTGACTTATTTTCAACTGCGAATTTGCGATATGAATTTAAGTGGACATGACAGATGTAATCAACAAGTAACATTCATACAGTATAAGACCAACATGGTGTGGTTTTGAAAGTCACATGAAACACAAATTAATCACAACAATTAAAAATTATTAATGGCTAGCTTGTGATAATTAAGGAGTGGCACACTTAGTAGTTTAGTTGTAAGGCTCATCCCATTCCCATTTCAAGTGAGATGTTAGAATCACACCAAAAGTTGTGGTATGGTTTGATCTTTATATAGAAAAAAAAAAAACTTGTGATAAGGAAAGCCAACCTACCATTTGTTATTAGTGTTAAAGATTAAGAGCAAACAAGTTTTATATTGATAAAATAATAATAAAAGTATGAGTTTATAAGTGCATAATTCAACCCCATATTATGGGTTAATTTTTTGAAATAAGAGCTCATTCATTTGCCTTAAATACTATAAAAGATATTAAGCATAATAAGTGGTATCGGAGTCAATTGTTGTTTTCTTGAACTAATTGGTGAAATATAGAGAGCATGATTTTATAAGTGCATGAATGATAAGAGCTCATTGTTTTGTAGAAATTCATAAGTGATATTGGATCTATCAATTAATTTATATTTAAATACTTTAGAATATTTTTGGAAAGGATGTCATTTTAATATTTGAAAGACCATTACTTCCACGTATTGTGCTGCCTGCTAAAGTTACATGCATGTAGTTTTTTTTTTTTTTTTTGCATAATAATTTTATATTTAATTTGGTCTTGTATCTTTTTTTACCCTTAACGGAAGGGAGGTATTAACAACACTAACGACGTTTCATCTTCACTATACGAATGCACTGCTTCAAAAGGCTAGCGTTACGGCTTCATTTGACACTCCCAATGTAGAACTTGATACTTTGAACCAAAAAAAGTAGGGAAATGTAGAACTGAATAGTGACGTCTGATGGCAATTTACTTTGATTCCTAAAGCCCAATGTACTAATTCTCCGCGTTAATTACAAGTGCGGGCTGTGTTAGCTGTCAAAGGCTCACTTTACAATTATCTCAAGATTACGTTGCTAAAGGAGAGTATTGTCCTGAAATACTATTTTTTTTAATTGTAATTTTTTTTAAATTAGGAAAAAATTAACCTGGAACTCATATATATATATATATATATACACACTATTTTTTTGACAATAAATTTTAAAGTTCCAACGATTATTGTCGTTGATCTGCCTGTATTTCTAACGACCAAATATTTGCATGTAAAATATTACATTCACTTCTATAAATTGAATAATTTAATTTTACTTTGTAATTTATAATATAATTATGTCTTTGTATATGTTATGTTACATGTATCTCTATCAAGATAATTGAAGCACTAATGAAGATGATGATGAGATTTTTACTAAAAAAATTTTGGAATTTTGATAAGATTGCTAGATATATAATGAGGTTTTATAATAATGATATTTTATTAAATTTATAAAATAATGATATTTTAGTTTATTTATTAATATTTTGATGTAAATTTATATGTAAAATTATTAAATTTTTGGATTAATTATTGCTAGTCAGAGAAATCGAAAAATTTATAAAAAAATAAAGGAAGAAAGAAAGAGAAAGAAAAAAAACTATTGCAAAAAGTGACGTGGTGTGTTCCTTCCTCCTCCTAGAAGGAAAAAAAACAACAGCCTGTTTTCCTGTTTTCCACTAAAAAGTAGTGGTTATTCTAATGAAAAATATACTTGTCGAGATTCATCAACAGCTTTTAATCCATATCTTGTTCGAGTGTTATTATATATATTAAATTATATATTAATTATTAATTAAATATAAAATTAAAAATATATAATAATAAAATTATTGTAAATTTTTTTATTAATAAAAATTAATTAAATTATATTATATAAATTAATATATGTACCGATGAAAGCATGTTTTTTTTATCTTGTCTGCTTTCGGTACTCATTTTCCGCTCCTGTCAAAAATCAAAGGAAAATTATCTTTAAAAGATACACGCAAGAAAAAAAAAACTGAGAAAAAAATGCTAAATAATTTTAGTTAAAATAAATTTTATTATTTGTTCACAATTATAAAAAATTCATAATTTTTTTTAAGTTGTATGATTTAGAGCTTCTAATAACATATTATTATTATATATAATTAATTTAATTATAAAATAACATATTAACTTCTTCTTTTTTAAAAAAAATTCTAAAATCTTATTTTTTATTAATAAAAAAATATATACTCACATACTAGTTATAAAAAAATTTATTTTTTATTTTTTATAAAATGTTAGTTTTTATTTTAACTGTTGAGATATAGAAGAATATGGAAAATAAAATAGGAGAAATCTATTACTTTAGTAATATTTATTATTATCACACTCTCTCTCTCTCTGTGTGTGTGGTATATATATATATATATAATTTGTGACATACATAAAAAAGTTTTGTACTTTAGATTATTAATTTTGATTGTTGATATCATTAAATCAATATGTTTTGGTTCTTGCTATTTATTAAATGATTTTTTTTTTTTTAAGAAAAGAAGAATAAATATTTAAAACACTTTTTTTTTTCCGGAAGCATTTACATCACTTCTTATAGATGACAGCATGGCACCCATGTAACAAGCCTTAAGTATACGTGCTACTTTTAGTAACAGAAAGAGCACGTGAAAAACGCTAAGTTTTGCAAAGATAGGCTACTAAAATAGCAACTAGCAAAAAATAGGAGGATATGGGCCACTAGCAAAAAATAGGAGGATATGGGCCACTAAAATAGCAATTAGCATCTTATAAAAAAAAAATAGCAACTAGCAAAAAATAATAGTTAATCCTCAAAGATCCTATAAAAGGCAAAATATTTTTCTCCTGTGGATACCGTGGGCCTCTGGGTGTTCCAAACTGGCATCATAACAAAATTCGGCGTACGTGTCCAAGCCGTAGCGCACGCGATATAATCATCGTACAAACAAAATTTTAAAACTATATATATGAACACCTTTTTGTTTCAAATTCTGAATCAAATACCAAACACCGATTGTAACTAAAATGGAAATGTCCGGACAATTCTTCGACCCATGTGAGTTTGGTGATCTGGACAATGCGGCAATTTGCAAAACAACAGTAGATGAGAGTTCTTGTTTATCTGCAGACAAGGCCCACATGAGTGGCATTGGAACTAGAAGTAGTAGTATGATGAAGGCATCAGCTGATGAGTGTGATGAAGACGTGATAGTAGCTGCAAATAGGCCAAAGAAGAGTGCTGGAAGGAGGATTTTCAAGGAAACGAGACATCCAATATACAGAGGAGTGAGAAAAAGGATCAACAACAAATGGGTATGTGAAGTTAGAGAACCCAATAAGAAGACTAGGATTTGGTTGGGGACTTATCCAACTCCTGAAATGGCTGCGAGAGCACACGACGTTGCTGTTTTAGCTCTAAGAGGGAAGTTAGCTTGTCTTAACTTTGAAGACTCTGCCTCGTTGTTGCCTAAGCCTAGTTCCAGTGATGCTAGGGATATTAGAAGGGCTGCTACTGAGGCTGCTGAGGCTTTTAGGCCTCCTGAGTTCGGTGGTGTTTTGGATCAAGTCATTGAAGGATCCAACCTAGTGGAGGAGAGAGAGATGATGGTCATTGATGATCATCATCATCGTGAAGAAAAAGAAGAAACGTTTGATGAATCGGGGTGGCTTGCTACGATGGCTAAGGTTCCTCTGTTTTCTCCACCTCGTCATGAAGTAAGGTCTGATTGGGATTGTGTCGAAAATTATGAAGCTGATTGTTCTTTATGGAGTTTCTCTACTTGATCAAATATATAGTGTGTATACTACAGCACATATTTGTGTGTATGTGTCTCGAAGTGTTGGGATTTAATAGTGTGTTAGCTCTTCAGTTGTTCTTTTGTTTTCCATTTCCTCTGCTTTATTTAAGGGAGTGTAGTGTATTTGGAGTTGAAGTTTTATTTATTAAAAAAAAGGAATTCTCACTCTTGAGAACTATTAATTTTAGATTCTTGATTGGGTTGAACTATCAACTATATGTTATATTTCAATGCACCAATCACTTGTTCAAAGCCAACTGAGTTCCTGCGTCCTACATGCTCGCAGGTAAAGTTTTGGTACCAATATTAAATATATAATGTCATATATAAAAACCTTGCATTGCTATGCATGACTCCCTTGTATACATCCTAGATTAAATATGTTTTTTATTTTATAATAAATTTGAAAGATTTCTTCTAAGCATGAACCAAAAATACACACGAATATAAAGTACCGTTTTCTAAATACATTAAAGTTATATTTAAAAAATTAAAATTAATTTTCAATTGTGCTACATAATATGCAAGAAATATTCTTTAATCTTCTTTATTTGTTCTATATTATCCTTCGTCTTTGTGCTCAAATGAATCAATTAATTTCTTGATTCTCCAAATAATATTAAACAAAAATATATAATTTTACTTATATATATATATATCTTTTTTCATAGCTAATGCCATGCATTTATTCAGTATATTCATTTTTAACGTCATGATTAGTAGTCAAAGTAGTAAGTCTTAGATATTTACATCTTCGCTTAGCAAGAAGCTTCATTATTTTTATCATCAAGATCATTTTTTGAGTCTTTCATCAACACTTCTATGAATGGTTGAGATAAATAAGAGATTAATAACTACAAGAACTCAAGTTTATATAGGAGAGGACTTTTTGATTTTAATGGATATAGAAAAAACTGAGTTTGCATATAATAGAAAGAGAATTTATATCAAATTGCTATAAATAAAAAAAATAAAAAAAAAATTGTAGGATCTAAAACCCCTACCGGGCTGAAACTTTCAGAGAAAACACTTGCTTTCTCTCACCTACTTTTTTAGGCAGTCAATTAAATGTAACGATAATAATTTATGTAATAATTTAATTAATTAATTAAATTAAATTTAAATTAAATTAAATTTAAATTTATTTTAACCTAGTTCAAATAACTTGAAAAAAAAAATAGTTAGATTAGGGCCAGTTAATTAACTCGAAATTAAATTAAATTTTAAATAAAAAATTAAAATAATTTTTCATTCCTTTCGGTACTTCTTTTTTATAATGTATTAGTTATTTTTCTTCCATTTTCTTTTGAAAAATAAGCTGATAGTGAATAAATAGTTATAATTTATTCATTTTGTTACAATATTTTGTTATATTATTTGATATTAATACAATTAACGTTTAAATATACTTAACTCTGTATACAAAAGAAAATTAATATTCATATTTAATTTCAGTTAGTATTATAAAGTTTTTATTTTTAAATCGATTAGGTATTAATTTTTGAAGTAAAAATTTCAATTTTTTTATCAACCTGTGTTATGTTATTTTCTTTTATACTTGTTATTTGTCTTGAGAATTATGTATTATGTAATTGTTAAGGTTTTATTCTTGTGTATATAAGGAAAAAGTTATGTTCTCATATAACATTTTAATTTACTTTAACTAATCATTTTTTAGTATATTTATTTAATCTACTCATCTGTATTTATTTTGTTTAATAGTTAGAATAAATTTTATTCAGACTTGAGAACTTTTATTCTAAATGTAAGTTTTCATGAGGGCATGACGGTTTCTAACTTTTACATTTGTGGGGTTTAATGCATTTATTCATTGTATAATTAATTTAGTAATTAACTTCTTACTTTAATAATTAATTCTTTCTTATATTTATATATATATTTTTTGTTTTATATAATGTTGCTTGAGTTTTAATCATTAAACATATTTTTTTAATAAAAAAAGTCATATTAAAAAAAATACATATAATTAACAATTCGGATTAGTTTAAGCTAGCTCATTTGTGTTTGATTTGGGTTCGAGTTCACCTTTGTTATCTCAAATTAAATTTAAATTAAACTAGAATTGAACTAATTTAAGTTAGGTTAGTTTAGTCCAACTCGTACAAATTAACATTCTTAATTAAATATGGTTTCAATTGATGTATAAAATGTCACGTAGCAACTCTAAAAAAAAGAAAATAGAAGTCATATAACAACATTCAAACTTAAAAGTTTCATAGTGTGCAATCAATTGATACTTAATAATACATAAATAATTGTACTAAGAAAATATGAAAATATATATGAGAATGACTATTAAATTTATAAAAAATATTTATGAGAATAATTATTAAATTTATAGAATCAGAAAGTAGATAAAAGAATGGAAATAATTATCTTTTCACTAATTCTCTAAAGAGAAATATTAAGATGAATTAAAGTTATATTTATATTATATGTGTTATCAAAACTTTAAAAAAATATATATTTAAAAAAATTTAATTATTTATTATATAATAGTTAATATAAATATAAATTTAAGTTTTGCAGTATTTCTCATTCTCTAAATAATCACACCCTCGATTAAATGCTATTAAGTAATCGTCTACTCCGTAATAATTTGAGTAGGACCGCTCTGCACCAACTTCTAAAGGAGGATTTTTGTTTTCTTTATTGAATTATGAATAGCTTGAGATTTGAGAACTTGCAAAGGCTAATGCTGTCTGGCCTTTTTACCTTAGCAGTTTGAAAAAGTCATCATTCATGTCCCAGAGCGTGCGTGCGTGTGCATGATGGCAGAATTTAAACACCCCACAGCAAACAAAAGCATCAAAAGCCTCTTCTCATATTCAAATCAACATTTTATCTTGTAAAATAATAATTTAAATTTTTTATTTTCATAATAATAATTTTATGAAGAAATAATAATATTTAAAGGATAATTAATAATAAAAATATAATTAATTTTTAATGCATTTATGTTATAACCATAATACAAATAATTATAAAATTATTTTTAACCTATTACGGCATATACTTTAATAAAAAAATTAGTGTTATATGCATCAAATTGTTATATATATCATATTATTATTAACTAGATGTAAAATTAAGAATATATAAGGATGAATTGATTGTAAATTTTTTTAATAATATGAATATTATGAACACATTTTTTTTTATCACAAGTTAATATTATCTAAAAAAAAATAAATAACTTATATTTAAAAAAATAACTGATAACGTAATATGAAAATTGTGTGCGATCAAAATGCTACATGCTCTTTCATCCCATATTTCCTTGTGATCACAAGTCACATATTTTTATTAGAATTTAATGTATTTATTAATTTATATTGTATATTTTTATTAATTATTAAATAAATAAATAATTTTATAATTATTTTATAATTTTATATCTTAAATTTATATTTAATTAATAAATAATATATAACTTAATATATATAATACGTTTCACATAATTTTTTTTTTATATTGTATAACATCATTTCACTTCTGTCCGAGTTTTTTCAATTCTAATCATCTTTCAAGCAATAAAGAGTCAAAGACATATTACTCATTAATTCAAAATAATCGTAAATATCAATTCCCTTGTTACAATTTGATTAATTATTAAACTATCCTTAAATTTAAAAACAATATTATTTAAAAATAAAATAATATTAATTTTGGCGCGAATTCATATTTGAAGTTTAATAAAGTTAATGATGATATTTATTTGAAGTATAACATTAAGTGTGTGTTTGGTAGAGTGTAAAAAGACATGTAATGTAATTGATTCAGCACATTATATTGTTTGGTTTGCCCAAACACATGTAATGTAATGTAATCAATTACAATAGAAATTGTAATAAGGATTACACACTTCATTACACTGAATGGGATTACATTACGTGTTGAACAGTAAATTTTTTTTTCTGCTCGCGTCGCCCAGTTTCCTCAGCCATCGCGTCCGTCCGTCGCGTCCCTTCCCTGAGCTAGCGGCGTCGTCATCCAGCCGTCCAGCTCGTCGTCTCGTCCTGTCCTCCTCGGCGTCCGTCGTCGTCCCGTCAGTACCAGATCAAACCAGCCATCGCGAGCGTCCTCAGCCATCGCATTGCGTCACCAGCCATCGCGTCACCGTCCAGTCCGCGTCGCCGTCTAGCCCGTCGTCGCCCAGTTTCCTCAGCCATCGCGATTTTGTTTTTTTTTTTTTTTAATTGTTTTTTTTTCTTTCTGAAATTGCATTTTTTTTGTCCATTTTTTGTGATGAATTTTTTTTTTGTTAATTTATGTAATTAATTAAAATTTATTAATTATTGTTACTTTTTTTGTTATAATGAAATTTTTTTTGCTAAATTAATTTTTTTTTGTTATTAATTTATGTGATTAATTAAAATTTATTAATTGTTGTAATTTTTTTTTTCTATTCCATTACATTACAGTTGTCAAACCAAACGCTGTAATACTGATTCCTTTTTTGATTACAGTGACTAAACCAAACATTATAATCGTAATACTGATTCATTTACATTACATTCTATTACGATTACGATTACATTCAGCGAACCAAACGTCACCTAAATGATAATATATAGTTTAAACTTATAATTTAAAATTAAAATTAAAAAATAATTAGCATTACTATAAAATCCACTCTTTGTATAAACATCTGACTGATTTGCTGAATATTCAATAATATTTGCATCTTTTATAAAGATTTTTCTCTATATTTTTTATTATAAATTTATGTATATACTAATTATTATTAAATATAAACATTGCACCATTATGCTTAATAATATCTACAAGGAATTGTGGTTGAAACATAGCAGGTAGAAAATTAATGTGTGAGTGGTTGCACTCGTCCTTGTGAGGCCGAATTCACTGTACCGGCTTTACGAGCATTCAAAGTAACAGTATCAATTAAGAATAGTTGGAGAAAAACTATTGGGTATAGATCTCTAGGCACTGAAGCAGATACGGAACAAAAAAGAAAAGAATTAAGAGAGGAAGTGAGAGCTGAAAGGCAGAATACTACTTTGTGATTACGAGTTAGAGTGGTATTTCTTGCGTGTAGGACAAGTTTAACTTATTCTTACAAATTCAGTACGAATTTATTTGACTTAAACATAGTTTGAATTTATATTATTAGCTCGAACATAAAATATTAAATTTTAGAATAATTTAAATTAATTTGAATTAAAATCAAACCATTACTAAAAAGAACACAAGTTATTAGAAATAATAACCTTCAAAGGGTAAACAAACGATGCTTGAGTCCTAACTACCATAAATCCATGAACAATCTAGTAGTACTCTATATATAAAGAAATAAATTTAAGGCAGGATCTCAATAAACTAAAAATTTTGGTAAGATCAATTCTTGAAGATACCTCAGACAAGATGCTATAAAGAATAATGTGAATTAACAAGATACCTTATAAAGTATAGTAAGTCACCCAAATTTGATCAAGTCTTGCAAAATATACAAGGCATCATAAACAAAAACATACAATTATTAAACAGTTAATTCCGTTAATTAGGAAAAAAAAAACTTTGACCTAAGTAATCAAGCAAAGACCCCGTTTCACTTAAAAAAAAATAAAAAATAAATTAAAATAAAAACTTAATCCAGAGACACAGCACAAGTAGAACTTTCACTCAAATAATAACTAATAAAGGGTAAGCAATAAGAGAATACTAACGCCCACTTGTGAAAAGAAATCATAGGCATGAATGTCAAGATGGTTCAATTTAAAAAAAGTGTTGTCGATGGATGTAGTGGGCATGGTCTGTTCACTACGGCTTGAAGGCTAACCAATGTTGCCGCTCATGGAAACGGACTGCCCATACAACATGGTTGCATGCCCCACAAGGTCCTCGTCAACGTCGTCCTCTGCTGGGCTTGCTTGCTGAGCTCTTGTCCCCATCTTTTGCTCTATGAGCTACCTGCTACTAGATACTTTGGAATTGGGATCGGTATATAACTTTACCTTTTTTTTTTCTTTTTCTTTTTTAATTCAGGTTTAACGGGCTGACCTGAATAGAGCCTGAACTCGGATATAATTTTTTCCTGTTATTTGGGCCAATCAATTTTTGACACGAATTTGAATCGTTCGTGTTTATTTCGTTTTTTTTTTTGTTTCAGTTCATTTATTTGAATTTTGACACTAATTGTCGCCCCTAATTACAAGTGGGTGAACAAAAATATCCAGAATTAACTCAACTTATTAAATTTAATTCAGTTCAACTTAAAAGTATCGATTCTTAAATTTTATTGTTTAGTTTGATTCTTCATAATAAAAAAATTGATTAATATTAAGTTGATTTGATTTTTATTTATTAAAATCTTAAAAAAAGCGTACCAATTCTATTTATTTATTAATTAATTTATTATATTTATATTAACGTCTCTCATAATTTACTCACGATGCCTCTCATAAGTCATACATTCGTCAAATTCTAGTTAGTTGCTAACAGGTTTTGCCTATTTTTTCGTTAGAATTTGGATATTTAAGCAAAATTCATGCAAGCACTTTTCTACTAAGTACTATCATTTATTTTATTTTTTATCTACGTGTGATACTAATTTTATATTATTTAAAAATTTATTAATTATAAATTTATAATTATATCGTCTTCATATTTTTGTCATTAGAGTTTCTATTATATGAATAATATTATTGGATATTAAAATTAGTAAATTTTACAATTAAATTTATTTTACATTAATTATAATTTAAATATATAAATTTATAATAAATAAAAATAATTAATAGTTGTTGATTTTTTTGAAAAAAAATAAATATTTTTTTATTAATAAATTTATTTTTATTTATGATATCACAATGCTTTAATAATAATTTAATTAATTTAAAATAAATTTAAGTACATCTTTATAATAAAAAAAATATTAAGGAGTTAAATACATTTAAAAAATAATAATGGACCGCACGTGATCCAGAGCCCTAAAAAAATATTAAAATAAATCCCTTCTTTCAGATTCAAAATTCACCAGAGAAGAATCATCCCAGCTGCTGCTTCTTCTTCTTACCATCTCTCTCTGTGAACATTACCATAAATACAATTGATAATGATATAATTCACTTCCATTTCTCTGTTATATATACCTTTCTCGGTTTTATCTTGAGATCTTCACTCCCAATTAAGTCCCAACTCACCTCTCTTCAGTGTCACAAAAGTATATGATCACATCTTGCTAGCTATCTAGGTTGTTTCATTCTATTCCTCTCATTTTCTTTGGTTTCTTTACTATGTTCCTAATTCAGCTCTACTCATTAGTTTTTAATGCTTCACTGCGTCTTTACAATCTCTGATCAAATATTCAAATCCACACCGCTCTTCGTTATATTTGTCACTCCAATATCTGCAGCTACTCTGCTCTTTTCTTTTTTTGTTTCCAGTCCTTTTCTTTACATTTCATTTTAAAATTTTACCATTTATTCTTAAAAAAATTTAAAGAATGAATTCGAGTTCTTTTTCTGATAGTTCGCTCAGAAAATCATTTCTGATCGAACCAGGGCCTTTAATGCTCAAAGATTATCTTATGGATGATCTTAGTTCTTGTTCATCCAATGGCTTTAAATCGTTTGCACGGAGACCGTGCTGCACATCTGTCCGATTCCTCATCGAGAAAGATCTTAAATGCAGAGATTCCAACAACCACAATCGACTTCTCCGTGAAAGCCGTTCAAATAAAGCTTCCACTACCGTCTCTGCTCTTCAACGAGCTTCCGAGGCAGTAATTAACGCCGTTAAGTACTTTTCGTTTCATTCTGTTAAGTCTCCCCTGTCAACCAAACGCTTAACAAATAGAAGCAAAATAGAACTTCTGCCAAGAAGCCTTTCGAAGAAATTGTTGAAGAAAGCAGATAATACGGAAAAGAAGGAAGTTAAACAGTGGAAATTGTTCCGTGAATATCTGGAGGATAAGGATAAACCTTCCGATCAAAACACCAAAATTACAGTATTAGTTCCGGTCACGGAGAGGGTCTCAACTAGCAGTAGTAGTAAAAGCAATACAAACAGTTGGACTGAGAAGGAATTTACTTCGGTAATATTACGGTCATCAAGCGGTAACTCCGAAAGTTCAGAAGAAAACGACGCCGTAGACGAGGTCAACACCAACAATAACAAAGTAGGCATAACTGTCGGTGAGGATTTGATGAAAAGAGGAACTACCCCAACCAATTCAAAGGTAACTGTTTTTATTATTTATGTCTCGCGTGTGTAAAAGCAAAATTATTATAATACTTGTCTCTGATTGGCGTTTCGATGTTCTACCAAATTTAATTATTTTATTTTTTATTGTTTTTTAGTCTACGTTAGTTATTTAAGTGGATGGAAGTGGCTAAGTGTGGGTAGCATTAGCAATTCATAAGGTGATCCAGGGAATTTGCAGTTTACATGACCTTCAAGTGTAGGGAAGTGAATAAGATAATTATCGGAACTATGGGATTAAACACCTTTAGGAATTAGGTATTAAACGTCTACGATTCCGCTCGGAGTTTTGCTTCAGCGAAATACACGGCGTCTAATGATGTGAGACTAAGGATTATGCACTTACACACATGCTTTGCATTCACGCAGTTTCAAAAAAAAAATATATATATAAAATTTATTGAGAACTAAAAATGAATCCCTTCCAAGTCCTTTTTATTGATTTGTATTGGATTGATTTAAATGTTTTTATGTCTTTAATTAATTGTAATCTAATTCTTTAACTTTTATTTTTAATAATTAGTTAATCATTGCGTTGTTTGTATGTTTTTTATATTCAGATTTAGTTGTATGCAAATGAAGCATATACTATAATCTAACCTCTAAAGTCTAAATATTATATGTAGTAAAGGAAATATGTATCTGCTTTCAAGTATATTACATCTTATATTTATTTCATTAAAATAAATAATGATAATAATAAATCGAATATATATAATATAATATTCAAAATCAATATTAGTGGTTTAAATTGAATTGGTTTTATGTTTTGTAAATCAATCCAAATCAATAAAATACTTATATAAACCATTCAAAATGGGTTGGTTTCAGGGGGTCCAATCTGGTTGGGTTACTTGGATATTATTTTAACACCCCTATTACCTAGTGGAAGTTTGTATATAGAGAGTACTCTGGGAGTTTCTAAGTTTTACGATTTTAACTATTTCGACTTTTGTCGGTGTAAAAGGACCTTAGTTTTTTGATTGGTCAGATAGCTTCCAATTTTTTATTTATGGGTGGCTAAGTTTATAGGAGGAAAAGGTTCGTTTTGTTCGTGTTTCTTTTTCTTTCTTTTTTTGGTGTTTTGGATTTTTTTGGCATATAACAACCGCCAATTATTGAATTCTTGTCCTCTCTTGTATTTAATGGTGCCACTTTTAGTTAAAGTCTATTAAATTTGGTAGGATATCAACTACTGTTGACTTCCAATTGAATCTTGCTTTCTGCCTTCTTCCTGATATTTTGTACTATTTTCAGATCTGATTATTTTATTTAAAAACAAAAAAGCATTAAAATTATATTTATTTTTATTAATAAAAAAAATACCCTCATATAATTAAACGTAATTCGAATTTAAATTTATAGTCTTACTGTTCTAAATTTGATTATTTTAATTATTTAATCATAAAATTGGACTCCTTTTTCCTATATGATATCCAAGGTAGACTAATTATATGTTACTACTAAGGGCGACAACGTGGTACTTTCGATAAAATTCAAGGCCTTTTTTTTTCAAATATTTTTTTTTCTCCTTTTAATGGTTTAGGAATATTATAAATTAAACTAATGAGAGGAAGATGTTCCAATATGATCAAATATCAGGTGCTTTATTTTGCATAATTCGAAAGAATACCGCACAATTAAATGAATATTATTTCATATAACAATACTTAATTTCTCAACAGATTAATTCTCATGGCCAAATTTGAACACATGTCATTAATGTACGTATGGGATGATCAAGTTATTTTCTTTATGAGTTTCATCGAACTCTATATATAAATCTGACAGGAATGTCATAATGAAGGCAAGGAACAGTTCAGTCCTGTTTCTGTGTTGGATTGTCCTTTTCAAGATGAAGATGAGGCTTCGTCTCCTTTCCACCGTAATTTTGTTCCCACGGAAGGTCTCTTTCTCTCTCTCTCTCTGACGCAAACATATGCACCAAATTAATATGCAATTATGAATTAACTAACCTAATTAACAAGAAACTAATCAAACATTAATTTGATCACAGGAACCAAACAGAAAGTGTTGCAAAGGAACAAAAAATCTGAGTCCCTTGCTCAGCTGGAACCTGTAAACTTAGAGAAAAGAATAGCAATGTCTGGGCTCAAAGATAACACATCTGATTCAAATCAAATCAAAGAAAAATCAGGGGACTTCCTAAGACTTGTTAAGGACAAAACCTCATCAAGTAATTACTTGGATTTTAAAGTCGATGACTTGCTCCTTGATTTTTTCAGAGAGAAATTTGCTGAAGAAAATGAGGCAAAGTTATTGAAAATAGATGAGGATTGGATAAGAGATCAACCACGAGAACTGCTATTGGGATGGGAAGTGGAAAAGGGTAGAAAAATGTATGTTATGGATATGGACAGGAGTGGGAATTGGAAAAACTTGGATGGAGAAAAACTAGAAGCTACCTTGGAATTAGAGGTTGAGATTTGGAATTTTTTGCTCAAGGAATTATTGCTGGATCTAGTTTTAATGTCATAGGTTACTTTCTTGGGCATTGATGATATTGTTTGTGCAAAATACTCTAGCAACTCAGGTTTATTTTTCTCATTTTGAAGCAGGGTCATTAGCTTGAATGACTAAAGCCACCTTGTGGCAACAAAAAAAAAAAAAGAGCATTGCAAGTAGAATTTATATTTTTGCAAACTCGATTTCTTATTAAGCATATTCATGAAGCATAATAGAGAATCATTAACTTTTTTAGCTATTATTTAAAATAGAGGGTTCCTTTTCTTTAATAGTCTCAAGCTTTCATTTTAATTTCTTAAGTTGAAAAAAAACTTTTGTAGTCTTCATTTCAACTTTTGAAGTAAAGTCGGTTAATTAGTCAAACTTTTAAAAAGGAATGGAATTTGATTTCTCTACTGTAATTGAAATTTTTATTGAAATTAATTTTCAAAAGTGGACTCACATTTTCTATTATTTTAAGATTAAATAATAATTTGAATAATAGTGAAATTATATTCTCTAATAATTTTAACACGTCTACTAATATATTTTTAGATGCTCATATTTTATCCTTTAATTTCTTGAATTTTGTAGTTCATTCAATCATTTTCATGTTTGAAACTAACTAGTGTTGATTTTTTCAGCAAGGGAGGGTTCAAATCCATATTATATGTATTTATTTCTACTTATTGATGAGAAAATTTTGTCTTGTGGAGCACTACCTAACTAGTTATGGAATCAATGACATTAAAACTTTTATACGTCTAAATCTTTTATATGCAGCATCATGAAATGAAAGACCACCCATGAATTTGAGTTTTAAGTATGAAAATTCTTTATAGTCAAAAGTAAATCTTCAAGGAAAATTTGCATTCCATACCATTTTGGTAAATTTGGATTAATTTATTCCTATAATTTTACACTTGATTCAAATAAAATTTACACCTTTAATTTGCGATATTGAATAATGTAACTAAAGTTAGGAAGTGTATTTCTCTCAAATTAGGAGGAATATAATTGAACATCACAAATCTTATCATTTCTCTCGCACTTAAATGGTGTTTTTCAATTAACTAAACTATATAGCAATAAAGAGTTGATAGAAAACAAATTACAAACTATTTGTTGTTATTTATTTTTTGAATTGCTTAGAAAAATGATATAGAACTTAATTTTCAACTAATAATTAACTAAAGATGGAGCAAAATTAAGAATGAAGTGAGTGATGGTAATATTCATCCTAAACTTACGAATTGAATTTATTAAAAAACACCGCATATTATTGTTTATTTGAATAAATACATAATAAGATACACAACATATTTGTGCAACTAATATAGGAAAATTTTACTATTCTACATCTAAAAGATAAAAGATAGTAGATTCGAGTAAATAATTTTCCCTTAAAATGAGCCATCAAATGTAAAATTTTCTCTAATATTTAAATCCTTACTTTCGATTTGAGTTATATTTTATTTATCCACCCCAGAAAACGCTCTGCTTCTAACTGATGCATCCGAATATTTTGACTTGCTTAAATAATAACTCATTGATATTCCCCTCTAAACAACTTATTATAACAACCATTTTATGTCTATATCACACAACAAATTTCTGTTGAAAAACCGGAATAAAAATAAAATAAAATCAGCCGTATAGGCAACAAAATAGGACTCTGTTTTCCTACTCCTTCCAGTTTGATCTAACTTGAAGAAATAAAATATCTTTTTATTTCTCCATTATTCTTTCTCCATTTGCAGCCATTATTTAAATTTTAAAATGTAGACGACATTAATATAGCACCAATTAAGGTTTGTAAATAAAGCAATCTCATTTACTCAAAACATTCAAGTTAAAAAGTTGTTAGCTTGTCATTGGCTAGAAAGTGGTTTATCAAACATAATTTTTACTGAGGTACAACTTGATTCCAAAACCAATATTTGTTTGACTAATGTGACAAGCATTCATGATTTAACAATAATATTTATTATTATTTTATTTTAAGCGACGAGTTTGTACTAAATTAAAGTATAGTTTCATTAATATAAAAAAAATGCCTTGTCAAAACGGTATGACTCCAAGTCCAACCTGTAATTTTTATAAGCGAGTTATTATTTTTCGGCAAAACTAAAGTTAGTGAATATTCCATTTCAATTTCCACCGCGATTGGCGTGAATCGCATGGTTCTTCTCTCATATCTATTTTCCTTAAATATCTTTTTGCTTTCAAACCCTCCAACTATAGAACCAAACTCCCATAGAAAGAAACAGAGCTAGTTGTTTGTTACAAATTTAAAAAGAAACTCTTTTTCTCTTTCCCTTCTTTTGAAAAAAAAAAAAAAAAGGGACGGTAGATTTTTTTTCACAATAAATAATCGTCTGAGTTTCATAACTCTTCTCTTCTTCTTACGTAATAATTTACCTTTTTCGAAACGTTTTTATTTTTTTCGTGTATGTGGAGTACTTATAAGGGCATGCAACGCTAGCTGAATACAGTAGTCTCTTGTTACTTTTATCAGTGTTTGCTCTGTTAATTTTGGTTGATTTTGGTCTCCAACGTGATGAAGAACGAAGAACAAAACAGATCCCTCTTTGGGATTTCGCTTACTGATCGGCCTAAATGGCAACAATTCATGATTTGTACTTCTGGGTTCTTCTTTGGTTACCTTGTCAATGGTATTTGTGAGGTTGGTTTCTCCTTTTTGAAGGTTTCATTTTGTTTACTAATTACTATACTTCATTTTGTAGCATAATTCCGTAAATTTCCATTATCAGCTCTGATATTTCATGAATTGGGTTATGTTACATGTTTAATATATGCCATCATTCTCCTGCTATCTAAACTCTATGGAGCCCCTGTTCTGTTTTATTTTTCACCAGCATAAAAATACTGTTTTTATATGACAAAAAATTGACATCGAGTTTTCGGATTCAGGAATACGTCTACAATCGGCTTCAGTTCAGGTAAGCTCTTATTGTGGCATTGAAAATCAATACGAAGCAATCAATAAATCTTATGCCTGACAGTCTTACCCTGTATATTTTTCAGCTATGGATGGTATTTCACATTTGTGCAAGGATTTGTGTACATCGCCCTCATATACATCCAAGGTTTCACCACCAAGCATATGGTTAACTCATGGAGGACATACGTGAATCTCTCTGCAGTTTTGATGGCTTCTCACGGATTGACCAAAGGGTCCCTGGCTTTTCTTAATTATCCCGCACAGATTATGTTCAAATCCACTAAGGTAAACATTTTGCTACCCTTTTGATATTTTTTTTTAAACCTTTATTGTAGCTGATAATTGAGAATAAGACTCTGCCTCCTCTAACCTTTATATAACCATAACAAGAAACATTAAGATTCACTTCAAATGAATGTCTGTTAGGAGGTTCAAGCCCACAGTCCCGTTGTCTAGTGTTAATTGTTTGGGGTCACGTGCGAAATGGCTTCAATTCAAGTCTTGGTAGTGCCAAAATACACATTTGCCCCCTTTGATATTTAGCGGGTGTTTTAGAAATCCCCTTCCTCAAAGATTCATCAAACCTTCCATGAATAAAAAAAATATAAAGTTAAAATTCTTGAGAAAGTGTATTTTTTTTCCCTTTTCTTTTCCTCTTGTAACTTATATATGAATATGAAAATTTCAGGTATTGCCAGTTATGGTCATGGGTGCTTTTATTCCTGGATTGAGAAGGAAATACCGACTTCATGAGTACATCTCTGCAATGCTTCTAGTTATTGGTCTTATCCTTTTCACCTTAGCAGATGCACAAACATCTCCAAATTTTAGTTTATTTGGTGTTGTAATGATATCTGGTGCTTTAGTCATGGACGCCTTTTTGGGAAATTTGCAAGAGGCAATCTTTACCATGAATCCAGAAACCTCACAGGTAACCCTGCCTTTTTTTTTATGACCCTCAAATTTATTATTATTATTATTATTATTATTATGTAAATAAACTTTTATTGCCTTTTGTTTCTAACAGATGGAAATGTTGTTCTGCTCAACAGTAGTAGGATTGCCCTTCTTGGTTCCTCCTATGATTTTAACAGGAGAGCTTATTAGGGCCTGGACTTCTTGTTATGAGGTAGAGTAAATCTCCAATAAAAAATCTACCTGTTTTATTTTGTCTATTAGTTTTAATTAATCAAATCTATAAACTAAAATCATGTCATATTTGAATTGGTCTTACACCATTTAACTTATGTTTCAAGCAATCCATTTCATAACTTGGTGTTAATGCTCATGAAGCTTCTTCTCAAAACTTGCAGCATCCTTATATTTATGGGGTCTTAGTATTTGAAGCCTTTGCCACATATGTTGGTCAAGTGTCTGTGCTCTCCCTCATTGCTCTTTTTGGTGCTGCCACAACAGCCATGGTAATAAATTCTTCTCCTCAAAAAGACTATGTCAATTTATTTGTTAGATAGTGTTGTTGCAACATATGTATATACACACACACATTTTTGCTAAATGGACTTTGTCCACAACAAGTGTTGAACTTGTGACCTCCCTGTTACTGGGAGAGATGTTATGCCATTGGGCTACTAGGCCATCGGCGTATATACACACACACATATACATACATACATATATATATAATGTGGCAAACATTTTGCTTTCCTTTTTAACATGTTTAGTGCTATGTATGCTTGAATGCAGATAACAACAGCTAGAAAAGCATTGACCTTGTTGCTATCATACTTGATATTCACAAAGCCGATGACCGACCAACATGGAACAGGGCTTCTACTCATTGCATTAGGAGTAGTTCTGAAGATGGTGCCGGAGAAGAAAATTAGTGCAGTTCAAAATGCCGTTGCAAGGCATGCAAAATCGACATTCAGTGTGTTGGAGAAGAACAAAGTAGAGAGCGCAAGGTTAGAAAATGAAGAGGACAAGCCCTTGGTTTAATTAGAATCAATTCAAGGATGTTTACTTAGTGTCGTTTTTTGTTATGAATGTTATCTTCTTCGATTTTTTGTCGTGGAAGGAAAAAAGAAAGAGAAGAAACACTAGTTAGTTATGTAAATTTCTGTGGTGAAAATGACTCACCATTCCGTGTTATTGTTACTGAAACAACATAAATAAATTGTTTTTGAAATTTCCTGAGTTTGGGTCAGTTTTATAAATCTCTCTGCATAGGAGAGTTAGTGTCATTTTGATTATATTTATGTTAAAAGTAATTTAGGAAAAAAGCTATTTTACAAGGTTATTTGTGCATATTATGTTAAAAGTAGTTTCTTACATAAATACTTTACAAATTTATTGAAGCAAAAATTGGTTATATGTTCAAAAATGCCCCCTTGCAACTCAAGGAAACAAAATATAACTTTTAGATTATGCAGTTGCATTTTGAGTTTAATGCTACCTACTTATTATCAATTAAACTTTTTTTCTTGCATCAATTTTTATTTTATGAAATTAGAGTACCACATCATTACTTATTAAAAAATAATAAATAATTTTTTTAAATTAAATTGTAATTATATTTTTAATTTTTTTTTAAATTTCAAAAGTGTCATTCAATTTGGTGAATTATTTTCAAATTTTTTTTTATTGAATTACGAATCTCATTTTCATAATCTAATAAAAATTTGGCAATTTAATTGTGATTTGCTATTAAAAAGACTTTTCATTTGTTTTTATAAACCAGTATAGGAAAATTCATAATTGCCTCTTATTCTGTGGTCACAGTCGCACATCAGGCGGCGTACAAAAAAAAGCACGTGGCCCACGTGCCGCTGCCAAATTTTTCATTAAATTCATAAATCTCCTAGTCCTTCTGTTAAAATCCAAACGTCTTAATTGAAAGTTAGTACCCCACCTGATCGAACGGCTATAAGATGTTTATTGGCTACTGTTTACCGCGATTAATTAATTTTTTTGAAAATAAAAATAAAATGAGTTTTTCCTCTTTTGTGCTCGTAGGCTGTTTTACCCGAGCGGGGGCTGACACCACGGGACTCAGAAAAGCAGAGCATTTTGAAAGAAAGAACCCTAAAAAACAGTTATTTTTTCTTCCGCTTTTTGTACTTGGAAAGCTCCTCTGATGCATACGATGAAAGGAACGAAACGTTTCGCCATGTCGGACTCTAACCCCGACACCGATGATTCGGTGGTAATTTTCTTTTTCTTTTTTTCCTCCTCATTTATTTAAAGTTTCCACTCTTTTATTATCCCTGAATTATTTGTCCGAAGCCCTAATTTGTTATTTGTTTCTTATGCTGTGTTTATTTAACTCCAATTTGCTTCCTGCAGCTTCGGATTTTGATGGTAATATTTGTTTTTTATTCCATTTTGGAGATAGAGAAATAAAGTTTTAATTTTTGTTTATGTTTATTTAGTTTACGCTTCAATTGGAAAATCTAGCAACAAACGCTACATTCTTAATGTTGTATTTTATTTTCTTTAGCTGTTTTTGGAAATCAGGAGAGTTTAACAGTTTGTTGAACTTAGGTTTACTACTAAGGTTTCGAATTGCTATAAAGCTAGAATTAAGAAGTGATTGGGCCGAGATAATTGAGAAATTTTTTGGCTGCTGGAATCATTAGCTGTAGATATTATTCTTTTTTCTTTCTGACTCAACTTGGACTTGCTATGTTTGTTTTGTGATGTTTAGTGCGAGTTATGTGAACAATAGAAAGTATGGAAACTGTTATTTTGATAAAATATTTAACTTGATTAGTAGCCCTTGCGTTTAGCTTTTCACTGAATGAGGTTTAGTCAGACATGTGCAAACCAATCATTTTGTGTTTTTTGGCAAAGGCTATGGATGATGTTCGTGTGAGTCCTTTTAATCACCATACGAATTTTTATGTTATTTTCCTTTTTTTTTTTTTCTAATGATGATGCAGCTCCTAAATAAAAGAGTAATGGAAGGATCCGAATTTGATGCTCACAGGGCAGAAACTTCTGTAGAGCAGTCAATAGCTACGCCTCCATTGGATTTGCAGCGAGCTGAGTCGTCTCGGCAGCATGTGAGAGCTCTCAACATCCAGTTTGCAAGGTCCTTATTTTTCTCTAGCCTGAATATCTCACTATATGTAATGAACTTTATTATGGTTGTGGCTTCTATTTTCACACTTGCGTTTTTTTTTTCCTTGTTTCCTCCTTTTTTTGCTGCCCTACATGTTGTGATGTTGGAATTTTCTCAAAAAGTATGTTGTCATGTCATTCATGCAAACATTTTATCGTTATTGTTATTGTTAGTGTTATTGTTCTTGTTGTTATTATTATTGTTTTTTTTTTTTTTCTTTCTATTTTCTAGTTTATTGCTGTTATTATTTTTATTATTGTTATTATTATTGTTTTTTTCTATTTTCTAGTTGTCTGTTTTGTAACTATTCTATTTTCTATGAACCTGTTAGAATTAATAGTGATCACTCTGTTACTTGTTTGAATATGTTTATCTCCATCAGTTGGGTGCAAACACAACTGAAGAACCATTCAGACGAACTTTGGGAAGATGGTGTACGAGACTACTTATATCATGCTTCAGACATTATGGTAATGTTATGTCACTTCCAACAAGATGTTCTGTTCTATGTTGGCAAGTGTAAATTCTGAGTCCATTTGATAGGTTGGAAATTTTACTTCTAAGAAAAGCTAATTTGTGCTGTTTGAATTTTGTAGAAATTTCTTTCTAAAGAAGTTATTCAGTGTCAAGTATTTAATTTGCTACTCAAACTGTATCCTTTACTCACCCTCTTGTTTCAGGAGAAATACTCTGATGTTGTCAACTGGCTTAAAGCTAAAACTGTGAAGGAAGAAAATTTGCCAGCAGCAGGAATTCAGGCAGCTGAAAAGAAAATGATGCCTGAAACAAATGACAACAATTTAAAAACATTCCAGGCAAAATCTGGGTTTACTCCCTTGGGTGCAACAAGCAGATTTACAGCTTCTTGGAGTTCTGGAGCATTATCCAATAATCAAAGCTCTATAGGAATAATGTCTAAGAATCAAAACTATGTAGGAGAGCTGTCCAACAATCAAAGCTCTGCAGGAGCATTTTCCAACAATCAAAGCTCTAAAAGAGCATTCTTTAACAATCAAAGTTCTTCAGGAGCATTGTCCAACAATCAAAACTCTGCTGGAGTACTCTCAAAAAGTCAAAGCTCTTCTGGAGTGTCCTTCAACAGTCAAAACTCCGGTGTATTGTCAAACAATCAAAACTTTGGACTGTTCTCAAATGGTCAAAGTTCAGGTGTATTTTCTACCAGCCAAAGCTCTGGACCATTCTCCAGCAGTCAAACTTCTGGTTTATTATCAAATACGCAAAGTTCTGTGTTGTTCTCCGATACTCAAAGCTCTAGTTCATCATCTAACAGTCAAAGCTTCGGGTTATTCTCCAATAATCAAGCCCCTATCTTGTTTGGTTGGTTGTTTTTCTTACTCTTATCTTTTATGAATTTCATTCTTATCGTGTTTTGCTTACTCTAAACGCTGCACCGAATAGCAACAGAACTTACAATGTCTAAACTGAAGTTGATTTTTGAATCTTGGGTGAATTTTAATGGCGTTCAGAATGAATGCATGATGTAACAGATAGACTATGGTGCATCAATCGTAACCAATGATTTTGTAGAGTATATTGATAATCTGGTTCTAATAGTAGAGTCTTACAAAACCACTTAGCTGGGACCTTTATAGGGCATAAATACATTGACCCAAATATAGCTGAAGGACTAAACAATATAAACCACTCAGCTGGATCTTTCTTTTGTTGTCTCCAACAATTCAACAACAATTTATCTGATTATAGCTTCCATGTAGCATCTATATTTTTATATGGATTTTAATATTTTAAATGTTGAATTTGTAGCAGGTATTCAAAGTTCAGTTCCCCCAAACCGTGATGCTTCCAATGCTGATGGTGATGGTAAGAAACTGGAACTTTAGTTTTCTTCTCTTTCAGAACATCATTTCTACGTGTTCTTCTCTGTCCCAACTTGGGAATTTAATTGATAGGTGGTTGGTCTGCTCCTTGGTTTCGGTCTTTGAACATAAAAAAGAAATGTTGGATTCATAAACTCAGATTTATAAGACTAAACCTATTTCATGTTTTCTTCTTGTAGGCCCTGCTATAAAGTTATTGTAGTTTTGCTGTTTTACATTACTTTCATGGTCCAAGTCCTGTGAACTTAAGATCTGCCTTGGCTATCTCTCATTTTTCCATGTTTTTGATAATCATTATCTTACTAATATAATAGATGTCACTGTTACCGTTGTTTTTTTTTTTTTTCGGGGGGGGGGGTCTCGTTTCAACTGAATTAAGAATTTTTTTTCCGTTGGTAATCAGAAAATGATTTGGAGCAACCTGGTAGCCCATCTGTGAAGAAGTTTGAAGAAAAGGGTGTTGACATTGTCTACGAAGTCAAATGCAAACTTCATGTCAAGGTATTTGTTCATGATTCTTGTTTTGTACTATTGTTACCAAGACATTTTGTTTTTAAAATAATGCTATTTTGAGACATTTCTAAAATGATAAATTATGTTCACTATTTTGTTTGCGTATAATTTTAATATTATAGTTTTAATATTTTCCAAAACCTATTCGAGTGGTGAGCATAAGAATATAGGTGTTTATCAACGCGTATGGTTGCTTATCTTGGCAAGTGATACTCAATCTTAGGCAAGTTGCATTTGTCAACTTGTAGTCAAGTAGGGCTTTTTTCACGTCATAGACCCAACCTCGTTGGACTACAGTATCTCATCTCTGGGCCTTCCAGGTTGCTGGAGATAATATCATAATTACTAGGCTAAACTTTTAAATTAAACAATCATATCAGTACATTACCATTACTTTGTGTGTTCTGGCGACCCTTGCCTAGAATATGTGACTGGAATAGTGGCATTAATGCCTCACTCGGGCTCTCAATATCTTACTTCAAATACTTTCTCCTCTTGTAACTTATATTGAATTCATTTTCTTAGCTTTTATATTAAAGAACTTCTGAAACGTGGCTAGGTTGCCATTCTACCTATCTGCTTATTGTAATGATTATGTAAATTAGGTGTTTATTCTAACCTTCTCTTTTTGATTTTATAATTTTATATGGCTAGTCAATTGATCCTCTTGACAAAGATGCATGGAAAGATAAAGGCATAGGCAATCTTTCCATCAAATGCAAAGAGGGTGAGAGGAAGGGTACGAAAGAATCCAAACCAACAATTGTTATTCGAAATGATGTAAGTTTTTTCCAAACATGGTTCACACGGTCAATGTGTCTTGTAATGAATGATTTTTGTTCTGTTGCCATTAGTTATATAATCTTTTATTTTCTTGTGTTGACATAGAAGTCGGGAATAAAAGTATATCATTTGTGCTTTTCACTTGTGAAGTGGCCAGCTTTGCTTCAATAGATATTTTTTTCGTCTATGTTTTTCAACTCCCTTATCTAGATGGATATGACCCTTCTTTTTTCTTCGTATTTCATTTTACATGCGTGAGTTTATTTTAGTAATTTTCCATGGGTTACATGTTATATTTTTTGCAATAATATATTCTGCAAGTCTTTCAACTAAAACTACGACATATCTTCTAACTTTTGCATGGTCTACTGATGGCAGGTGGGCAGATTGTTGCTTAATGCCTTGTTATATCCGGGTATAAAGACAAGTAAACAAAAGAACTCTGTTGTTGCAATATTCCATACCTCGGTATTGCAACTTAACTCTGAATATTGTATTTCCTAATACGATTTAGTTCCTATGTGTTGAGCAATATGTATTGATTTTTTTTAGGGAGATGGTGACGGAAATGATGGGGGTAACAATAATGTTGTTGCACAGACCTGCTTGATTAGGTTGAAAACAGAGGAGGATCGAAACAAACTTGATACAGTTATCCAAGAATATGCCCCTTCAACGTGAAAGTAGATGAGGCAATCTAAGCTATAGCGATCAAGGACTCTATTTTTAATATAATCTCACTCTTATATTTTGCTTTACTTTTTTTTTTTTTTTTTTTTTTCTTTTTGCCTTTTTCTTGGAGGGTTCTTTTCTCAGGTTCAAAGTCAAGTAGGTTCGTTTTTCTTGCTAGTATCCGATGAGTTTCCTGTATGTTTAAGAGGGACTGTGTGTGTATCATAAAAAGCAGAGTTATAGTAGCAATGATTCACAAATTCACAACTGATACTCTGCCGTCTACCTTTCTGCTTTGGCATGATGTTACGCAATCCAGCAATATTTTTTCTTGTCCAAATTGGTGTTATTTATGTTGCCTTTTGCAGTTCAACTCTTGTTCCTTTCTCCTGAAGCATGTTTGGAGTAAATGTTTTCAACTTCATGCATTTTTAATACTTTGATACTTGCTGTGTTTATAACTTTGAATGTGGCTTTGAGCAATGGATGTCATGGGGGTTAATGTTTTGTTTTAGACATTCCATTTTATTTCCTACGTTTTGTCTGATCTATGTAATATTGAAAGTCTGTCGTAGCAACTTGCAAGAATAACTATTTGACTCGGTCTCTCCTCCCCCATTTAAAACACGAGGGTTTGATGCCAATTAAAATACAAAATTTTGTCGCTCTCTCGAGCTAGACTAACGTGGGTTTAGCTCTCAACTCTCAAGTTCTCATTGATGGCAGTAGTGGTTTTAGATTCTCTTGGCCAGGTTGTCTTTGTTTGTGGCTACCCTTTTTGTTCCGTGTTTGAGAGTAGTGTTTTAAATGCTTCTAGATTTGCTCAGTGATTATATCCTATGGGAATACGCGAATCTTAGGCAATAAACTAAAATTTGGGATAATAAAGCTCCTTGAGGAATCATTCTTTTAAGTCTGGGATAGGTCAAATCTTCCACACGGAAGTCAATTTAACCAGCTTCAGATCGGTCTACGTTCAAAGGACTTCTGGTCTTTGCAACACTTGTGCTAATAATAAGTTGTCTCATTGGAGCTCGCTACCACTGTCTGGTTTCCGTTCTGATGAAGGTTTACTTTCTTATTAATACATGTTTTGTTTTAGCACAAAATGAAAAGGAAATACAGGACATGGAAACGGAGTCCAACCGTACATAGAACTAGAAGTTGGAACTCACGGTTACACATTTAGTTGTCGTTGAAGTAAAACCAAAACCGATATTAGCAATTTAAGTCGTTCGAAGATCATCCAAGCGTTTGTAGTCCAACGGTCAGGATAATTGCCTTCCAAGCAATAGATCCGGGTTCGACTCCCGGCAAACGCAACGTTTCTTTTTAGCTTCTAAGTGGGAAATAAATCCTTCAAAAAAAAAAAATTAGCGATCAAGAAATGAGTCTTTTAATAAATAATGGCTTGTCTTACTTGGCCTGCCGTTTAGTTTTCCATTACAGGTAAATACTTGTAGTCATAGATGTTTTATTACATTATTTGTTAGGTGTGACCATATTGCCACTAATATAGCAAAGAGTGTATTTTTTTAATGGATGATATGGTGAAATACAGTGAGACATGAATAAAACTCGAAAGGTCATAATGACCAGAACCCCTGCAAATTATTAAGCCCCAATTAAAATGTCTATAATTACATACAACTTTCAGGTTAGAAAAAACATCCCTACACACAAATCAAGAGAACCACGCTTATAGTTTATACATCTGTTCAACTCCCCCAATAACGACTATTTTCTTCAGTTAAGTCCCAAGTCCTTTTACTTCTTCTTTTTTTTTTTCCCGACCCCAGTTATGTAATCATGTCCAATATAAAAGGTATCGTTCCCTTATAGCCGATCCATATGCTTATCCATCTTCTAGCAGACAAGAGATAATCTAAGAGACGGAGCAGTTGGAATATCTGTGCATGATGCCCAGCGGATGACTGATTCAGTCACAATAAGGTCAAACTGATTAAGCTCACCAAGTCCAATTGTATGGTGCCTTCTGCTATGTATGCCTCCACCCTTAAACCCAACTGTCCCTCTTCGAACTTCTTTCCACTCCATTTCTTCACCATATTGTTTAACACGTAATGAATCAGGCAACACAAATATTTTCTCCATACATGAATCTGCATTTTTCAAACAAATCTCTATTTTAGTTCTATTAAAATTTGTACTCACTGACCTAAGGTTTCCTCATGCGAAAAACAATAAAGTTGTACTTACAGTTCCAACAAATGAGAGAAGAATACATCATATTTGGATTTGGAAGAATTTTATTCAAAACAAAGAGAGCTACATTGCTACTGTGCAATCCACTAGTTATGCCACATTGCTACTGCACAATCATCATAAACCAAGTCTTGACTAAAGAAATTATACCAGACATAACGAAACACGTACCTCCACAAGTTAAGCCAACTGATGACATATTTGCTTTAAATCTCAAGGAAACATTTTCTTGATCTGTTGTAGTCATTGGACTGGAAAAGGTAAAGCTTGGCATTGATTGAATTGGGGATGAAAATTCTGCTGCACTTGATTTGTTACAACTGCTAAAAGAAAATTCTCCAGATGCAGAACAAGGAGAACCATCATCGTGTAAGAGAGATGAGAAAGATGATTTGCATGTAAATGCAGGTGAGTGAGTCGACTGTCCATCAATTAAGGATGGTCCAGTACTGAAGCTATAGTCTCGAGGTCTGGCTATACATGGAGTAGAAAATGAACTTCCATCTACTTCCAGCTCATCAAATATTTGGGCATCATGATTGTATGTTTGTTGGGCCAATGGAGTAATATCCTCCATCCATGAATGAGCTGCAAAGGGTTGTAACAGTTATTTTCAAACTTTGAACAACTTAAATCGGATGCACGCAAATAGAGGGTTTGGTTCCTGAATTCGATTACAATGGTATTTTATAAACTAATGAACTATTGCTGCTACAAGAAGTTCAGAACTCCCTGAAATGACATCAAAACACAATATTCAATTATTCAACTTTTATAGGCTGTGAAACCTATAAAAGTTGCCTTCAGAACTGATAAAAGAAAGGGACATACAGTCATAAACATGCACATATACAAAAAAGGAACACTTTCCATACATCAAACAATGAGTGAATAATATACAATTCAAGATGGTCTTCAAGCCAACTACAATATGAAAACATGTCTACACAATTTTGGTGTCGCTCAGCAACTTTTAAAGAAGAATATCTTCAACTGCTGTGATATCAGAATTCATCATAGTTTTTGTTATAAAGTGAACCTCAATCAAATATATAGATTGGTTACATTACCTAAGACTTCTTCAGCAGTAAGCCTCTTGGAAGTGTCAACATGAAGCATTCCAGAGATCAGGTCCTTGGCTAATGCAGATATAGTATCCCAAGGATCAGATGGAAACCGCAAATCTGCTGCTCTAACTGCATCAAAAATTCTTGACTTAGTCTTCCCCCAGAAAGGAGGCATCCCACTGAGAAGTATATAAAGAATAACACCAGCACTCCATATATCAGCAGCCTGATCATAACCTCCCGTAAGTACCTCAGGAGCTATGTAAAATGGACTTCCTACAGTTCCATGCAACTTTTGTCCTGTGGAGCAAACTCCAAATATTATTTAGGAAATGTTGTAAAAAGATTTGTGTTTTGAGATGCAAACATCACAAAGGAATAAAAGATAAAACAGTACCAGGTTTACAGTAGGTAGCTAGACCAAAGTCTGCCAGCTTAATTGGGGAGGACAAGGAGGTAGTTGCTAGGAGAATATTTTCTGGCTTCAAATCTCTATGAACAACAGCATTTTCGTGGCAAAACTTAACAACCTGCATTAAATGCCTAAATATAACTCTGGCGTCATGCTCAAAGAACCTCCCATGCTTCTCAAGTCTGTGAAAAAGCTCTCCTCCAGCACATAATTCCATCAACAAATGAACATAACTCTCTTCCTCGTAAACAGCCTTGAGATTCACAACATTTGGATGTCCAGATAACCTAGCCATTATTTCAATCTCAAGCTTGACGCTGCACACATCATCATGAGTGACCAATCTATCTTTGGTAATAGACTTGCAAGCCAATACCTCACCAGTAAACTTATCTTTGCATGCCCTAATGATCCCAAATTGACCCCATCCCAATTGCTCACCCAGAATGTACTGATCCTTTAAATTTGAGACTTGGGTTGCGTTCAAAATTGTTTCATCAAGGCTTGCCACTTTGTAACAGTTGCAGTACTGGGTTGAAGACCGGTTAATGTCTTCACTATTAGCTATGTCCATGCCAATATAAGAAGGGTGTATTCAAATAATGAAGACTTTCAAAATCTGAATATCACATCCTCAGTTCTTTGTGTCTGTAAATCCAACACATCAGTCAATCAAGATAATTCACGAAACAGAGCAAATGAATTCCTACTAAAAATCTTACACCCAAAGTAGCTTCAGATATCTATCACGTCCTATAGAGTACTGATGAAAGTTTCAAAGATGCTTTCCGAAAACAGATGTACTAGAAAGACCCTTTACTTTGCAAAAGAATGAGCTTGAATGTCCTGCAACCACCTGGAGACAGTACAAAGTTCCTTAATCTCAGATAAGTCGCCCGAATCTGAGGCTTCTGAGTTTTAGTTTTATATAATTTTTCTTATTCTGTTTGTTGGCCAGCACAAAGAACCAGAATTCAATCTCAAACGTATTAGAATTCAAAGTCAAAGTCAATACAAAAGAATTTTGAAAACAAAGCATAATTTCCTATTTACTATTTTTTTTTTTTTTTAAAAAAAAAAAAGCTTGAAAACCTCAAAAAGAAAAGGAAACATACAGAAACCAGTTATAAGCACAAACCCATAACTAAAATAATCCAAATTTAACATTAAATTATAGTAGAACCATTGAAGAACTGAAGATCAAGCTCAGATCTCTCCTCATACAATTTCAAAGGTAAATCAAAGAACGCTCCTTGAGAAAAAGGTAGATAGTAAATATGAAAGTGAGTTACCTAGTTGGATAGCATTATAGTACAAAGCCGCCATAGCAAAACCTCCGAATTCTACAACTAGTCATTGGCTTCTCGCCTCTTTAGAACAACGCACTGTCTCACTCCAATCTCTCCTCTTTTCACTATAACCGGAAACCGGGAAATGCCTGGCACCTTCCTATTTTATATTGTTCCTTCTAAGTTTTAATCTACAGCTCTCTGGCGTCAACCATAAGATAACCCATCGCCTTTCAGCTTTGAAACCTAAAGTCTGATTTGGTAATTTCCGTCTCCCGCACTTGAACTACAATTTACATGAACACCCTTTCCTGCCACGTGGTGGATGTAATTTGCTTTCACCTACTTACAACTGTATACAGCGTTCCTTTATTTACTCTATTTAAATGCAACAAAACTTCTCTCTCAACAATTTTATTTATTTATTTATTGATTCTCTCTCAACAATTAAGAATGTACTCTATCAACAGCAAAAAAATTTAAGAATGTATTAACTACTATTTTTAACAACAACAAAAATGTTGTTTTAGGGAAAAATAAAAAATGTATTAACTATAAAGATACTCTTTTTTTATCAAAAAAGTAAAAATAAATAAAGATAATCTTTTTTTTTTATTATTATTTTTGTTGCTAATTCCTTTCATTTTTCCAAAAGAAAAAATATTTTCATTACGTTTTTTATTGGAAAGAGAATAAGGAGGTACATATACATTCTTAGAAAAATAACAAGAAGAATAAGAGGGTAACTATCTTTTCTTAGAAAAATGAAAAGAAGAACAAGAGGCCAAGAGGGTACCTGAAGTCACCAACAAAATAAGGCTGAAAATTTTGTGCTTTGTGTTATATTAATTCATAAATTTATAATTTTATAAAAAACCTTGGATTAAATTATTTACTTATAATAATATAAAAATAGCATGTTTAAGATACACAAAATAAAGCAATTTAAAATAAATGTTTACGAAAAAAATTAATAGAAAGATTATACTCACCTTTAAGAAAAGGTACATAGACCTATATACTTATTTTAACAAAATAATTATTTTTTTAGACATGTTAAAAAAAAAAAAAAAAAAACTTAACAAATAGTTGCATATATATGATTTATAATTTAAATATAACTATGGAACTCAAAATTTAGCTTGTAAATAATAATTTTGATAAAATGTTGTTTTAAAAGTAAATTTTTTAAAAAGTAAAATAATATTAACCCATAGCAAACAGCACAAGTTAGGGGTGGACTTTGATCAAGTTGGTTGGATTCTACACAAAATTGAACCTAATTCATTATTTTCGGGTTAAAAAATATTCAAATCAAACCGACCAATAAACACATTTCAACTCAATTCAATCCAACCCATTATTTAATGGTCAGATTGAATTGGTTTGTCGGGTTCAATTAAAAAAAATTATTTTTATCAAAATTGTTTAATTTAAATAAAAAAAAACTTTTAACGTAAAAAAATGTTTAATATTTTCAAACAAAAATCAAATTTATATATACAATATGACATATATTTTATAAAAAAAAAATTTAAAACACACTTTGAGGTAAAAAAATTATTAATATTTAAATAATTTTGAATATATCATTCATATTCTTTTTATTAATTTTCTTAAAATAAATTTAATAATTTATATAAGATATGTATTAAATGCTATTTTATAAATAATTATCATAAAATATTATTTTTTAAGTATAATACTAAATTGTTTATAAATATTAAATATATATATTTAAATGTATTTTTTAAAATATTTTTTTGTAACATACATAATACGGTCGGTTTATATTTTATGAGTTACAAATTTAAGAATTCAAACCGACCATAAAAAAAATCATATTTATTGAATTATAGGCCAAATAGACCCATAAAGTTATAAAACTCAACCCAACTTAAATAGGTTGGTTTGATTTCAATGAGTTGACTAAATAAGTTTGAATTTTTTCCACCTTGAAGAAACTCTAGGAAGAGTACAATTCATAAAATTATTGAGAGAACTATCATCTCCAAATTTAATTATTTATATTATTTAATTTTTTATTTAAAAAAATAGATTAATTAAAGATAAAATATATAATTTTAATAACTTTTAATAATGATATTATTTTTTAAAAGATCAATTAAGAACAAAATACATAATTTTATATTAAAATATTAATTTAAAAAATAATATTTTAATTAAAAATTATTAAAATTATATATTTTATCCTGATTTATTTTTTTAAAATTAAGAAATTAAATAATACAATTTATAATTTAAATAATTAAATAATATAATTTAAAAATCTTTTATTTAAAAATTATATTTATAATTTGCGACAATAATTTTGCAAATAAAATCATATAATGACATGATAGCGTTTAATTACAAGAAGACACTTATAGTTTGCTGGTATAATTAAATCACGTTAAAGCTTTTTATATTCATTATGGTGGGACCCTGTCATGTGTGTTTGGTGGAACTGGCACGTAGTATATGTATATCCCTTGTGGGTGATGCAACAAACAAGTACACTGTTCATGAGGTGGACCTAAGTATTAAGTAAGTGCGTAACAAATTAATGCGTTTTTCAGACAATTACAGACCATTTATGTTGGAAGGAATAGATGAGGACATTTTCCAGCTCTTACGAGTTGTGCACTTGCGGCTGTTTATTTTATTATTAAATATTTATATGCTTTCAATTTTAGCAAAATAGTAATTAAAAAAAAAAAAATTACAAATTTGCTTTTCATGGAAAGTTGATTTGTTTAACCCATGGAACTTTTGAGAGAGGTTAGATAGTTGACTTATATTTTCTACTCATGCTTAAGTGGTGCCTTTTGAAGCATGCAAAAATGAAAGAGGCGACAATCCGAGTGTGTTTTATGCAAAAGAAAAAGGAAATGTATTTGAAAAAAGAAACAAATTACTTGAAAAATATCATATTATGCTACAATTATACAAATTATTCATATTATCATACATGACAAAATTATTTTAAAAAATAAAATATTTATATATTTTTTAAAATAATTATGCTACGTATTATCATCTAATTTTAATAAAAAGTATGTATAAATTATAAATTACATGAATATTCCTTAAAAGAAATAAATCATATAATGTTTTTAATATATACAGAATGACATTATGTAGATTGCATTTAATCCACTGAATTAAAGTTCATTTGATTAGTTTCATAGATTTAAACTGATTCCTTGTTGTAGTTGTTCAAAACATCAGAGTTAGAGCAGAGGATGATAAACTTTAATCACAAGCTCACATCGACCTGGTATAGCTCATTATGAGCTATTATTTATTACTTATTTATTTTATTAATTATTTAATTTATTAAGAAAGTAATATTTTTTAAAAATGTTCTTGTGTTAAGAAGAGAATGCAGAAATGAATATTTGTTGTTATTTCTCTTGTATTTTAAACACTACATTTACAATCTATTTATACAAATACAACACCTAATACAACAAGAATAGGAAGCATAAATTAAGGAGTAAAAAGAGGCATAAAACAAGGAGTAAAAGGAGGAGGAAATTGAGGAGGAAATGAGGGAATAATGTTGACCACTTTTATTTTCAACACTCCCCCTCAAGTTAGAAAGTGGATATCATGAACTCCTAACTTGGATCGTAGTATTGCAAATTGGTCTTTTCCCAATGCCTTTGTAAACACATCTGCCAATTGTGATCGAGTAGAAATATATGTAGGACGAATCATCCCTGTTTGTAATTTCTCTCGTACGATATGACAATCAATTTCAATGTGTTTTGTGCGCTCATGGAATACTGGATTCGCTGAGATGTACAAGGCTGCTTGATTATCACAAAATAGTGGTGTTGGTGCATTTTGTGGAACCTTTAGATCTTGCAATATATAGCGTAACCAAGTCAGTTCCAAACATGTGTTTGCCATGGATCGATACTCAGCTTCTGCAGATGATTTAGAAACATTGGTTTGTTTCTTAGATTTCCAAGATATGACAGAATCACCAAGAAAGATACAATACCCTGTAACTGATCTTCTTGTGGTAGGACAGCCTGCCCAATCTGAATCACAATAGGCTTTCAAGGAAAGATTGTTACTGCAAGAGAAGAACAAACCCTGACCAGGAGTGCTTTTGATGTATTTGAGTATTCGTAATGCAGCATTCCAATGAGGAATCCGGGGCTCATGTATAAACTGACTCAATGTTCGAACAGAATAGGCAATGTCGGGTCTTGTGACTGTGAGGTAAATCAACTTGCCAAGTAATCTTCTGTATTTAGTTGGATCGTTCAGTAGTTCTCCTTCTGTTGTGGTAAGCTTCAAGTTTTGTTCCATTGGAAATTCTATTGGGCGTGCACCAAGAAGCCCTGAGTCTTCCAAGATATCTAGGGCATATTTTCTTTGAGACATGAAGATACCTTTCTTTGTACGGGAGAATTCAATGCCTAAGAAATATTTCAAGTCTCCAAGATCTTTGATGCGGAAGCTTTTGAGGAGAAATTTTTTCAGATGTTCCATTTCTTGTAAATTGTTGCCTGTGAGAAGTATGTCATCAACATAAATAAGAATAGCAGTGAATGAATTACCACAAGCTTTGGTAAAAAGTGAATAATCTGCTTTGGATTGTTGATAACCAGCTTGCTGAATGGTATCTGAAAAGGTGGAAAACCAATTCCTGGAGGCTTGCTTGAGTCCGTAAAGCGATTTGTTGAGCCGACACACAGTATTCTCCCCCTGTCGGCGAAGACCGGGAGGTGGAGTCATATAGACGACTTCATTCAGATCACCATGGAGGAAAGCATTTTGCACATCAAGCTGGTGAATGTGCCAATGCCGGGAGGCAGCAACAGCTATTAAACATCGGAGCGTGGTCAATTTGGCTGTTGGAGAAAAGGTCTCGGTATAGTCAATACCTTCAACTTGAGTATAGCCTTTTGCGACAAGACGGGCTTTGTACCGCTCGATAGTGCCATCAGATTGATATTTGATTTTGTAAACCCATTTGCAACCAATGGGTTTATGACCAGCAGGAAGAGGGACCAGGCTCCAGGTGTTGTTTTGTTGTAATGCTTCTAATTCTGTGTTCATTGCTTGTTGCCAATGCGGATCGAGGATAGCTTGAGCATAAGAGGTAGGCTCAGTGTGGACTGAAATGTTAGCTAAAAATGCACAATGGGTAGAGGAAATGCGAGAGTATGAAATAAATTTGGAAATAGGGTATCGAGTACCTGATGTAGAACTTGAAGACAAGGCCGATTGATTGGCTTGCGCAAGTATGTAGTCTTTATGCCATGTCGGGGGTTTCTTCGGCCGAGTGGATTGTCGAACAGGCTGGATAGGAGAGGATGAAGAATTGGTAGGTTCAGATGTATGTGATTCAGTTGGCAACAAGGTATGAGGATTGGCCGGGTCAGAAGATGAAGGAGTGGTAGGGGTGTTATGGGAGGAAGATGGAGACATGTCGGGATGTGACGGAGAAGGATGAGAGGAAGGTGTATCATGGGAAGGGGGTGGCACAGTGTAATCCCAATAACGGATCTCAGGAGGCGGAGGAAGAGATGTAGGAGATGACAGTGAAGGAAAAGTAGTTTCATGAAATTTGACATCACGGCTAACAAAAAAGGAACCAGTTTCTAAGTCGTAAAGCTTGTAACCTTTTTGATCGGTGGGGTAGCCAACAAAGAGACAACGTTTAGCACGGGGGTCAAATTTGTGTGTAGGGTGAACAATGGTGGCATAGCAAAGACAACCAAAAACCCTCAAATGAGCAAGAGATGGCGGGTGATTGTATAATCGTTCAAAAGGTGATTTGTTTGATAATAGTGGCGAAGGTAATCGGTTTATGAGGTAGGTTGCAGTGAGTATACATTCACCCCAAAATTGCAGTGGTAATTGAGATTAAAAAAGTAACCCCCGAGCTACAATTAGCAGATGACGATGCTTACGTTCAACAACTCCATTTTGTTGTGGAGTGTAAACACAAGTACGTTGATATTGAATGCCATGAGTTTGAAAGAAAGATTTTAAAGGGAAAAATTCTACACCATTGTCTACCTTGATGATTTTAACTGTGGCATGGAATTGTGTATGGGCATATGTAATAAAGGTTCGTAACAAGTGTTGGGTTTCAGATTTGTGTTGCATGAGAAATACCCAAGTACATCTGGTAAAATCATCTACTATGGTAAGAAAAAAACGTGCCCCTGAATGTGTTGAGACTTTGTGTGGACCCCAAATATCACAATGCAATAATTCAAAAGGAGCATGAGTTGACATAGAACTTGAAGGAAAAGGCAATCTAGTTTGTTTAGCCATGGGACAAATAGTACAATGATTGTCAAAAGAAACATTAGTGGTAGGTAATAAAGGAGAAACTAACTTAAAACGAAGAGGTGATGGATGTCCAAGGCGCATGTGCCACAGATTGGATGAATGAGAAACTTGATGGGAAGCAGGCTTTCGAAGTGGTGACATGTAAGAAAGACCGCCATGTTGCTTACCCGAGCCAATCATCTTCCCTGTCGCCAAGTCCTGCAAGATACAAAAGTTTGGAAATAAAAGAACACAACAATTTAGAGCAGTGGTAAGCTTGCTTACAGACATCAAATTTAGTTGAAAAGATGGAACACACAAAACATCGGTCAATGTAATATCTTTGCTAAAAGGCATAGTGCCAGTGGAGG